>OX453319.1:3777186-4180593 GCA_949710035.1 Crambus lathoniellus
ACTCACTTATTCTACAAGGAACTTTACTAGGTTTACCAAATACAAGTTCAAATGGAGTATATTTGGTCTCAGTATGGACAGTATTGTTAAAACTGTAACACCAAAAAGGTAGCCAATGACTCCAAGTATCCTTTTGACCGTCACATCGAATTCGTAAAAATGTGCCTAAATTTTTATGAGCGTTTTCTAAAGCTCCTATTGATTGGTGATGATAAGCCGTAGAATTAATTTTTTCTATTTCTAAAATTTTACAAACCTGTTCCATTACTGATGACATAAACTCCGTTCCGCGATCAGTTGCTATGGTATTTGGTATACCAAACCTTAATATAAACTTATTAACTAATTCCTTAGCTACAGTTTCAGTTTCTTTGTTCTTAAGGGGATACGCTTCCACAAATTTCGTTAGTTCACATTGGATGGTCAAGATATAACGATTATCTTCAAAGTCTTTTTGAAGCGGACCTACAATATCTAAATATATCTTATCAAAAGCATTAGCCGCTGTGGTCGTAATTTCCATGGGCGCTTTAATATATTTACCTTGTTTCATTTTTTGACATTTAGAGCATTTGCTAACAAAATCTTTAACGTCTTTATCTAATCCTGGCCAAAAGAAATTTCTCTTAATAGTGTTTGTCATTCTACGCACACCCGCATGCCCGCTGGTGGGTAGTAAATGATAGTCACTTAATATGTATTTTCGCTCTTCTTCTTTATCAATTCTCTTAACACCTCTTATTATACAAATTCGTGGACCGGTCCAATCCTTTCTAGATTTTATTTCACTTAATAAATCTTTAATGAATATCTTATTTCTTTCATTTCTTACTATGCATAGTTCATTATTTATTTTAATTCTTTTACAAAATGTCATCAACTCAGTCACAAATTCGGCTCGCGTAAAATGCGACTTCCAGTTGAGATTTATATAAATAACGCGTTTCTTTTCATCATATATAAAACATTTACTTTCTAGGTATACCTCATTCAAAGTTTTAACTCGAGTTAGTTCGTCATTTCCGATAAAAGTTAATTCTACTAAGTCCTTGGGCATTTTAAGCAATTCTACTACATTTGGTTGATCAGACCTAATGCTGGTAGATTTACTACAAGTCTGTGAATCAGTTTTCTCATTCATACATCTTCTTTGCGCTCTCGTCATCACATTTACTACTTCTTCATTCATAGTTTTTAACGTATCTGATGTTATACAAATCCTAGATAAAGCATCTGCTACGCTATTCTCTTTGCCTTTTACGTACAAAATTTTAAAATTGTATTCTTCCAGTGCCAATCTAAATTTTAAAAGCCTGCTCGAAGGGTCTTTCATTGAAAATAAATATAGTAAGGGTTTATGGTCAGTCATAATCGTAAATTGTCTTCCATAAACATACGGTCTGTAGTACTTTACAGCCCATACAATTGCTACTAACTCTTTTTGAATCGTGGGATAATTTCTTTCGGCTTTGTTTAATGGTCTGCTGGCATATGCCACTGGTTTCATATTTTTGTTGCACAGCACTGCTCCGACAGCTACGCCTGAAGCGTCAGTTTGTATTACAAATTCATTATTTTCTGAAAAATCAGGAAATTGAAGTACTGGAGGTGTCGTTAATGCCTTTTTTAAGGTTTCAAATGAATCTTTACAATCTTTAGACCATACAAAAGGTACATGTTTTCTAGTTAAATAATTCAAAGGTGCTGTAATTTCGGCAAAATTACGAATGAACTTCCTATAATAATTACAAAAAGCAACAAATCTTTTTATTTCATCTGCATTTCTAGGTTCAGGATATTTTTGTAAGACTTCTATTTTAGAGCTATCGGGTAATACTCCTTCCGCAGTTACAAGATGACCTAAATATAATATTTCTTTTTGCAAAAATTTACACTTTTCAGGGTTTAGTTTTAGGTTTACTTTTCTAAGTCTTTCCAAAACGTTAATTAGGTGTTTATTGTGAATATCCAAACTTCTGCCAAAAACTATAAGATCGTCTAAATAAACAAAACATTGCTCAAAAGTTAATCCTGACATAGCTACAGACATTACGCGACTAAAAGCACTTGGACTGGTCTTAAGTCCCATAGGTAATCTTTTCATCTGGTACTGGCCTGAGCTTGTAGTAAAGGCTGTACAGTCTCTGCTCTGCTCATTTAAAACTACCTGGTAGTATCCCTGATATAAGTCTAAATGTGAGAAATAGATGGAACCAGAGAGTGAGTCCAAAATTTCTGTTATATTTGGCAATGGGAATTTATCGTCCACGATACAATTATTTAGTTTCCTGTAATCAACTACCAATCGCCATTTATTGTTTTGATTAGAATTTTTCTTAGGTATTAATAAGATTGGGCTTGACCACTCACTCTTTGCTTCCTCTATAATGTCACTATCAATTAATTTTTTAATTTGTATGTCTACTTCCTTCTTTAAGGACTGTGGTAATCTATATTGTTTTACGTAAACAGGACTAGTATTGGCTTTCAAAGTTATAGTTTGTTCGTAAATATTAGTGGTTGACAATTGATCACCTGACAAAAAGAATACGTCAGCGTACTTAGAACATATCTGTTGTATGGAACTTTGTTCCTCAGTGTTAAGGTTTTTCAAATCTAAAGCATTTAACAATTTATTAACTCTCTCTACATTTTTTGTACATTTCTTAAATTCACAAATATCGTACTGGTGTAATGGAAACAACTGTGGTTGAAAAGCTGGTAATACCACATCATGTTCACTAGTGTTTAAAATTTTTACTGGGATTTTATGGTTTTTTATTTTTACAATAGAGCCTGCCAAAAATACTTCCTCCGTTAATTGTTTTGCCAAGATAACGCTATCATCTTTTAATTCCGAATCAGTAAATAAATAATGAATAGATTCACTACGTGCTGGAATAAACAAAGTATTACACGTGTAATCAATTTCATTACAAAGTGGTATAGAGAATTCCATTCCTTCTTTGTAAAGTGTAATAACATTTGTGTCGAGATTGATATTAGATCCATACTTGCTCAAAAAGTCAAGTCCTAGAATACCATCCGCCTTTAACGGAACGTTATTAAAAACATAAAAGTGATGATCAAAGTCAGTTCTTGATAACCTTTTATTTAAGTCACGATGTATCAAATTCAAATAAACATAACCCGGTGATTTGATCTGACCACCTATGCCGTTGATTAACGTGTCATCTCTATGTATAGCGGTATTTCTCGGTAACGAATCACTTTGTATGACCGACAACGATGCTCCCGTATCAACTAAGAAATAATATTTTCTAGTCCCTAAGAAAAAAGAAACAAATTTAGTTTGACCATTCAATGTTAAGATATAATCCTTAAGATCGAAAAAACTGATTTTCTACCGCGTTTGATACTTCAGACTCTGTATTTTGGTTGGTTGGTTGCGCATAAAATACTCGCTGCCTAAAGTTACCCCTACCACGAGTGTTAGGATAACTCGAACGATTATCACTCTGTCTGTTTATTCCACGATTTGCGTAACTACGAGTAACTGGGCGCGACCTATTACCACTACCATAAAACGAACCTCTTGGTGTATTATTCATATACTGCCGCTGATTGTATTGGTGATCTCTGGCGCGACAGGTTTGCTGGCCTCTAGAGTAATTGTAATAAAACTTACCTCTTCCTCTTCGTGAAAATTGCATGACACCTTCATCTCTCGACGTCGATGCTCCATACAACTCCTCATCCTTTGCAGCTTGTATGGCATCCTTCAGGTGCTCATAATTCCTCGCCGCTATAATTGTGCTAAGTCGTGGATCACGAAGACCGTCTGAAAATCTTTTTACAGCAAGTTTTTCGTTCAATGGCTTTAGTACACTATATTTCGCGTTATCACCGTCTGCCTGTGATATTGTTAGGTCTGAAAATAGTTTTTCAATTTCGACACCATACTGAGCTACGAACGATAACCTTGTGTTATATTCTGCAAACGAGATTGTATGGCAGTAAACGACTTTTTTGTAAGCAAAGTTTGTTTTATATCTTTAATAAGAGCTTCTACAGAACTGTATTCCGAAGATAAACACAGTTTAGCGTTTTCTGTCAATCTACTTTTCAGAACAAATTTAATCAATAACATTTTTCCGGTACTAGATAGCATATCAGAGTACATTTCTACTGCATCAATTAGAGTTTTTACAGTTTTTTCAGCACCATCCATAACTGGGATCAAATTACAAGCAGTTTTCAGATCAAACTCCATTTTTAAAGATGTATATTCACTAGGTTCACTGTATTCACTATCACTAGTATCACTACAACTACTTTCTTCGTTTGGTTTTTTACACAACAATAAAATACTATCATATGAAACTTTTATATTATCCCAAATAGACACACATGAATTTAAAATCTCAGGTTTTGTGTCTTTTTTATTCGTTAAGAAAGATAAAATAGCAGAACCTTTATTATATATTTCTTCAGTCTCGGCTAACTTATTATTTATAACATTCCCTAAAAATCTAGATTTACCTTTTTTTTTACTAAATATTTCTTAATATTCGTTATTTTCGTTAAACATTCTTATAACTCATTTTCCAAACCAAACCGAAAAAGAAAACAATTTAATCAATAAAACTCACCAACTCCGTGCGAGTTACCATAGTAGGGGCCCCAGGATGCTTTCAATATCGTACATTGGAATGTGGCTTCTTCCCATATTTGGCGCACTGATAAAACATTTAGTTACACTGAACGACTTTAAACTACTTTAACAACAAATATAATTACTGGAATGAATAATTGATACATGATACAAGAATACACACTTACACTACACGCTTAATGTTTCTAATATAATATTTTAAAAGTACTGATAACGAAATGCGAAATTTTCACTTATTAACTTTTCACTGCACAAATTATACTTTTTCACTAATAATGAATCGAAACTGGATCTGCACGCACGTACTCACTCAGAGTTGGTCCACTTTCCTACTAGTTTGGGCCGTTTGAGCCATTTGAGTCAACTCCATTTGGTCTCTTCCAACAGCAGCCGCAATCGATCTAAAACGAAGCGATCGACGTAGATCATTCAGGGTAATTTCTCGCCTCATCCATTTCTTATGGGTTTTCTTGTAGTACTTGTAAAAGCACAGTAGGGTCCCCAATGTGATAATAGTTATAATCACACTCAGTAATATATTGGTCGTGCTAACATGATATTTTAAATCTTGCGTCGCCGACGCAGCGTTGCCTGCCCCGTTTTGGGCAATTATAATGTCTTCTTGCTTCGACTGATATTTTCCCATTTTGAATCAAGTATGGGTTCACTGAAATTAAGGCACTGACACCGCGTTGCACTTACGAACGTCGAATTATAATGATCCATTATTAATTTTTATTTGCTGTCCAATAATGCACTCGGTAATACTATCCGCGCTCACGAGTTGACCCAAATATGGCAGGGTCGCCATGAAGAGAAATTAAACTACAGTCTTGGTTCGATGATAGTTTAATACTAACTCATAGGTTACATTGGTTACATAAAGAGTATATTATGTCTTATAGCTACATACATACTACAGAGATATTTGTTTTATGGAACCATGTCGTCGATATTAGAGTTTAGAAAAACTGCATTCAATGATTTTCAAAAAAACTTATAGTACACGACTCGGAAATGGGTCGGTACTCGGTAGTGGGAAATCGAACCTTGTCAGTTTTCAAAACTAAAATATTATGCTATTTTATTACGAAAGTTGATTGTGTAGTTTGTTAGAAATACATTTTACTATGGAAACCTATGTCTACAATTGAAAGAAAGTGCTGCAGTTATCTATCTCATAGATGTGCACACGCCCCTTATCATACTTCGGTCCGCGAGGCATATAGGTTTTTTTTGGTATCTTTTTTCATACCTTGAGTTACATTATCGAAGTTTTCATACGAATCCCTAACTTTTTCAAAATATTCTATAGCCTATGTTAATCAGGGATAATGTAGCAGAAAGAATTTTTGAAATCAGTCCAGTAGTTTTTGAGTTTATTCGCTACATACCTGATACATACATACCTACATACATACCTGAATACATACAAAACGGGAATACAGGAAATCTTTCCTTTATAATATTAGTAATAAGGAAAAATCGGCCAAGTGCGAGTTGGACTCGCCCAGGAAGGGTTCCGTACCAACTTAACGTACCGATTGCCTATACCAAGCCAAAATTCTATTAGGTACTTATCATTTTTCGTCAGCAAAATATAAAATTGTTTTTCATTTACATTTGCGGTTTTCGAAAATGTGTTATATCTCAAAAAGTGCTTACTACATCTCGTTCAAACTAATTTTCGTTGAAAGTTATTATAAAGATGTACAGTATATATTTTTTCTAGATTTTTCACTAAGGTCAATGTGGGGAAGTCCGTCTAGGAGGTAAGTCCGTCTAGCGCCAATAACTTCCATTTTTGAATGACTAGCTTCTTATGCCTCGGTCGGTAAAGCGGTATTACGGAGCTAGTTCGAACTGAGAATCATAGACGTCGCTAACATCATTAGGTTGAAAGAAATTGGTAGGCCATTTTTTTTCGCGTTTTGTACTTGAAGCTGGAGTGTAACGTCTCTTCAAAAAACTAAAAAAAAAGTAGAAAATCAATGGAGTTCTTGGAGTTTCTTTGATTACGCAAGTCATTTAGTGATCAATATACTTATTTCTGGTGATGAATTCATTTATATCGCTTGAGTTTCGTAATTATTACCTGCAAAAAGTAACTAACCACAAAATGTAATAGTTGGGAAGTCCGTCTGGCATACGTAAGGCAAGTCCGTCATATGACGGTCTTGCCTCAATTGCAGATATTGTCAACCTTTTCAGCTGCACGTATTTTACCTTAATGATAAAGCCGTGATATAGTTATATCCCTAGGGATATAATTATGTACCGTAAGATAGTAATGAATCGCTATCGTATATCTACCTTATTAAGAATATAAAAATTGAATTAGAAACAAAAATTAATGTTTTACTAGGAAAATGGCTACATAAAATTTTATTAAAAATGTTTGCAACCACTGTCACCAAAGATATGCCGGACTTGCCTTAAAATAAAATAAAATCAATTATCTTTGAAATGTAAACCTTATAGACAAATACATAAATCACACATTTCAACGCTAGTTTTACGTCACTGCTAGAAACTGTTTTCATACATATTGCCTCACAAGTTATGGATATAGTGCTAGTAGACGGACTTACCCTAAACTGCACGGGAAGTCCGTCTACACGCCGTGTTTTAAAAATATCATATAAATCTAAAGATAATTGCAATTCATACTATTTTAAGACCAATATAGGTAAATAAATATATTACCTATAATTTCCGACGACACAAGTCACTTTAGAAAGCGTATTTCGATTCAATAAGTTCAGTTGAACTTAAATTTTAGAAAAGTATGCCGGACTTCCCCACATTGACCTTAATTTATTTCAAAAGTTAGAGTGGTGGGGGGGGGGGGGGGGACACATTTTATCGCTTTGAAAGGCTCTATCTTTCAAAATATTGACTTTGAGAAAAAATGGTTCGAGAAACCATGCCATGCCATTTTTAAAGACCTATCTATAGACACCCCACACGAATATGGTTGATAAAAAAAATATTTTTCGGTTTCAGCTTCATGTATCGGAAGCCCCCGGATTTTTGTATTAAAATCGTAAAGCGGTTTATAAAATACATCTACTTACCAAATTTCAACTGAGTAGTTTTTATAGTTTTGGATAAAAGTGGCTGTGACATGCGGACGGACGGACGGACAGACAGACAGACAGACAGACATGACGAATCTATAAGGGTTCCGTTTTTTGTCATTCGGCTACGGAACCCTAAAAATGGTTAAAGAAACTTTTATATTATTTTTGAAGACCTATCTATAGACACCCCACACGAATAGGTAAAAATTTTTTAGTTTCAGTTTTATGTATGGGGTTATTATTTTTATTTTCGTATAAAAATTGTAAATCGGCTTACAGGATACATCTATCTACCTACCAAGTTTCAAATGTGTAGTCTTAATAGTTTTGGATCAAACTGGCTGTAACATACGGACAGACGGACAGACAGACAAATGACGAATCTATAGGGGTTCCGGTTTTGGCCATTCGGCTAAGGAACACTAAAAATGGTGTTCCAAGCATTATTTTCCCTGTATACGTTTTTTGGAGCATTAGTTGATAGACTACTTGTGTAATTTAAAAAATAATAATGCAATTGCATCTGTTGCAATTTATACATCTAAATTAATATTTTAATGTTTATTTTTAAACAATAATAAATATTTAAAAAAAATTTGCTTCCTGAGGTTTGAACCTTAACTCTCTGATGCCTGAGTCAAGCATATAGACCGCTAGGCCACATTGCCGTTTTTAGCTGGATCGAAATGTTTTGTTACTAGAAACTCGGATTTATGGTATGCATGTGTGAGTGATTAGTAAAATTGGATGACAGAACAACATATTCAACATATTTGAATGATTTTTGTACTACAAATAGTTAAGTGTTGGTTTCGAAAATTCAATATTTATTTATAGAAGGCGCAAAAAGTATTTTGAGTTACAAAGACACAAAGAATAATTAACAAAAAAATAAAAACTACCAAATAGCGAAAGTAGCGCCATCTAACGAGCCTTCAGCTTTTGTGACTTAATCGTTTGACCTTAATTTGACAGTTCATATTGTATTCAATCGGCTGCAATTTGTATGGAATGACATTAAATTATGATCAGTGATCGGATAATCGGATGCATATTTACCTAAAGTTAATATTTGGCTAACTAACTATGGAAGCGGCTTCTTAAAATATGTTTTTTAAATATAAAACCCGGGATTCCAAAAAATTCGGGAATGCAAAGCTAGTCGGTAACATGGTGTAAAAACGAAGCCTTTAGCATATGGTATTTATTTTTAAAAATTCCGGGATTCCGGGTTTACTTACACAACTATTCATAGGTACGTATTTACTTGAAGTTTAGTTAAGTTCCCAATGCTATTTATGAGTATGTACTAGTTGAGTGTTAGAGGAAGAGTAGTGAGTGTTAGTTTAAATAAAACAATAAGTACTTACAATAATACTCTATGGGTCTATATAGGTACCCTTTTCGGGTCGCTACTTGCACACAAGCAGGTATATGTATAATTTGCCGTCTCACTCGCATTCATTAAGAAATACCATAGCCTTCTCTATTGTTTGCACAGACGTATCCGTACGCGTCAGAGTGAGACACGAGACACGCCGTGCTTCCGCTCGCGCACCAACCCCGGGCAGGCCCCAGTCACTCACTCAAGGTCACGCGCTATGTGCCTACCGCTAAGTAGCTCGTAACCGAGCCGATCAGTTGTGGGCTGTCGCACGCGTTTCCCGCACAAAACGCTGCGATACAATTTTATTACCTACCTATATAATTATTAAAGATAAAATCTTGACTAACGATACGATGGTTAATTATTGTAAATTGTTCACACGATTCAGAATATTTTCGCTAGTAAAATCTAATAACTGTGAGTTCAAAGATGGGATAAAAATATAGATCATTTTATAAAATTAAAGCACATTTAATTCACTCCATTGCATTATTCATTAATATTAAAGTTTATTTCACTTCAGCCATTTTGTTTAATTTATGTTCTTTGTACAACCTTGACGATTTCGCTCGATGACCTACTCTCGCGAAGTACGCGGAATCTCGATTCTTGGAGCGCGTCCGTAGAATATGTTTCTTCTTGCAGCGGTTCTGCAGCAGTTTTTGTAGGCTAATATAGCGTAGGTATTTTAGCTTTTGTATAGATAGAGGGATTTATCTGTTACGTAGTAACTATTTTCTAATCTTACCCCGGGCACACCTGCATTCATCTACTGCGCAGCATTCCGCGCGAACTTCAGGGCCGCCAAGTTATTTTGAACGTACTGTACAAGCCGAGCTATGGAAATCTAGCAACGTTGCACGTGAATTGTCCATTTCTATTGTTAACGCCAATGACAATACGACAAATTTAAAAACAAGAGAAAGTCTACAATACTTCACAATGCCTGACAGCCACTGAAAAGATTCCAACTTTTTATATGGAGCCTGGTATAGGTACCTAAAGTTCCAAGTACCTTACCTACCTAAAAATGACAAGTTGTAATATACTAAGTTTTATTATACACATTTCAAAGTGAAATATTTCAAAAAGTACATCATTTAATACTTTTGTTTAAAATGTTTTCTCTGTTGGTTGGTGTATGTTTTATAGGTGTACACCAAAATGTGATGTTTAGGTACATATGTACTTGCAACTTTAAGTAGGTATGCCAATGAGTTACGTTTGTGGTAGGAGGCAGTGAAGTTACATAGATACTGTGTATCCTAAACATTTAACTTACTTAGTCCTTTAATACGATAGGTAGGTACAGGTACTACTGTTAGTTGATTGCGGGATTTTATTGGTGATGCTGTTTTACTTTAATAATCAAGAACTTGAATGGTTTTTTCTTTATAATTTCTTATTTATTATTCGTTTGAGATATGTTTCGAAACTTGAAAAAGTATGTGAAGAAATGTAAAATTATAAAGGAGTTAAGTATTATTTTTAGATATATTTTTGATACAAAATTGCATTCCATTGTAGCCAACATCTGAATATATGTAAATACCAGATTTGATTCTATATAACCAAAACACTATTTTTGTCAATTCCGAAATCCCGGGATTTTTCTATACAAAAGTGCATTCCATAACAGCCAACACCTCAACTTTAGGTAAATATGCATCCGATTATCCGATCTCTAATTATGATACAATATGAACTGTCAAATTAATACGATTGACTTTACGCAGATCCAAATACTAATGCTTATAATAAAGAAGGCACGGATGATAATTCTTTCAATATTGTTCGTACGTCAAGATCGTTAAATGTAATCTTTCCGGTTATTTAGGTGAGCTTGTGATGGAAGGTAAAACTCCTAGAGGGTGGAACTTGTATTAGTGTTCTAATTTAGATATTGACAAATAGTTTATATCCTTGCTTGCAGTCTGCGCGATTAAACTACGATTATCTTCTATAAAAATAAATAACCGGTCAAGAGCGAGTCTGACTCGCGCACCGAGGGTTCCGTACAATCATAAATATAAATAAATAAAACGTGAAAATGTTTTTATTGGCGAGGCTCTATTCATCAAATTTGCAGTGTAGAATATTGCAGTTTTAGGTCAGCGCCATCTCTTGACGCGGGATAACGACGTGTAGTCTACGTCAGCAAAGCCGCAACAAATAAACAAATAAACAAATAAACAAACTTTCAAAAAAACTTCAAACAAAAACTAGCTATAGGAAAAATGTGATAGTAAAATAACCACGAGCCCTATAAGTAGCTTTCAGTCGGGATTCGAACCCGCGCCTCTGGGAATCCGGCCCGATGCTCTGACCAACTAAGCTACCGAAAGGCTTACACGACTCGTCGAATTTTGCTATCACTTGTTACGCTGTAGGCCAGCGTTGCTTCATCAATGTGAGGAAACCCTCGCATCCGAAAGAAACATTTTTACAAATGTTTAACAATCGATTAAGATGAAACAGCCATATTGAGATTTTATATTATTTTTATGCATTCACAATGCAATTTTGTAAGTATAGGAAAAATGTGATAGTAAAAAACCACGAGCCCTATAAGTAGCTTTCAGGCGGGATTCGAACCCGCGCCTCCGGGAATCCGGCCCGATGCTCTGACCAACTAAGCTACCGAAAGCTACCACATTTTTCCTATACTTACAAAAATTGCATTGTGAATGCATAAAAATAATTTAAAAAATCTTAAAAACTAGCTACATAAAAACACATAAAAACGAAAAATAAAATACGTATATTTATAAAATTCATGGGATACGTACTTACCTACTTAATAGATTTGTTTAAAGTCGGTGCCAAGCCGAAAATAACAAGAACACATAAGACAGGTGAAATAATACTAAATCCTGACCGTTTTATTGACCCTACACACTCACACGTAAAACAGAAAGATTGAATCACAGAACACGGAAAGATTTTTTTCTCTGATTGACTAATGTCTGAGGTAAATGCTCACCTTTTCATTGACCGCAACGGGCCTCGCGCTGAACGCTATACCATGGTCGCCTCCCCGCACCTTCGTGGAGGCGATGGAACCTTCTCTGGAGACCCTGACATTCTCCCCGTGCACGCTGTGGAAGGTCAGCGGGGGCAGGTTGTCGGGCGGGCCGCCGGTGCCGGGGGTGCGGGGCGCTGTAACAGGGGGAAACGAGGTTTTAATCTAATGACTTATGTCCGAATTCTCGAACGCTAATCATCTTTGGGAGCGTCTCAAACATCATGGCATCTCTTTCATACGTTTGACATTTAAAGTGACAGGGCGATGTGTGAGACGCTCCCAAAGATAAGTAGTGTACGAGTATTCGGGCATAAGAGCTTTATGAACAAAAACCAGCGTATAAACTGCATAGATACATTCATTTTTATTCTGATATGATTTACCTTCTAATCTATCCTCAGCTACCGGGCTTTGGTTTTGTCTTCTAACTTGATTGGGTACCCTAGTCCAAGGATCGAGGAACTGGAAAATTGCAGCACAATTTAATAAAACAAGTGCCCAAAGAGGCTTATTTGTATCTACCCCAGTCAAAAACAACCCTCTATCTTCTCCGTTGATGCTGAAATGGACGTTCCCAGCAGAATTGACGGAGTAGTCAAAGGTATTGTCTTTCTCCAAGCATAGGCCTTTAGCCCAGTAGCCTGGTTGTTTGATTAAATCACAATTTTTGCTTAGGTCTTCTGAAGGTGTAAGGTTTGCAGGGTCGTAGCTTGTGAAACCGAAGAGGGACCAGTACAGGGGGTTGGCGTCATCTACATTTATTACAAAAAAAATAAAAAAAAAATTTTTTTATTTTTTTTTTTTTTTTTTTATCACAATGTCTACACCTTATACATGCTCAAAATGTAAGAGAAAAATATTAGACAGGCGCTTTTTAAAATGCGTTTCATGCAAATATAGATATGACATTGAATGTGCAAACATGTCGGAAAAGCTATTTTATATAATGGAACCTGCACGCAAATCTCAATGGGCCTGTGAAAAATGTACCAAACGTCATAATAGACCATCAACCAGCACACCGGTTATAAAATCACACGAACAAAAACTACCCATAGCTAAAAATATTAACTATGATCAGAAATCAGATATCGCCAGTACACGCCAAACCCAAGATGTTCAATCAGGTCACCATTATCCCATAAAATCGATAGGAAAAGAGACAATAACCCAATCTGAAACACCTACGAGAAATATTCCGCCAGTACAAACCACAATATCACCGTCGAGTTTACATCAAGCACAACTAAAATCACCACCAATAAATGAAACCACCACATTGCCTCCAATCGCACAAGACACAATGTTAGAAACCTCTATGTTCGTTACAAAACAAAGAAGGAAGAATTATCACGAAACTTCTTTGCCTGATATAGAAAGTTCTAGCTCTTCCCTTTCGGCGACAGAGACTGAAAGCTTAGCAAAGAGTTTACCAGATTTATCCACGATCCAAAATCAAGAATTAGATAGGATGAAAAACGAAATATTGGAATTAAAATTAAAACTGCAAGTCACGGAAAATGAAATGGATAACTTGTCTCTAGAAAACAAATCAATGACCTTAAAACTTTTAGAACAAGAAAGAAAAATTCAGGATTTATTAACCATATGCTCTAGTACCAAAAAGAATAAAAGTAAATGTTATAAGCAAAAGAGTAAAGCTAAAGTCAGGAAACTAAAATCACACCAAAGCTCGCAACTTCAAGAATTCCGTAGGGAGGATTCCGTAGGTGCTTCTATTGCCGACAACGTAGAACAAACAATCAACTCGGATCAAATTATATTAGAAGAGGAACCTAATCGCTTGAAGCATCGGGTCTTCGTGATTGCTGATCAACAAGGCTGCGGGTTACGGCAGAAATTGCAAGACCTACTCGACGAGAACTATGAAGTCACATGCTTTTGGAAGAATGGAGCACAAATCCAGGAAGTGTTAAACACCTGTAAAAAGGAGTTGACAAGACTCACTCTAAATGACTTTATTGTTGTGGTTGCGGGGATGAATGATGGTAACCCTTTAAATCTAAAAACTAATCTTCTAAAATGGCTTAACTTCACATGCCATACAAATATAGTTATATGTGGTTTACCTACTAACGCAGATTTGAATGTTTATATAAACAAAGAACTAGAATTAATATGTAATGGCTTTAGTCACAGTGTTTTCGTTAGACTTAATTATAGCAAATCACGTCTAGGTTCCAAATATTTTCTGCCAAACCTGAGCTTTGGCATAGTTCGTGATATATTGCATATTTCACACAAAAGGCTATTATGTTATAATCAAAGAAATGTAAACAATGAAGAATTGCACTGTCCACTGAAATCAATGTCAATTCAAAATGATACATGCACCCAAATTCCAATTTCTCCAATAAATAAGACATCAAATTTTTTATAAATAATGATTCGTTGTTTTTAATGCACCAAAACATAGGTGGGTTTTTGAGTAAAAAAGAGTTATTGGAAGTATCACTTCATGAAATGTCGGAAAGTAAACAAATTCCAGATTTAATATGTCTTTCTGAAACGTTTATCCAATGCCATAGCGAGGCAAATATACAAATTAACGGATATAAATTAGGTGCATCGTTCTGTAGACAAAAGCAAAAACGTGGAGGCGTTTGCATACTACATAGTAACACTATAAGAACAAAAAACCTCTCATTTCTCAAAGACTTTGCAGCGGAATTGACATTTGAATGCTGTGGTCTAGAAATTATAGAACAAAAAATAATAGTCATATGTATTTATCGAACCCCAAAATCAAATGTAAGACTGTTTCTTGATAAACTGCACCTCCTGCTTGATAAACTAAAAACTTTCAAAAAACACATTATATTAACAGGTGATTGGAATATTGACACTTTAAAAAATAACAAAATATCAGACGAATTAAAAGAAATAATACATTGCTACAATCTTAATCTACATATTAATACTCCCACGCGACAAAAGTCCTGTATTGACCATTTTGCTAGTAACTTCGAAAAAGCCGTCGGAAATACTGAAAGTATATGCTTATCGGATCATAATACTGCGCAATTTTTGAGAGTTCCTGTTGAAACTCGTAAAACACCAGCTAAGAGTTGGTTTCAAGTAAGACGAGATTACAATGCTGATAATATTAAGAAATTTAAATATTTTCTAGCTAACTACCCATGGAGGAACCTATTTGATTTCGAAGATGTAGACACAGATTTTACATTTTTTCACAAGGAACTGGTTCTTTTGTATGATTTGTGTTTTCCAGCATATAAAATAAAAATAATAAACATACCCAAGCCAAAATCAAGATGGTTATCAAAAGGCATAAAAGTATCCTGTAAAACTAAAAGAAAACTTCGTCTATCCTATTATAAAAAATCCTCATACATAACAAAAAATAAGTATAGACATTACTCTAAAATACTGAAAAACTGCATAGATTCATCCCAAAGAATAAATAATGAAAAACGTATAAATACCGCAAATAATAAATGCCTAGCATCTTGGGAAATAATAAACAATAAAGATGATTTTGAAAGGAAAAATAAAATAATGTAGAATACTTAAACCTTAATAATAAAAAAGTTTGTGACTCTGCCGAAATAGCAAGGGTGTTTAACAATCATTTTATTGATTCCATTCATTGTCCATCTGAATCGAATGTAAATAAAAAATTTATGATAGATAGAAATTCCGCGTCTGTATTTTTGTATCCCACTGATGAGCAAGAAATTAGAGAGATAATAAAATCCCTAAAAAACACAAATTCTACAGGATATGATGGTATAAGTACAAAAATAATTAAAACTTGTCTTAATGAGCTTGCGCCTTTACTGGAATACTTTGTGAATCAGTGTTTTGTGGATGGTAAATTTCCAAGTGTCCTTAAAGTATCTGTTGTAAAGCCATTATTTAAGCGCGGCGAGAGGTATGACATAAACAATTACAGACCCATTTCTCTCATCCCTGTATTGTCTAAGATATTTGAAAAGATTATGTACAAACGACTCATTTCATTTCTAATAAAACACCATGTAATCGTAGAAGAGCAGTACGGGTTTCGCAAAGAAAGATCAACGGCGCTCGCTTGTTACACTCTCATATCGCGCATATCAACACTAATGAACAGGAAGGTTCCGGTATCCACCATTTTGTTTGACATGAGTAAAGCTTTCGACTGCGTTAATCATAAAATACTTTTAGCAAAGCTTGAGCTATATGGAATACGTGGTCCTGCATACGATTGGATAAAAAGTTACCTTACTGAAAGAAAGCAGTTTGTAGAAATTACAAATCTAAACGATAATTCTCAAAGCCTGACATACAGATCGGAAGATAGAATCAACTTTTCAGGTGTTCCTCAAGGCAGCATCTTAGGACCATTGCTCTTTATTTTATATATTAATGATCTCCCTAAATGTGTTCAATACCCAGTAACTCTTTACGCTGACGATATTTCTGTAACTATTGACGAAAAATCTAATATTAATTATAATGAAGAAATTAACAATGTAATTAAAAATATTACTACTTGGCTAGCAGATAATAATCTAAATGTAAACATCTCCAAAACTAAACTTATTCAGTTTTACAATAAAAATGGCAATCCTCTTCAGTTATCCGCACGTTATGACAAAGATTCTATCGCAGAAACACAATCCGCCACATTTCTTGGTATAGTTATAGATTCAAGACTTACATGGTATCAACACATTGACATCATATGCAACAGAATAAGCAGATTCGTATACGCGCTTTACCGTCTCACAAAACTAGCGAATGTTAAGACAGCATTGATGGCTTACCATGGATATGTAGAATCTATACTAAGGTATGGCCTGATTATATGGGGCAACTCGGCAGAGGCAAAACGCGCCTTTATCTTACAAAAAAAGTGTATTAGATCAATTTGCGGTGTCAATCAGCTGGAATCATGTCGACCACTTTTCAAAAAATTAAATATTCTAACATTAGCGTCACTATACATACTGGAAATATTATTATTTGTAAAGAAAAATATACATATTTTCCAACAAAAACGTGGACATTGCAATTTTCATACTAGATATCCCAATAAGTTAGTTGTGCCTCGCTCAATGACAACATGTTTTAGTGATAATTGTAATAATATGTGTATTAAATTATATAATTTACTATCCAATGATGTAAGAAATATGCCATTCAATCTTTTTAAAAAAACAATATTTGGGATATTAGTTAAAAATAGTTTTTATGACATTAATGAATTTGTAACCTTTTGCCGTAATGGAGGTAAAGATAAAAAATGCTGACATGTGAATGAAACCTAAATTTGACATCTGGACATTTAATTTTTATTTTTACCTCTAATGACATTGAATTTTATGTACTTTATGTTTTAGGATGATTTTAGGTAATAATTTATTTATTTCTTTGTGACGATGGCATTGTGTCCTCCTGACCTGACTAAGTAGTATTTTGTTTTCTCTTTTATTATTCTATTTTGACTGATTTTATTCATTTCACCGTTTGACATTCAATGATATATACTAAGATTGATGAATTTTGAAACCAAATTTAATACTCGTACAAAAAAAATAATAATATTATTTAAATTAAATCACGACGACAAATATTTGCATATCGACAAATCGATAAAACATGTTAGTTCTAACCTATTTATAAGACCTCAGATGTACCATGTTTTATGCAAATAAATATTATTCTATTCTATTCTTCTATTCTACATATAATGGGGTTCCGACGAATCGAAGACACACCTGAAAAGAAAAAAGGTATTAGATTAGTCCTAACTCCTAACTTATAATCTTAGGGTGACTTTCACCACTGATTAAATATCCGGTCCGATTTCACCAATGATATTTAAACGCGATTAACGCTAAACGTGTTTAAAACGTATTTCTGTCTCTGTCACATTCAAACAGATGACAGAGAGAACTATGTTTTAAACACGTTTAGCGTTAATCGCGTTTAAATAGCATTGATGAAATCGGGCCTTAAACGTGCTTAACGCTAAACGTGTTTAAAATATAGTTCTGTATCTGTAATCTTTTTGAAAGTGACAGAGACAGAAATACGTTTTAAATACGTTTAGCGTTAATCGCGTTTAAATACCATTGATGAAATCGGGCCTGTCCTTGATATTTTTTAAACATATTTAGAACATAGGCTTTATGTAAGTAGGTACTTATAAAAAATTGCTAGATGAACCCTGCAAGGGCGTAGCCAAGGAAATAACTTTTTAACCAACTTCTAAAAAGGAGGAGGTTATTAACGTTCGTTGGTACTTATGTAATTGTTCCTTTTACTATGTAGGTACATACTCTTCTAAACGTTCTGGTGGTGGTGTATTATTGGCACTTAAAAAAACTTTTTGCGCGATCAGACATCCTCAATTGGAGAGCTCTCTTGAAGATATTTGGATTAGAATTCACGATACTAAAAACCCTCCTAATTTTATAAATAAAGATGAATTAATTAAATCGATACAATTTAAGACACTAGCTTTTCGAGCCTAGCAATATCTTTAACATAAAATCTACGACGATGTGTCGTCTTTCCTAATATACCTAAACACAGCCATACTTGACCCATGCATGTTTGACGCGATTTTCCTTGACCATTTTGCGGGCAGCGGCATGTAGTTCTTTTCCCTGTTTTGATAGGTGCTCACCCACATAGATTTGTTGCCGGTCTCCAGGGTGCCTACCATCAACTTTAAGACAGCGATTCAAAAATAGCGCGCTGCAGAATAGGTTCCTAAAATGAATTGCTTTCTTTCGTACTACCTATGACCTTTTAAAAACTGGATCGCAAATGAATTGCTAAATGTAAATGACCAAAGCCATCTTCTATCTCACTCGTTGCACTAGGGGCGCAAGCAGCCGAGAAATAATAGCGGGCCATGGAATGACCAAAGCCATCTTCTATCTCACTCGTTGCACTTGTAACGCAAGCAGCCGAGAAATAATAGCGGGCCATGGAATGACCGAACGATTTGTGTCATTATTTCTTCTACCCGTCTCTTTCACTGGATTCTGTCATGCCCGGAGAGTGAGAGGGACGGGTATAACCTGCAGGTGTCATGTTAGCTTGGCCGAATTATAAGTCAAATAAGAGTACCTATGTGACAGCTTAGCGGCTGTGAAATGATGGTGAAATGTCATTGAATGATCACTGAATCGCTGTCATTGATATTAAGCTGTCGTGGTACGAATAAGCGAAGCAGATTAGCTTAGTAGTGTAGGCAATGAACAGATTCTTTGTATGGAGACCCATACACTAATTCCTCAGTCGATGAAACTTTACTGAGTTATAAAATAGCATGAGCTATAAACTTTTAAATGATTATCCAAAAAAAACCTCACACGGAAGTTAGGTATTTATACATAAATATACAAATCTGTTTATATATTGAACCGAGTAATTTCTCAGTCCAAATTTATTTTACCAAATGAGTTATTTATACTAGTATGTGATACTTGATGAAAATCCAAAACATTTTTCAAACAGGAGTATGCTTGGCAAAATGGTATAATTCCGTTAAAAAGTTCGACAGAGACATTTTTCAGTCCAAGTCACCCCATTTTGTTTTATAAAAATTTGGTGTTTCTGCTGGGATATTTTTTTGGATATTTCATATTATTGTTTTTGAACTTTACATAAATATGTCCGGTTAAGAAAGTTTAGACGGAGCATTTTTCCTAAAAAAGATATCAATGAAATAAGACTTTCATTAAAAAATACCTAATCTTCTATTATTATTATTTTTTGGAAATTTATACCATACTTTTAATTTATTGATACTTTATCATGATGTAAAGTTTTTTCTGACTGAGGAATTACTGTGGGGGTCAACTAGCTTCATTGACTACACTATAGGTCCTAAACAAAACTGCAATAAGAGTTGACGGTAGGCGGCCAGGAACCTCTATAATATGTATCGAGCAAAGTTGATCCTGAGGGTGGCCTTTGTTATATATCTCCTCACGCCAGATATTATTGCATCGCGGTGACGTTCAGATAGGAGAGTAACAAGAACAAATTAGATAACGCCCGAATTCTCGAACGCAAATCATCTTTGGGAGCGTCTCAAACATCATGGCATCTCTTTCATACGTTTGACATTTAAAGTGACAGGGCGATGTTTGAGACGCTCCCAAAGATAAGTAGCGTACGAGTATTCGGGCATAAGTGAAATAATTGACCGTTTTATTGACCCTATACTACCTTCTCACGTAGAGTAGAGTAGAACAGAAAGATTGAGTATGTCTTAGGTAAATGCTCACCCTTTCATTGACCTCAACGGACCTCGCGCTGAAGGCTATACCAGGGTATGTTCTATACAATGTCATGGCGAAGCAACCGTCATTGAAGACCCTGACATGCTCCCCGTGCACGCGGTGGAAGGTCAGCGGGGGCAGGTTGTCGGGTGTGCCGCTGGTGCCGGTGGTGCGGGGCGCTGTAACAGTAGCCCGAGAGCCAAACTAATTCGCTCTATGGAGACTCAACAATAATTCTATATCAGTAATTTCTTAACATTGAAAATTAGATTATCTAGTTTAATAAATAATTCATTAGTAATCCACCAATATTTATGACAGCGACAGTAAAAAAAACAAATACAAAGCTTTAAAAAAACTATAAAAAATAGGCAAAAATGGTATAAGTATTTTTCACTTTACATTTGAATCCATTTATTATTATCTTTCGTAAAAGTATATAATCCCCCTATATTTATAAATGAAAAACAAATAAACTTTTAAAAAACTCTCTACGTAAACTGAAATTGGCATTACACCTTATTAAAAATTCTATCAGAAACAACCGACTTCTTCCTAAAGTATTAGTTTCCCGTTTTATATCTTTATGGATTTCGACTTTGGTGCTTAGATATGGTAAACATAGACACATGTTGACGATAAAATTGGTGATAGCATATTTGCTGAAAGAATTGCACTATTTTTGGGGTATAACTTTTTTTTTATACCTTCCAATGCGATATTATGTTGGATTCCAAAATATAGTCTCTTAAAATTATATTTGAGGGCCGTTTACAAAAATTTGGCCTGTTATTGAATTTTTTATAAAAATATCGGATAGTTCTTGGGGTACAGGGGGAAACGAGATTTAATATAAGTTTTTAGTAAAAAATTCATTTTTATGACAAGCTTTATTGCTGACTGTACTTTAAATATTGTATTGTCATCCGAACCAAACCTGTATACAAAATTTCAGCTCCATCGGACATTGGGAAGTGTGTCAAATTAAGCTTGCAAGATTTGTCCCCCACTAACTAACATACTAACTAAAGATAAAAGATAAAGAGATAAAAATATTCTTTATTCACTTAGACATAATAAATATGTACTTATGAATCGTCAATATGGCAAGTTAATAAAAAGCTTGTAAGCAATAAGTCGTGAATCTCAAAAGTGCCAAAAGTGGCCACATTTAGCAATATCGAGATTCAAGACTTAATGCTCTTATTTGAGGCCATGAAAAATTAAAAGTACATTTAAAAAAAAGGCCATTAAAAATTGCCCTTTACTCTTCTATTTGCGCAAAATAACCGAAACTTTTATTCTAAACCCTTGATAAATCGTAAATGATTTATTTCCATTGGTGGCGCTACTGAGCTCATCGAACCACCTTAAGGCGGTACCCCGGACCGAAAGTGGCGCCGCGTTGACTTTTATGTAATAAGTAGTACTATGAGGGCGCCACTTTCGGTCAAGTCCCGGCTGCGTTTGCACCCACTTAATCTCATGCCTGCGTGGTGGGTGGAGAGTGAGTATTCTTCTTATCCATTGATAAGGCCTGCTTCCCAGCAGTGAGTGAGGACATAAAGAAGCAATGATGATGAAACTCACATGAGGAAGAGGTGGTAGTACTGCGACGGGACGTCCTCGTCGGCCAGTGGTACACTAGCCGGAACGTCGGAAATCACCGCCCAGTATTCAATTTGTAGATAATAGATGAATAAAAAGATGATGTTTATAGGGACTTGACTTTATTTATATATATTTATAAAGAAACGTATAGGAAGAATAGGAAGATTAGGAACTGTAACAAAATGATAAAAAATACATGAATAACAAAAAGTAGGTAGGTAAGTAGGTAGTAATGGATATGATGATGAAAACTTACCCCTTTCCAAGGGTCAAGGGTTCCACTTATACAATACTATGACAAACAATTGAAACTGGTATAAAAAACTGGTAATGCTCCGAGAGCTCTGTACGGCTTGGTGATTTTAGTAGAACTGAATCAAAAATGATGAACAGGACACGTGAAACGAAGATTTTGAATTTGAATTGAAAGAACAGGATATGATTCGATAAAATTAATGGCCAGTATGTAGAACTAGATGGAGTTTCCAGTCATCATAGAGTTTTTAACCATCCATAATGACTGGTACGAATCGACATCGTTACAGTACTACTGAATGTCGGTTTTTGGGATATCTTGGCGATTCTTAAATAATGATGATGAAACTCACTTAAGGCAGAGGTGGCGGTACTACTGAAAGTCTGTTTCTGGGACATCTTGGCGTTTCTTAAGCGGTGGCGTCGTGAACAGAGTCTACTGGTTTACTAGGTCTTGTTGTGCTACTCGCCTGTCACGCGGATTTCGCAACTACTGTGGAAAAAAGAAAGATAATTTAAAAGTAAAATAAAATAGAATCAAATAAACTGAGGAGCTCGTAGCGCACAGGTTATCGTGCTTGGCCTGCTGAGGTTAAGCAACTTTCGCAATGGTCTGTCACGAGACTCACGAGATGGGTGACCAAAAACTAGGGAGTATAGGGTCCCTAACTAGGGTGTCAGGGCCGGCCCGGTCGACCTAGCTCCCTGATGCCCGAATACTCGTACGCTACTTATGTTTGGGAGCGTCTCAAACATCGCCCTGTCACTTTAAATGTCAAACGTATGAAAGAGATGCCATGATGTTTGAGACGCTCCCAAATATGATTTGCGTTCGAGTATTCAGGCGTGACGTGACTCCCTTAATACCGTGCAGTGTAAAAGCATTCAGTTCAGGGCGCTAGGAAGCACAGTCGTCGCAAGACGAGTGAATTGAACGGACGACATCTTACCTGTCAATGCAGTTGTTCGCGATGTCGTGCATAAACGAAAAAATAAACTTTAGCATTATCTCATTGAGATTATAGATGCATATTAGATAACTTGGCTCGTAATTTAAAGTATAAATTTCTCTATCCAGATCTTTTTTTTTATTTTTTTAAAGTTAAGTTTTACCGCCTCTGGGGGGCTACCGCGTAACTTTATGGATATGAACTTCATACGTTTTTGGGAACTTTAAGTCAATTTTATAAAGAAAATAGCCGCTATCAGTTCCTTGTTTTGTGACGGCGGGTATAACGATAACTAAAGTGTTTGTCAGATAACTCTGCGCGTGACTGGCGCGTTTTTGGCACTAGTTACAGTGCATTTTTTTGTTCTTATGTTATAGAAAAGATTAGTTTTCGATTTTTACCGCGACTTATCTGACGAGCACTCTAGCTAGCAACGTTCAACAGAACATAGCAGCAAAAATCTATCAGAATAAGGAATTCAAATGACAGTTGAAGCCCATACCCATATCCAGATTTCTTAGCCGGTAGCCCCCCTGGGGGGCTACCGCGTAACTTTATGGGTATGAACTTCATACGTTTTTGGGAACTTTAAGCCAATTTTATAAAGAAAATAGCCGCTATCAGTTCCTTGTTTTGTGATGTCGGGTAATACGATAACTAGCTAGCAACGTTCAACAGAACAAAGCAGCAAAAATCTATCAGAATAAGGAATTCAAATGACAGTTGAAGCCCATACCCATATCCAGATTTCTTAGCCGGTAGCCCCCCTGGTCTGGTGGTACACACCACCGGTATCAGACTCACAGGTCCCAGGTTCGATTTCCAGTGGGGGTACTTAATGTATTCGGTTTGGTTGGTGGTAAGACTTGTTCTTAGTCCGCCTGGCTAGCTCACCTGGCCACCATCTAATCTAAGTCTGATGTCATAACAATGATGTTTTCGGCATTATTGTGTCTGAGTTAGGGTGAAATCGGCCGGGTAGTGTAATAAGCAGCTCCATAATTAGGGTCCCCGCTTCAGAGGAGGACTGTGATTGCGGAGCCCCAACTCAGACCATGGCGCACTTGCTTCAGTGCCCATTGTGCCCCAACTCCTGCACCATGGACGACCTAATAGAGGGCAATGAGTTGGCAATAGCGGTCGCTAACTACTGGTCCGCCAAAATATAGAGAACCACTGACACGCAAAGAAGAAGAAGAAGTTAGGGTCGACGCCCACCCTTGCCACAGGGCCCTGAATAACGTGTAGTGTAATAGCCGCTTTAGGGCCGTGTGCAATGTTGAAAGTATGCTGGCTGACACGCGTGTCCCCTACTACGCGATCTCGTAACAGACTAGTTTCGTGACCTTCGTGCCCGTTAGGCCTCATCTCCACCTGCAAGTAAGTCTTGACTTCTGCGATAAATGTCCGGTCCGACAGTCTGTCCGATAGCAACTTGCAAGTGTAAACACGTAGTTTACACGTAGTTCACAAGTTACAGTGAACTATGTAGAAAAGGAGAGTTAGTTAAGGCGATTTCCTAGAACCATAAAGGTCATAGCCCACTTATACCGCACCGCTCCGACCCAACCAAAGTATGAGCAGCCAAATATGAACTTAATATCGTTCATTGTAGATGCACTTTACAGTAACAATCAGGGCTGCCAGTTGAAAATTTTAAATTATACAGCCAGGTTTCTGAAATTATACAAAATCACGCCTCATTATACATGAACTTAAAAATAGCGAGTCACATAACTGTTATGTATTGAAATAAGATATTTTTTTCATCTTTTACTTGATTTTCACAATGATGATTGATTATTGTGGGGCCACATTAGCGCATTAGCGGACGATACTTCGTTTCACGTGGGTGCGCTAAAATTATCGTTGATGTTCTTGTCTATTCACTAAGCGGGCGAAGATTCGAGTCGTCTTGGCGCGTTAAATCTACGGTCTATCACGATAAACCAGCCAAGTGCGAGCGATATTTATTTATTTTACTTTAATTTAATTATTTATTTTTAAAGTGAATAAACAACTAAATATTCTGTGAATATTTCAAGCGTCTACCTGGGGGCTACCAGCTAAAAAATCTGGATATGGGTATGGGTTTCAACTGTCATTTGAAAACTTTATTCGGAATACCCATTTGCAAGGTAGAGCCTTTCTGTCTCGAGGTAGATCTGTCATTGTCCAGACTTCGAGCTCCTTTAGCGAGTTTATTTCCTTTTGCATCGCTAGTCGCCACTCTGCTCTGTCAGCCCTCTGAGTAGCTTCTTGATACGTTTCGGGAAACTTGCTGTTGAAGCTGTCAACGAACGTTACATAATCATTGAGTCTCACAGGTGGCCTCTGTTTAGTCCTGTCCCTCAAGTCGTAGCATCCTCCAAGTGCTTCGTCAGGTTCTGGAGTCACTTCTTCTTCGTTGGCATCGAAGAACTCTTCATGACTGACCTCGTTTTCTTCTGGATTAATATCCATAATATCTGGAATATCTTCAATGTCTTCGGAATTTGACACGTTAGGGGGCACTTCTGGGCCAGTACTTTCCCTTTCACCTTGGTTCACGGTTTCAGGTATTTTTACCTCTTCTGGGGTCACTGAACATTCCCCCCGTGACTCAATAGATGTCGTGTTCTCAGTTGACGTCTGACTTCTCAGATGTAGTCTTATGATAGAGGGTTCGTCTTCTGGATCAAATTGAATCCTCTCAGGTTTTGTCGGGTTTGAGCTCTCAGGTGCTCTTAATTCGACGTTTTCCTGAAACGTTAAATCCCTCGATCTTATAGTGCTTTGTCCAGTCCAGATCCTGAATCCATCGTCATGCTCATAACCAATCAGTCTGCCTTTAATGGCTTTCTTAGCCAACTTTTTGCGCTGCTGTTTGGGTATGTGCACAAAGCAAGTGCTGCCAATGACTCTTAGGTGTGAGATCTTGGGTTCCTTGCCATTCCACAGTTCGTATGGAACTTTTCCTTGGACTCTTGTTGAGCCTGTCCGGTTTAGCACGTATGCAGCAGTGTTTATTAGCTCTGCCCACAAGAACTCTGGTAAGCCATGTTGGGCATGCAAAATAGTTCTTGCTGCTTCGACAAGCGTTCTGTTTTCACGCTCACTACAACCGTTCTGTTCGGGTGTGTAGGGCATGGTCAGCCTTTGCTGTACTCCGTGGCTTCGTAATATCTTACGTACGGCTTCGTTGTCGAATTCTCCACCGTTGTCACTGAGGAGGGTTCTTACGGTATGACCCGCTGCTTTTGCTTCTTGTAGCATCTGGGTTAACTTGTCTTGCACTTCTGACTTGTTCCGCAGGAAGTATACCATACGGTAACTTGCGTAATCATCCTTGAACAGGACATAGTACCTGAACTTGCGATGACTGCTAGGAAAGGGTCCACATACATCCGTATGAATCAGTTCACCGGGTGCTTCTGCTCTTTTCCTTTTTCCAAACTTTAATCTGTGCGACTTCCCGTTGATGCATGCTTCGCATTTTACCTCATCAGGCTTAAGTTGAATGCCTAGCTTTTGTTTGACTAGTTCAATCACGTGCCTTTTGTTTTGGTGTGCAAAGCGCTCACGGTAGAGTTGGAGCTTGTTTTCAGTTACTGCGTTGACTTGGCTAGTCTTATCACCTTTTAAGACTTTCATCCTAAGCTGATATAGTTCGCCATTTGGTTTGCGGGTACCTAACAGCTTTACTTCATCATTGACCGTTAATTTGCATTCGCGATACGTTGATGTAAATACACTATTCCGCAATTTGTCTTGTGCAGCTAACATTGAAAAAAGATTCTTGGTTAAAGATGGAACCAGCCAAACATCACTTAAGGTGATCCTATCGTTTGTTGTTGCAGATTGTACTACGACGCAACCTTTTCCTAGAGCAGGAATTACGGTCCCATCAGCAGTAGTTACTGTGTGGTCCAAACAATAAAATTTTTGAAAATTCGTTAGATTTGCCTTATTATTTGTGATGTGACTTGTAGCCCCATTGTCTACATACCAAAAGTCTTCATTTTTCATACCTGGCTGCGAAGAGCAAGCCATTAAGGTGATATTTTGTATTTGACCCGACTTAGTGCTGGGTTTTGGAGGTCTCCCATCCTTAATCCACTTGGGGCAGGCCTTGACTCCATGTCCTCTCTCTTTGCAGTAATTGCATCTCCACTGTTTCTTCGACTTGTTATTCGAATTGTTGACAGTGAGAGTTTCTTCCTTGTCTTCAGAAGGTGACTTTAATGAACTTTCAAAAGCGCAGAGTTTCTCAGTGAGTGTCTCAATAGTCTTTTCCTTTGCACCTAGTAGCAGCCAGCTTGACTTAAAGGCCGAGTATCTGTCGTCGAGGGAGTCCGTGATCTTAATCATAAGCAATATCTCAGGGAGCTTCTCCTTCAACTGTAGATTTATCTCGTTCCAAATGTTCTTCAGCTTGGACATATGGGTTGCCATGTCATCTTCTGCTTGATACTGGTAGTTGAAGAACTTCTGACACGCGCTGTATGCTCTATCTTCGGAGTTGCCTGCAAAAAGCCTGTGTAGCTCCGACCACACTTCATTGGCTTTATTGAAGCGCATCACCTTCTCTATAATAGCATTACTCAAGTTGCTGGTGATAATTATCATAGCAGTGCTGTGTAATTTCTTGAACTCTCGAATATCTTTTTCATGAGTAGCTTTCTGAGCATCTCCTGCAGCACCTCTAGGAATTATAGGCATAACAGGCATTTGTTTGTTGCCTTCAACTATATCAAGGACAGCGGTTATCCCATCAAGGACCTGAGTGACCTTGTATTTCCACATTGCCCAATCTGCCTTTCCTTGGAGGTTGCCAACCTTTACTTGTGCAAAATCCATTTTGTATTCCCTCTGTCACTCGTTTGGTCCCATAACCTGTTAAAATAAATACCTGGTGTATCCGGGTGGTATCCTGGTAGCAGAGACGCAGGTGTGTGTTGGGAAGCTTCCGAATATCGACCAACACTTTGATCAGACAAGTAAATGTTTGCCTACTCTTATGCCTACTCTTTATATGAGTCCACTGTACATTTACACTATAATGTTATAAGCACTGTTGTTTATCACTGTACATTTATTAAATAGTTAATATATTACAATACATAAATTTAAATATTAGTTTGCTATTTTTAAAGACGTTTTTCGAAGACTGTCTTATGACATATATTTGTCACTCACTTTTAAAAAACAAAGAGAATTTAGCGGCCAGTAAATCACTTTTGATGGATATACGACCTCTAACATAATTATCATCTTGTCGCATTATCTGACACACGCCGGGACATGGTCCTTATTTGTGCATTATTTTATATGTTAATAAGTAATTTTCTTATTAAATTTTATGTTTTTAACTTTGACTTTTTTATTGGGGTTCCGTAGCCTAATGGCAAAAAACGGAAACCTTATAGATTCGTCATGTATGAATAAATTAAATAAAATTTGGTCCCGTTGTCCCCATTAAAATCATGGGGAAAACAGAACGTCATAATGATTCAACAAACAAGCCACTTCTCTAGGCCCTCTGTTATTTTATAGCTTCAATCGAAATAAAAGAAAAACTAAAATAATGAAAATTAAAAAACAAATTCAACGGGAATACAGGCCTAAGAGCTTTATTCCGAAACTATAAGGATTGGCTCTCTATACATGGAATCAAACCAATACGGATAGGTCTTTAATAGGTTCCTAAAACTTTTTTTGTCATAAGGGCTTATTACACTTATCCTAGTTAGGACCCTAATTAGGCATACATTGCTTTCTTCGAGCTCATTTTTGGCAAGTGATGCAATCAAAACAAGCAATATAATATGCTTAAATCCTAACTAGGATAAGTGTAATAAGCCCTTAAGTCTGAATGGGGAATAATAAAAAGCATTTTCTTTCATTACCTTTCTATCTTCTTTATTACATAGCTTAGCACAAAAATATAAATATAGTAATGACCTACATAATTATAATGAGTGTTCTCTCTCAGTTAAAAAATAGATTAAATACCTACAAAATGAGATCCACAGGAGAACTAAAACGACCGACATCGCACGAAGGATTGCATCATTGAAGTGGCAGTGGGCGGGACACGTAGCGCGGAGAACTGATGGCCGTTGGGGCGGAAAGGTTCTCGAATGGCGACCGCGTACCGGACGACGTTCCGTGGGCAGGCCCCCTACAAGGTGGACCGACGATCTGGTCAAGGTCTCGGGAAGCCGCTGGATGCGGGCAGCGCAGGACCGATCGTTGTGGAGATCCTTGGGGGAGGCCTATGCCCAGCAGTGGGCGTCGTTCGGCTGACATGATGACCTACAAATTGATATGTTTCAGCATACAACAAAAGTGATTTTTATTGCCATTTTTGCTCCTTATTAATAACGGCAACAGGTAGACGCTTGAAATATTCACAGAATATTTATATTAGCTTTAAAAATTAATAATTAAATTTAAATAATATAAATATTTAAGGGGGGCTCCCACACAACGTGATTTTTTTATGTTACGGAACCCTTCATACGCGAGTCCGACTAGCATTTGGCCAGTTTTCTTACTTACATTTAAATAAACCCATCTAATTAAAAAAAAAACTAACTAGGGGCTACTCTACGTCATGCCAATTTGAACGCGATTTTAACGTGTAAGGCCTCATTTCCACCTGCAAGTAAGTGTTCTGCGATAAATGTCCGACAGTCTGTCAGATAGCAACTTACAAGTATGTTTACACTTAAGTATGTTTACACTTGCAAGTTGCTATCCCACAGACTGTCGGACATTTATCGCAGAACACTTACTTGCAGGTGGAAATGTGGCCTTAGCATACTTAGCATAGAAAGTGGTTATTCCGTTATTAAATTTTTATCGCTCTATTATTTTTTATTTACGGGTGAAATGATGAAGATGAAATTCAAAAATTACGATAGGTACTTAAACCTTTTAATGATGAACTAAGCTAATTGCAAATAAAAAATACATGGAGTGAAATAATCGATTATTTAATCAATTATGCAAAAATGTAATAATCGATTATCAAAATAATCGAACCGACACATCACTAGCTAGTGTATAGCCAGTGTTCGTTCCGAATCGATTAATTGTATTGTAGATTATTTTTGGGGCCCAAATAATCTAAGTATCGATTACCCAATCAAAAGTATCTGACGGGACCAAGTCAATGTTGTACCGAGCTCGGCCGAGTACTGTGTTTACATGTACCTAGTATTCAGCCGAGCCGAGAGCACTTGTCTCGCCACTCTACTCGGCAGGTGTAATCAGGCTATGATGGATGATGTGGTTTATCCACTTCTATCATGCTTCTATCCTACACTCCATATGTTAACCTTTCTCTATAGCATGTGGAAACAAATGGCCAACGTTTTTTTTGGCTCGTACGGTCTTTATTACGTTAATATTACTTAGCTTGCATTGCATTATTTGCACCATAATAATGCTGAGCTGCGATACGCATAGCGATACCAAAATTGTGCCCCAATGATGCAATGCAATGCTTGACAAGCCCGGTAAACATGAAGTATAATATTTTTCTGCTTGACATGCCTTGTTCATAATTTTTAGATATGCTTGCTTGACGACTAGTTAATCTTATCAAGCATTGTCTGATCAATCGTTTCAAAGATGTAACATCTTTGAATTGTTTAGTCTATAGAGTCTAAAACGGTTTTGGCCACCGGATCGGATCTACAAGTTTGTGGCACTAAAAAGAATTTAAAACTTTTCTACTCGAATGTACCAATTGTATGGCATATTGAATCAAAGGCTTATTTCTCGGAAAGTCGCTGTGTTATACTCGTTATCAGATTTTTTTCCGTGTTCGCTATGGTAGAACTAAATATTGGCATGCTCAGTTTAGTGACAGGTGCCCTGGATCATGCTGTACTGACTGGGTGTGGCGCTGCTGGAACGATGCCTAAATGTATGAACAAAATCTAAACCTAGGATTTCTCTGAAATAGTTTATGCTGCGAGAGTGGTTTATTTTTTTCCCTTTATAGGAAGATAAGAGCATGCGCAAATGCTATTTAATACATCAATTAAAGGCGTTAGAGCAAAAAAAATTTTTTTTTAGGTTATAATTTTTCGATGCCTATAAAATCCTTATTCCACGATGAAATGTAGAAATTCAATTTTTGCCGTGCCCTATGATGAAGGAACTAAATATACAGGCACACTGTTTTCATTAAAAAAATCGAATTGCTGAGATTCGGCCGTGGCGCTACTGGGACGACGTCGTCCTATCAGCGCCCCAAGTGACCTACGATTACTCCTGAATCTGTCGACATTCACAGGTGGATGTTAGCTTATGTGAAATGGAAAAAAAGGCAAAAATCTGTGTCTAATTAGATTTATTATAGCTTTTGTAATTAATGAGAAATAGCGGGGCGCTGCCAGGATGACGTCGTTCCAGCAGCGCCACAGAAATCCCCGTATATCCTCGGATCCAGGACTGGTAAAAATTGGCCTGCATGGTGTATTTTTTTCAAGCAAATCGGAGACCGTGGCGCTGCTGGAACGATGGACACCTTTGCAAGAAAGCACTGCGCAATTTACCATTTTCGGTTTTGAGTGACGCGTGTTTTGACGGCAATGATCTCAAGCGGACTGACTAGGTCGGACAAATTTTTGACCGTGGAGCAAACTTTTTACACGAAAGGTAGGTAAACTTCTGTGGTCTATCTCGATGTATGTCTGTGATTATAATAGTACACTTGTTTCTTAATTTTACAGTCTCCATGACAACCGCAGGATTTACCGGCCCCTGATGCCCAACTCTTTCAAGCCCTTCTTTAGCCGGCAACAATAAGAAACTTTTTTAAAATTAGTTTTTAGAATTTAGAAGAATTAAGGGGCTTAATTAAGGGGGAGTAAGGGGCGAACGGATTTAACAGCTCATCCGACCCAATTGTCATCCTCACCTGCTCGCGCTAGTGGTTCTTTTCAGAATAGCTAGCGGCGGCGACCCTGGGGTTGTCGCGGTGCTCCCTGCTAGATAACGGACGAGGCAATGGCGACCGAGCATAGGCGGTATAACCTAACACCCAGTAGGGCGACCATCTGGAAGAGGTGTCAGTAGCCTGGAGAACCAAATACTTTCCGAAAGTTTCTGGTGCAGAAGGCAACGGGAAACCACTGCTCTATCTTCCCAAGAAATCTAAAATGAAATGAGCGCATATAGAGATGAAGACCGAATAGACTCCTATGAGTGGGGTTTGGCACCAATTCACATTTTAAAATTAATATTGTTTTGCTTTATTTTTGAAATATATAATAAATGTAATGAGTGTAGATAAAGTAGTGTATGAGACTGCACATAACTCGGTATTATGCAATTACAGTCACTTAAAGACACTGTAGCTCAGTGGTTAGAGCAGTCGCCCGGATAGCGAAAGGTCGTGGGTTCGAGTCCCATCGGAGCTGGTTGTGAGACGGGTCGATTTTTTCTAAATACTACATTTTTCCATTTTTCAATTATAAAAATTGCATTGTGAATGCAAAAAAGTTAAAAGTTAAAAACTTGGCATGGTAATTTCTTTCGCGTGTGGGGGTAGTAATATCTTCACATTGATAAAATTAACGCTGCGCTGGCTATACAGCGCGTAAGAAGTATTAAATAAATTCGACGCTTCTCGTAATGACTCCGTAGCTCAGTGGTTAGAGCAGTCGCCCGGATAGCGAAAGGTCGTGGGTTCAAGTCCCATCGGAGCTGGTTGTGAGACGGGTCGATTTTTTCTAAATACTTCATTTTTCCATTTTTCAATAATAAAAATTACATTGTAAACGCTAAAAAGGAAAAATTTAAATAACTTGTCATAGTAATTTCTTCTTTAGCGATTGTCAAATATGTGGAAAGGTATTTCTTTCGCGTGTGGGGGTAGTAATATCTTCACATTGATGAAATTAACGCTGGCTATACAGCGCGTAAGAAGTATTTGATAAATTCGAAGCTTCTCGTAATGACTCCGTAGCTCAATGGTTAAAGCAGACGCACGGATAGCAAAAGGTCGTGGGTTCGAGTCTCATCGGAGCTGGTTGTGAGACGGGTCGATTTTTTCTAAATACTTCATTTTTCCATTTTTCAATCATAAAAATTGCATTGTGAATGCAAAAAAGTAAAAATTTAAATAACTTGCCATAGTAATTTCTTCTTTAGCGATTGTCAAATATCTGGAAAGGTATTTCTTTCGCGTGTGGGGGTAGTAATATCTTCACATTGATGAAATTAAGCCACGCCAAGTTCTCAAACGGATGAATCCGAACCGAACGCGATGTGAATACTAACTTAAAACAACAATTGCGACCTCGCGAAACTTATCCACTCAATGGTTGGTTGCCCACGCTTAAACATGCTTAATGGGTTGATGGTTCGCTCAGCACAGCTCCGCTCCGCTCCGTTTCGCTCGCTTGGCTTTAAATTAAGTTTTCTCAAAAACTATAAGGATTTAAAACAAGTTATTGATTTATAATGCTAGATAAATTTGCAATAAAAATGTATGATTGGTAGATGGATTCTTATTAAGATTTAATTAGAAACAGCGAGTTGAAGTTGAAGAAAATTAAATATTTTACCGGTTTCTTGTTAAAACATGCAATAAATAGTAATAAACAATTATTACAGACCAATTTGTGTTTTAATTATAGTTTACAATGTTGTTATTAGATAAAAGTAAAAAAAAAAACAACTCTCTCTTAGAAAAATATTGTTTAATTAAAGATATAAAAATGTATGTAAAGAATCACCTTTACGGGCTACCAAAAGTATCGATTTCGTATCGACTTCTTTTTTGTAAGTAGATAAATTTTAAATACATACTTTTTATGGGTATTGAGGGCATAACAAGTGCCTATATATTAATGTATTAGAAAATATTTAGTACAATATATTTAATAATATTTTTATTTTTTATTTTTCCATACTTAGCTAACATTGCCTAAATCACGCATTGGTTCCTTGCCTCCTGGAGGCAAGCAAGTCGGCGAACTTCAATCAAATTAATCCGACAAAATTTTATTAAATTGGACCATATTTCTTATTCTACGATTAAAATAAGGCGTCTAGATAAAGATTGGTATAAGTTGGATAGGAGCAGAGAGTGTTTTGACACAATTAATTAAAGTATTTTAATTAGCTGTCAGCTTGCCTCCAGGAGGCAAGAAACCATTAGAGCGGGTAAAAATACTTGCCTCCAGGAGGCAAGCAACCATTGAGTGGACCAATAACCAAACTAACAATCAATGGGAGATACACAAATTATGAATTAATCAACGCGCCATGCGTAAGATTTCCACGCGGCCGCATCACAATCGAACAACAAGTGACAGACGGAAGTCATGTATAACAGCTGTCATTCGCCGCTATCTGGCGCCTGCAGACGACCGAGCGCCCCACAGACGAAAGTATTGACAGTGCAACTCGACTTTGCGGACAATGAAACTAATTTTATGCTCGTGTTTGGTGTGGACGTAGACATATCATTTTCAACAGATTTTCCTATTTTCAACAGTTTCTTTTTCCTAGTCGTAATAGTGTATGGTGTTTTGCTTGACGAAGTTGCAGTAGGTATTTAATGTTCCTGAGCAGATATTGCATTTCCATTTGCGTTTTGATTCTGGTTTCATTAAGCGATAAAGCTTTCCGGACAAACTCGTATCTTTTGCCGCACAATGCACTAATATAGAATCCTTGGCAGTAGCAAAGAATACTATATAATTATTACTACGTAGCCACTGACCTCTATTATTTATACACTGGATAGGCTGTCTCCATACAAATTACAGCTAATTTACTACCGCTACTAAAAACTGTTTAATAAAAGTGACAATTTGTCACGTTTAACCTGTCGAGTCTCTAAGCGAATATTGTGATTGAGGGTATTTAAAAAACTTTTGTTTTGGTTTTTGTACATTTCAATGGACGCCAAATTATCAATTTTGGGCTTTATATACGAAAGCAGAGACATTTTATTCGGCAAGTTTAGCGACAGCATATCACATGAAATTAAAAATTTTAAGTGAACACATATCAGTGAACAATCACAAGGGTTAAGAATATTTAACAGAGATTGGAAATATCTTCGTGATACTATCTACTACTATCGGACGACGACGACATTAACACCATTTTTTTTAATTATTCGGTTAAGGAATTGCCTTGACATGAGTATGGATGCCTGTCGCAAATCTTTGACAATTCGACAAATATGTCCACCGGTCATGACAATTTAGTGTTAAAACAAATTTGACAAGTTTTCCGGACAAATTGTCACCTGTCGCTTATCAAGAGTTATTGTTTATTAAACAGGAATATGTCAAAATGTCACGACAATTCGACATATTTGTCGATTTTCCGCCGTGACAAATTTGTCAGTGATAATCTTTATTAAATAAAGAATTGTCAAATTGTCAGATTGTCATCTATCGCCTGTCACCTGTCGCCTGTCACGTTTATTAAATAGGCCCCAGGCAATTATTGCTAAAAATATTATTGCCTGTGTGCGCGCGCCTTAAGCTAGCATCTTACCACTTGCAACCGGAGTACGATTATGTAGCGATGTTTATATTCAAATTTTTAAAACAAAGTTCGCTAGTTCGTCACAGCTTCAGTAAATACGTATCATAAAATTAAAAATTATAAAATAAAATTGGTCCTTAATTTACACTTAAAAAAAAGTATCGTTTTTGTTTGTAAACTTTACTAAACTATTCCATCATATTTTTAGCAGATCGCGCATCACTATCCTGATTTTCATGTCATTCATTGTCACCTTGTCATCGTAACTGTGATTTACTGAAGTATCAGTTCCGTCACTAATCTTACTGCGTAGCCGTTCCATCATTATTCGATACCATGTCAATTTTGTTAGGCATTTCGTTTGACGCTTCGTTCAAATTTTTGTTCATGATTAAGTTTATTATGTCTCTTTGCAAAATCATGCTGATGTTTCTTGGTAATTTCTTGAGTAAGCAGACAACGTAGCTACCAAAAGATTCAATTTCTGTATCGTCATCATCTTGTGAGCTTTTTTTGAAGGATGGTTGTCGTCTGTGAGATGCGTTTCGTTTCTTCTTGTAAACGATTTCGTCTGAACTCTGCGACTGGCTACGTTTTCTACCACTATTATTTGATGTACTAGGTTGGCTTTTAAATGAATGAGAACGATCTATCTTATCTTTCTTCTCTTTAACTGAAGTTTCTTTCATGTTTGGTGTTTCTTCCTCGAGGTTTATCACGTCTGCGAACGCCTCTTCATCGTCTTCATTTTGATGATCAAAACCCTGGAAATTAGAGTTAGATTAGAGAAAGTTATTGTGTCAACGTAAGTAGGCAGATATGGATGAGGGATAAAGAAACGGCTAGGCGAGTCCCACATAGCAATCGCCCGCACTCTGTACGTGGGCGGGGTATGCTTTCCCATCGGTCTCGGAGATTGATGGTGTAGCTATGGGCAGTCCGGTAGCTCCAGTAGTTGCGAACATCTGGATGGAGTACTTTGAGGACTTGGCCATCACTACTGCACCTATACCAATCAAAGTGTGGAAAAGGTATGTCGACGATGTCTTCTGTATACTTCCCGGCGACAGATGTGACATTGAAGTTAATTTGGAAAATTTAAACGGAATCCATCCTAAAATTAACTTTACATATGAAATGGAAGATGAAAGGAGTATAGCATTTCTTGACGTCAGTCAGTATACAAGTCCGCAAAGATGGTTTGCTAAGCCACTCAGTATACAGGAAACCGACTCACACGGACCGATACCTCAACGCAGCGTCACATCACCACCCAAGACACCTTGACAGCATTGACCAAGAACACCTTAACAAGGCGTTAAATCATGTGCGCAATGTCCTGCAGAAGAACGGGTACAAAGCAAATAAATTACCACCCAGACACAGAACAAAACGATGTAGGTGCAGGGTACGCAGACAACCGGTATTATTGCCCTTTGTAAAAGGAGTGACTGATAAGGTCTCAAATATTCTTAACAAGTACTCATTTAATACTATCTTCACTCCCGCAAAGAAAGTTGCCAAATGTCTGCACTCTTCCAAGGACAGTTTCCTTTTGAAAAACCTGGCGTGTATAAAATTGACTGCAGCTGTGGTAGCTCAGACAAGGTCAGACAAAACGTACAGTAGCTTGTCGCGTTAAGGAGCACATAAAGGCCGTCAAGAATAACGATATGCAAAAATCTGCTATTGCGGAACATTTTATCCACTCGGAGCCAAATCACTGGATTGAGTTTTACAACCCTCAGATAATTTCGGCAGAACGCCATTATGTACCTAGACTGGTCAGGGAAGCGAAAGAGATTAAGAAGAACAAAAACAATTTTAATCGCAATTAAATTGTCGAATGTCTGGAATCCTGTGATTCAGTAGTGCAAAAACCACAATAAACAAAAAAGTGTCGTTCCGCGTAGTGATACTGTGAGTTTTGTGTGTCGTGCAAATTGTGAACAACTTCGAGTTGAGTGTGCGAACGGAAACAGTGGTACGGGCAACGAGCGTAGCAAACGAACGAAAAAGAGGGTAGACAGATTTGTCTGCTCCTAACATCCAACCGGCATTAACTTTATTCAGTTACTCCGTGATCATGGCGTGTGCAACTGCGCCGAAATGTCGGGGACTCGACAACAAATCAAAACATGGTAAAAATCCCGCTTTTCGTAATATTTACAGTGTTAATGTCCATGAAAGTTTAAAAAGAATTTACGTGCCTTAGCTAATTTAGGCCAGCCGACAGATCACTGGGATACTCTCATTATTTTCATGTTGTCGTCGAAGCTTGATACCTTAATGAAATGGGAAGAATATAGAAATACATTTTCAGACGTTCCTAACTTAGACCAGTTTTACAAATTTTTAATTGATCGCGCAGACGTTTTGGAATCGTTAAACCGTAATAAATATGAAAAAAAAAAATAAAAAATAACTATAATAATATTCGATCTATACCTTCTTCAACGCAACATAATAGCAATTCAAATTTTAAAAATGACCGTTATTCTTATACTAAGTCATTCGCCATTACTGATGGTCAAAATAAGCCATATTATGTACAAAATAAGCCATTATGTGTTTGTATGTATATATTATATATAATGTATTTTCATGTGTAATTTGTAGTGAAAATCACAAAATACATGATTGTGCTACATTCAAGGCTAAATCGGGCAAAGAAAGATTAGCCGATGTGGCCACCTACAAACTATGTTAAAATTGTCTAAGACAAGGACACTCTACCAGCGATTGCCGGATGGGGGATGCCTTGTAAACAATGTATAAAAAGTCATAATACTCTCCCTCACTCTCTCTCTCACACTCTCACAGTTCACCATCAGTTCACCTTTGGAGCAAAACGAAGGGACTGATGTTGTTTGTCAGACTGGTCAGCTAGCTGTCAGCAACAGCCAAATTGTTTTAAGTACCTACTGCCTTGGTTAGAGTTTGTAACCCTAAAACAAGTGAAACATTTAAAGTAAGAGCCTTACTGGACTGGTGGTAGTCAGTCGTCATTTATGACGTAAGATCTTCGCAAAAATTGGATTTCGATCCTATCGAAATTGACACATTAAAGGTTATTGGTGTTTCTTTAGGCGCTAACAATACAAAATTGCGAGACTCAGAGTTGGAGTGGTTGGTAGTAGGCCTTATGGTTTCAAATAAATCGGCATCAATAAAATGCAACCATAGTTACGGCAAATGACTCTAGTGCTAATATTGAAAATATGCTTACTAAAGTTTGGGAGTTAGAGGAACTTCCTACTAAAACTATTATTAGTAAAGATGGTCTAGAATGTGAAAATCATTTTTTATCCCATACTGTCCGATTAAATAACGGCAGGTTTTGTATTAAATTGCCTTATATTGACTCAGCCAAGTGCCTTGGCGATTCATAAGCCATGGCTAGAAGGCGCTTCTTAAATTTTATTTAGAAAAACGTTTCAGTAGAAATTCTAAGCTAAAAATTGATTATACTGACTTTATTAAGGAATATGCCAATTTAGGTCATCTCACGGAGTCTAATGTGGCAAAGCCAAACCCATCATATTTTCTTTGCCACCGCTGCCACGCTGTGTTTAAGAGTAGTAGCGAGTCCACCAAGCTCCGCGTTGTATTCGATGGATCAAGAAAATTTCGTCAGAAATCAAGCGTGAGAAAATTTTTATTTTGAATATGTTACCAAAATTGGTATCATTTTATAAAAAAATCTGCTTTACCGGAGGTGGTATACTTCGAAGAGTCCAGAATAATCAAAACTGTTTAGATGTTTCATTGTGGTAGACTGGTTGCACAATCATTGTTTTTACCACACTTTTATTAGCTTCACTTGTAACTAAGTCACAATGTAAGAAAATCTTGGAATTAAATTTTAACCTACTTCTAATTGTCGTATTGATTTGAAACTTTGCAAGTCTATATGAATCCGATGACAATACAATAATTTGCTATCATCGAACTGATCTGATGATGGAGTCAAGAGGTGGGCAATAGAACTTTTCAATGGTTGCTAGGAAACCCATCGAGTTTAGGCTCATTTGTTTTGTTCTGATGAGACCTATTCGCTACCCTTAATAGTGAGGGTCTGATGATGGAGCAGGGAGGAAGCCAGTGGCACTTCTTAATGACCACTAGGAAACCTCTTGAGTTTAGGCTCCGTTGTTTCGTTTTGATGAGACCTATTCGCTACACTTGGTGGTGAGGGTCTGATGATGGAGCTGGGAGGAAGTAAGGGTTCGGCTCGCGCATCTGGTAACTAATAGACTCCACTTGAATTTGTAAAACTAAATACATACAATCACGCCTTTGAGTTATATAATGTTTACGGGATCGGCAGACACATGAATGGACTGTGAAATCGATTACCATCCCTATCCAAAGCTTGCCATTTGTTAAACTAAAAATTAAAAAATAAATATGTAGTTTAAAAAACTATAAAAACACACTTTTATAGGAACAGACTAAAATTACAAAATAACCGTCTATTCAGTAACTGAAATTAAAAAGCGTGGTGCGCCCTTTGCAAAGCATGCATTCAAGTAGGTACTTAATATTGACAACGCGCACCACGCTTTTTAATTTCAGTTACTGAATAGACGGTTATTTTGTAATTTTAGTCTGTTCCTATAAAAGTGTGTTTTTATAGTTTTTTAAACTACATATTTTCTATCATAAATGTCTATGTCTGTTGGTTTTACAAAAAATAAATAAACAACAGTGCAATATTTTTATTTTGAACTCGCGCAAAAAATCATTGCCCTGACGAATCAACTTAAATACGTTTTGTAGTTTTGAACGCCATCTACCCATTTTTCTTAACTAGAACAACGGGCAGACGTTAAGCCCTTTGCGACGGCAGCAATCTATGCAGAAAATGCAAGTAAACCGATAACCCGCTCGATTACGAGCGCCATCTAGGTTTAAGACGGGATTTTGGGCCTACGTTTTTATGTAGGCGATTAGCAGTCCTTACATTTATTTAGCCGAACCCAAGTGCTCCGTCTGAAGTGCACTCCCCTGTCGTGAGGGGCAGACTGGTGGAGGAGGGGGTTGCCCTCAAAAGATTTAAAACGCGGGTCGCACAGGGTGCGACGGCGCCCGATGCAGACAGACAGACGGAAGGAGCCAATGCGTGGGTTGCACGAGGTGCAAATCCGCCCGAATGTAGAGGGTATGTCAGACTACGTCTAGCATTCCACTCCGGACGCTGCGCTGCCACTCCACACGCCTCTCCAAGGAGAGGTGTCACTGCGATGTGGAAGCATAGGTGGGGGGCCGGGCTGTGGAACGGGGAGTTCCGTCGCCCATCCAGGGCCCTCGTGGTGGAAAAGCGAGCCAGGTGCCCAGGTGGATGAAGGTGCGTCGAAAGGACGCGGGCACGGGGCGGAGACACGATGAATAACACACTGGCCTCGTTATCTCCGTCCATGTGCAGAGGGATTATTTACTGAGGGACTATTTATTATGAATGCGACAGACAGTCCTTTATGTAGAGGTTGCCTGAACGCAGAGGAAACTGCCGCCCACGTGATCCTGGAGTGCGTAGGTTTGGCCGCACAACGAACAGAAATCCTCACAGAGGTGAGGTCGCTCCTAGAAACCTGTGAACGCCCCAGGAGGCTTCTGCGCTTCTGGAAGGAGCTAGGATGGCTCGACTAGCCATGTTCACGCATAACGGACCAAATATGAGTCTAAATGCGGAAAACTATCAACACCAATACCATGTGCAGAGGGAGCACCCTGGGGGTTTTAGTGGGTCAAGCCCCATATAACCCCCTCGTCTCCCCGGACGGTGGGGTACGCGCAGGCGTTTCCCCCAGGAAAAAAAGTCCTTATATTTATTTCATCCATGCCTACACAAAACTATCTGTTAGGATTTATCAACAAAATCAGGGTTTTATATTTATAATCCATTATGAAGCCTATTTTACTATACTATTTATTAAGTGAAAGAGAGCAACTCACCTCAGTATAATGAGCGCTTGCATGCATCAACCCTTGATGATGGTCGGCCGCATTGAGGGCGTTGTTCGGTGCTGAAGTACCCGGCTGCTCTGAAGGAGGCGGGGACGTCACAGCCTGCGGGGTCGTTAGCATCCTCACTTTCTGGATCGCCCCGTCAATATCCACAAACGCCCACAGCTCCACGGTATGGTCTACGTGCATAACAGTCACAGGAGTCGATCCATTCCTGGTGAATTTTACTTCTCCATCCATAGTCAACGTTACAGCCAACTCATCCCCCCTGCCCAAATGTTTTGCCGCGTCCCGTCGAACGACCCAGTACTCAGGACAATTTTGCAGAAGCTCCGCGTTCGCGGGCAAATCGCTAGGTCTGATGCATGAGGGATCGCATGAGGTCAGACCAAAACATAAGGATCCATCGTAAGCTGGTTCTGTCGATAATACTTGAACTATAATCGTTTGCCCGGGATGCATCGGCTGCGCAGTGAACATGTAACTTTGGCCGATCTCTGCATTAATTCTTGCAGCAATTCCGCTATGAATTACAAACTGAACGTTATTCCCTTTAGTTCTGTGCAAGCTTAAAGGCTGTAACGGATCGGCCATCGATTTAGATGGGATATAAATTGGATCGATGAACTGGACAGTTATACCCGAACGAAATAAATAAACAAATGCCCAAAGAGGGTTTTTTGTATCTACACCAGTCAAAAACAACCCTTTATCTTTTCCGTTGATGCTGAAGTGGACGTCCCCAGCAGAACTGATGTAGTAGTCAAAGATATTGTCTTTGTTAAAGCGTCCGTATTTAGCCCAGTTGCCTGGTTTGTCGATAAGATCGCTCGCGTATACGGGCAATAAATGAGCGAGGCTCGCAGGGTCGTGGCTTGTGAAACCGAAGATGAACAAAACGCTCCATTGATATGGGGTTTCGATAAAATGAAGGCACACCTGAAAAGAAAAAAGAGATTAGATTAGTCCTTACTTAAGGTGCAGTTATAGTTGTCCCGCGCGACCTAACTCGACGCTGTATGACGTCGTATAACGCGGATTGAGGTGATTATACTTATGTGTCGTGAACTCGTGACGCACTATGAGAGAAACCATTTTCGTTCCTCTCATGATACTGGTGACTTTAGGAGCAAACGGACGTGCGTGTACGATGCTTTCCTCCGACTCATATTCAGAAACTGAAGAAAACCTAGCGTACCTACTTATTGAGATTTTAAGTTAATTTACAATGCAATTCTGTAAGTACAAGAAAATTCTAATCCTGTACCTTAAGTTACGATTAGTTAAAAAAAAAGAAGGAAGAGGCTTCGATCATAATCGTAGAGAAGAGGAGATGAAATAAATTAATAAAGAATTATATTTTAAGGCGATACTCGGAAAAATTATGCTGAAGCGAGATAGCAATGAGAAAACGACGCGCGCGGGAGCGAGACCGAGATTAGGCAAAAAAACACAAAATCACTTCGTATTCAAAAACTACAGCGATTTTTAAAAAATGCTTCTATACGATCCTATATATATTATTGGTGTCAAAATCAAAAAATCAAAATCAAAAATCATTTATTCATTTTAGGCTGATGAGCAGTGAGCACTTGTGAACGTCAATGAAGCTACGCTATCGGTTCGCAAATCCTACGGTGGGAGGCCTTGTAACGAGAAGAACCGGCAAGAAACTCGCCAAGGGCTATTTTTTTCTCCCTGTCATATTACATACAGAGTCGTCAAATTGAAAAGTGACTTTAACATAATATAATATGTAAAGTCACTTTCCATCACAAATTAATCTTAAGTTTAAAACTAATTCCACTAATTACCAATCACTCCTAAACTAAGTCCACTAATTAAACCAATTTCCAATAGTGTAAGTAACCCCATTTAAGAATAATCTTGAATTATCGAATTTTTTAGAGGTCTTTTCGAAAAGAAAAAGTGTCGAGGCAAAATCATAAAATCGTGTTTTTGAAACTATACGGTTCTAGATAAAGGTATGAAGAAATATATATCTTATTACCAGATTTGTAACAACTGTTAACCGTCCTGTAGTTTTAAATCAAAAAGTCCATACTTTTTCCGAGTAGCGCCTTAATAAAGAATGTATCTTTAGGGCCGTCCATTAATTACTTGAGGAATTTAGCGGGGGGAGGGGGTCGAGCCCAATCTTATCTAATCTCACGTGGGAGAGAGGAGGGGTCTTGGCAAATCAAAAAATCGCCAAAATTACCTCACGTAAATTAATGGACGACTATAATAAATATGAATATCTTCCTTATGGAAGGCCAGGGCTCCAGCAATGGGGATATTAAATAGATGATGATGATGATGATATTACTTTTCTGTTGATACTTATGTATTTATAGGTATTATATTTATTCTTTGTAGGTAGGTAGTTTGATAAGTTTTTATCCCTTAGTTCCAGTCATCAGTCATCTCCTTATTTCCAGTCTGGATTTTGCAAGGGCCACAACAGCTCCACGGCACTTGTGAAAATGAAAATGAAAATATGATTTATTCACTTCATCATCATCATCATCATCATTTCAGCCGTACGACGCCCACTGCTGGGCATAGGCCTCCCCCAAGGATCTCCACAACGATCGGTCCTGCGCTGCCCGCATCCAGCGGCTTCCCGCGACCTTGACCAGATCGTCGGTCCACCTTGTAGGGGGCCTGCCCACGGAACGTCGTCCGGTTCGCGGTCGCCATTCGAGAACCTTATTTATTCACTTAGACATAATAAATATGTACTGTTAAAGAATCGTCAACATATTCCTACCGCCCTATTCAAGACTTTTTTAACTGACAAGAAGAATAGGCGGGTGCTTCTTCGAGTAAGGCATTCTTTGGTGACTTTCGTGGCAATTTTCAAATCCAATATTTTTTCTAATTTGACATCAGATTCTTAAAATATACGTCAAAGTAATATTTTTTATAGAAGAGGCACCTCGGAGAGCGATATACTCAGAGAGATATCCGAGGTTAAAAAAGTGGAGGCCACGCAAATCACAAAATACCCCCACGAAAATGAAAATTGTAATTTAACTTTCTCAAATGAGTTACTTAATGTTACTTAAAATTGAAAAATGTTATTGTGTTATCATAAGGTAAAAAAATAGGTAAATTACCGAGGCAGAAATATTTTTTTTTATCATAATCAGTCCAAAAAACCTATCTATTCAATGTGACCTGTGTGATTATACCTAAACCTATTGAATATAACATTTTAAGTTTGATTTCAACGAATTTGCATTTATTATTTAAATGTATAACGTTTAATTAAATAATATACATAAACTAGTACAAAATTCAAAGTTATTTCATTTGCATGGTCAAAAACTAATGTGCGTAGGTCAAAACTACCACGTAAACCACGCAAATCACGACCACGTAAATCAAAATAAATCCTTTATGCTAAAAATATGCAAAAACCTTTTAAGCAAATAAACTGTGTTTTAAATATAAGTTACGTTACCTTATATTTGTTCACTACAATATTTTATTAAATAAATAAATCCACAGAGACTGGAGAAAATTGAACCACGCAAATCAAAGTTTTGAGAAACCAAACCCACGCAACAAGGTTCTTACCTCTATTTTTCGAAAACTCGACGCACTGTCACACAAACTCTCTGCCTGGCCGCCGGAGCGCGACTAGTTGTAACTTGAATTAGAATGACGCAACATAGGGCCGCGAATTTAGAGATGTATTAGTGAATTTATAATGATCCACGCAAATCACCAACTACCAGCGGATAGTTGCATTTTTATTTTTTTAGGAAATGTAGTTCGTTTTGAACTATAGTCAAATTTTTTATAGCATTGGCAACTTCTTAGGACTTGGTGTTATTTTTTTGGTAAGCATGTAGCGTTTAGTTTAAAATATATAATTTACGAAGTGACCAGATCGGGGCTTGGGACACTCCACGAAAATCAAAGAATGGGGGTAGTTTATTTTTTAATGATATTAATTTATAACAATAATTGAATAATAATCAGTTACCCAGTTAATAGAGGTTTTAAGGTTTGCGCAAAAAAAGAAATGGCTTGCTGACTTATCGATTTCCATTATTTATAAGCGATGCCACTTGAAAAACGTGTCCCAAATAATGACCCAGGCGCAATAAACTTGCCAGCGATTCTTAGTCTGTTAGGTAACGACATTTACAAATAAAAGAAACATATCGTTACTAATACAACAATTGCTTATAGTATACATCATATTAAACACTAGCTTTCCGCCCGCGGCTTCGCCCGCGTGGACTACACGACGTATCCCGCGGGAATGTGATATTTTTCCGGGAAAAAAGTAGCCTTTGTTTTTTTCCAGGCTACAAAGTATCAGTGTCCCAAATTTCAGCCAAATCTGTTCAGCCGTTTTGGCGTGATTGAGTAACAAACATACAAACATCCAAACATCTAAACTTTCACATTTATAGTATTAGTAGGAAGTAGGATTAGTAGGATTTCAAGTGATTATGTTATGTGTTACATCAGGACCATGCATTGCGGCCATTCAAATAATCAGCGATTCTTTAAGTAACATTTAAATTTATCCAATGGTAAGTAGTTCAATTATATGCTGTGGAAATTTATTAAAAAAGGCTATGCTTTTCCCTAGAAATGAGGCTCTGGTTTTTTCTGCTTAAGGTAATGACATTATTAGATTTCAGTAATGCATTCAACTCCGTTGACTTCGATATTATCCTTGGTGTTTTACGGTCTCTGAACATATCTCCAACTGCAATTCTTTGATTTCAAAGTTACCTGCTAGGGCGACGGCAGTGTATTCGCACAGGAGATTCCTTCTCCGTGTGGTGTGATATCGTTGCCGGTGTACCTCAGGGTCGCGTCTTATCTCCACTTCTCTTTTCTATATTTCTTAATCAATTACACAATCTCATTCTACTTAGTTCATATCACCTTTACGCCGACGATTTACAAATTTACACGCACGCACCGTTGTCTGACCTCTCGTGCTATCACTGCCACTTTAAACTTAGCACAAATAAATAATTGGAGTTTGAACTTTGGCCTTACCTTAAATTCTTCAAAAACAGAGTATTATTATTGGAAGTCCTCATTTTGTTTCCAGGATTGATTTAGAACAAATTCCGATGGTTTCTTTGGGTAGCACCGATATCTCGTTCTCGACTACTGTCAGGAACCTCGGTGTTAATCTTGACCAATGTTTATCGTGGAGACTCCATGTAGAAGGAGTAAGATAAAGGGTGTTTGCGGCGTATAGCCATTTTTGTCGACCAGCACCAAAATCACTCTAGCACAATCCCATTTATTGTCTATTATTGACTACGCTGATGTCTGTTGCACTGATCTGTCTGAGGAGTTACTCAACAAATTAGAACGTCTGCAAAACCTTTGTATCAGGTTTATCTTTAATCTTCAAAAATATGACTACGTGTCATCATTTGACGACCGATTTGGCGCAGGGGTAGGCTACCCACCTTCTGCGCCAGTGGTCTCGGGTTCGATTCCCGAACAAGACAAATATTTGTGTGCATGAACATGTCTATTTGTCTTGGTCTGGGTGTTTACTATGTATATTAAGTATGTATTTACAAACAAAAAGTATTTAAGTATATATTTATCCGTTATCAAGTTTTCCATGATACAGTTTCTTAATGAAATTAAAATGGGCTTAGATAATTGGTGTGAGTGTAAGAAGTTATTTATTTATTATTTATTTATCATTCCGTAGCAAACTCAATTTGCTCCCAATTCGCCGGCGCAGGGTTTTACCCACTCTCAAACTTCTATATTCCATTCTTTTTCTACCTTCTCCCCCACCTTATCTTAAAAAATGCTTTTCTTTTCGATCTTCATCCTCGTCTTCACAGTGCACTCTGCGTTTGGCTTCTAACCTGTCCACTCCTTGTCACTCTTCCGACTTCCTTTCCTACTCATTTTCTGTGCATGCCGTTTGATTGTGGAATGCGTTACCAGAGGGTAGCAGATAGAAAAACTCTTAGATCCTTCGACGAGCAGGTTAGAAGTCATTTCCTTTCTGTATCTCCGACTATATAATTTAAAGTTATCATATTTATTTATTTTTGTTCTCTTTCTATCTGATTTCATATAACATATTATGTACTTACTCTTTATCCTTTTCTTTTTGATCCAATTCCCCTTTTATAATGTTTTTTTTTCTCTTTCACCCAAGGTTGTCTGGAAGAGATTGCTATATAGCAATAAGGCCGCCTTTTGTGTGTTTACTTTTGGTTGTAATTTTTTTATATATTTGTCCTTTTTATGTGCAATAAAGTCTTTTATTATTATTATTATAAAGCTAATATACTTGCTCATGCAAGGGCGTTTTCTAAGCAATCACTTTTTAACCGACTTCAAAAAAGGAGGAGGTTCTCAATTCGACTGTATGTTTTTTTTATTTGTGTTACCTCAGAACTTTTAGCCCACTTCAGACAAATTAGTAAGTACCAAGATAAGTTAGAAAATGTCGCGCATTTTCGTCCTTTGAATTAAAAATTCTAATTATTTTCTAGAAATGATGCCTCCAGATGACAAGGACATGGAATGCGCGTGGCTTAAAACCAACCTGGAGGACTAGCCATATTGGAACGAGAAGTGGCTAGAGTCGGTGTGAACACTGTGGTCTAAGAGAAACACACTGGAATGGTAGCGGATATTTATTGACAGATCACGTCATGTATTTTCTGGACATACGTAAGTTCAATGAAGTCAAAGGGCCAGTTACCACATACTATGCATTATAGGGGATGTACGGCGACGGATAGACAGCGTATCTGTGAACTATTTAGTGAACATTTTCAGTCGGTGTTTGAACGATGTAACTTAGATCCTTTATTATTGGAAAATTTAGAACCTTCTGGATTAACCAATCTTGACATTAGCTCGATTGAAATCACTCAGTCTCTTGTACTAAAATATCTTAACGTTAACAAAGGTTCCGGGCCAGATGGAATTCATCCCTTGTTGACTAAAAAATGTTCTGACTCTTTGTCTTTACCGATCACTTTATTATATAAAAAATCATTGAGTGAGGGCAATATGCCTAGTGTTTGGAAACAGGCGTGGGTAACCCCAATCCCTAAAGGTGTTTGTGGTCCTGATATTCAAAATTATCGAGGCATGTCTAAGTTGTGTCAGTTTGCTAAAATCCTGGAGAAAATAGTTTCCGGGGTCGTAGTGTTGATACCTACCAATTTATTGTTATTCACTGACACAATATTGAACACACTGATTTCGCCAAATGTTTCGACAAAATTTGTCATATTAATTTTATGATTTATGATTTTATTAAGTTTTATAAATAAATGATTTTTTTGACATTGACATCCTTTCACCATTAACTATTATTATTCCGGCATTACTCTATTTCAATTAATTAATTTATTCAAGGCATGATAACATATTTTAATTATACAGGGTGTTTTTACTTTAAGTGCAATACCTCTTAGGTGGTGATTGTACTCATGAATATGAACAACTTTTACTATGAGGCCAACTCTGCAACTTCACAAAAAAAACAGCTGTTCCATACATTCTGGTCAGGTAGGTATTAACAAATTGTATGAAACAGCTGATTTTTTTTGTTGAGTTGCAGAGTTGGCACCATAGTAAAAGTTGTTCATATTGATGAGCACAATCACCACCTAAGAGGTATTGCACTTATAGAACAACAGCCTGTATTATACTAAATGGCTTATTATTATTTTTTTTAATTATTTATGAAATTTTACATTTTTACTAATTTTTTTGATCAATTTTATCAAATTTAATAATATTCTATTATTTTTTAATCAATTTTGTTGAATTAATGCTATTTTGAAATTAATAACGGGGCGTCCGATTTTGTTAAAGCGTCCCCTCGCGTTTTTCTACGGGTGAAAGCTGAGAAACAGTAGTGTTTTGTTCTTTCGGGACAAAGTATACGCTGAGCTTTTGTCTCTTTGCGTCTGTGACAAACATGCACACGTATACCTGCTTGTAGGAAAATATTTGCCTAGTTATTTTTGTTAGTCAGTAGGTAGTTGGTTTGTTTCTTTTTTTCTTTTCTTTTGTTTATGTGCATGTATGATTGTGATGCAAATAAATGATTTTATCTATCTATCTTATTTTTGAAAACAATGTTGTAAATATTCCATTAGAAAACACATTAGATATGGATTCTTCACTGGCCTGCGGTAGCTGTCTCCATGCTTAGAAAGAATATAACTGAATGCGAGGCATTATTTAATTTCAAAAGTACCTATTGAAGCTGTAAACATTATTAAAGCTTTTATGTCACTTTTAATGAAAAATACACCTGATTTAAGGGGTATAATATCTGTAAATAGTACCAAAAATATCGTTAACCCAATAGCTCCTTATCTCGCAGACATTTTTAATTTGTGTATTGAGCAAGGAGCTTTTCCTGAACTTATGAAATTCAGTAAAGTTATTCTTTATTCAAATCAGTTTTTAAATATTGTATGGGCTTGCTCTTAGCTTCACACTAAACCTTAGGGTTGAGAAGAAGCCTAAGATGGGGCGAGCTTACCCAGAAGCAGCCTATTCACTCTAGCTTTAAAAATAACATGGTTGTAGGAGGAGATAAAGAAGACCCAAGTAATTATAATATACCAATATCAATATTAGTCGGGCAGCGCAGGACCGATCGCTGTGGAGATCCTTGGGGGAGGTCTATGAAATCAACTTTTACTTAGTAAACAGTTTGGTTTTACAAAGGGTCGATCTAAACGTGATGCTGGGGTTGCGCTTTTCAAACATAATATTTAAGGCCTGGGAGGGGTCGCAGAATGCTCTTGGCATTTTCTGCGACTTGTCTAAGGCTTTCAATTGCGTGGAGCATCAGACGCTGCTGTTGAAGCTAAATCACTATGGTGTGAAGAATAATGCTCAAAATTTGTTATTGTCGTATCTCAGTTCCAGGACTCAGGCCGTTGACATTAATGGCGAAAAATCATCCGGCTGTCATGTTAAGATGGGCGTACCTCAAGGTTCAATTTTAGGGCCGTTCCTCTTTTTGGTTTATATAAATGATTTACCGTTCTTTCCAGAAAGATTTTGTGAGATTGTCTTGTTTGCGGATGATACCTCCTTGATTTTTAATATTGACAGGAATAAAGTAAATGAAGCACTCTCACAAATTCTTACTTGGTTTAATGTAAATAATCTAAAGCTTAATGCAAAGAAAACAAAGTGTGTCCAGTTTGCTTTGCCTAATGTACGTGATCAACCTATTAATATTAAAATTAATGATGAAAAATTGGATTTAGTAGATTCAACCGTTTTCTTGGGTGTAACTCTTGACGGGAAACTTCAATGGACCAAATATATCACGACGCTTGCTGGTAAACTTAGTTCAGCTGCATATGCTATTAGGAAAGTGAGACAGTTAACAGATGTCGAAACGGCTAGGATTGTGTATTTCAGTTATTTCCATAGTATCATGTCTTATGGTATTCTGTTATGGTGGACAGCAGCTGATATACAGACTATATTTATTTTACAAAAACGAGCTATAAGGGCGATTTATCAGCTAGGCTCCAGGACATCTCTCAGGGACAAATTCAAAGAGATTGGTATATTAACAGTTGCATCCCAATTTATATTTAATTGCATAGTTTTCGTTCGTTGCAATATAAATGAATATATCAAACATAGTGATTTGCACAACCGAAATACTAGAAATAAAAATAAACTTGTAATGCCTCGGTACAGGCTAGAGAAGGTTCATGGATCTTTCCGGGGTCTTGGAATACGCTTTTACAACAAAATTCCAGATGGTCTATTGGACTTGCCTATTGAAAAGTTTAAGATGCACATAAAAAATGGCCTCGTTAAAAAAGGATATTATACTGTTAACGATTACTTAAAGGACAAAACGGCTTGGTCATAATTTAATTTAACTGTTTTATTGTATTGTGTTACATTCTAGTATTTCGCATTTGTTTTTTTTTATTCAGCATTTAACACGGGTAGCATAAGTATGTCATGCTCTCGTTAAACATTCCTGCGGTGGTGTCGTGTGAGTCGGGTCGTTACGTTCCCTAAAATATGGTTGAGCGAAGCGATGGCTGGCTCCTGCGTCATGCTCGTGAACGGGTGCTACCAGTGGGGTGGGTCTGCTCATGTCTACTTGTGTTAAAGGTGTTCGGGATATGGTTTATAATAGTATCTATCTATACATATAAAATCCTTTGTCCTGAATCACTGACGGGTAAACGCACAGCCTAAACCGCTGATCGTAGAGACCTGAAACTTGGAGGGTGTGTTCCTTGTATGATGTAGGCATCCGATAAGAAAGGATTTTTTGAAATTCTACCCCTAAGGGAGTGAAAAACGGGGGTAAAGTTTGTATGGGACAACGTGATTTCTTTGTCCGATCTTCTTCAAATTTTGCATAAACATTCTTTAACAGAATTAATCGAAGATGTGTTTCATATTTCATTGAAACTCATCGCCTAACAGGGTTAAAAAGGTATAGAAAGTTATTTTGGATCGAATCGAAGTTGATATCAATACTCCTTAGTGCTTTTGGTTTTTAAATTCATTTTGTTTTGACACATATTTGAAAACTCAATCCGCTTTTCATGTTTGGTATAAAGGTAGCGTGCTCGGCCTGCGATGTGCTGCGATCGCCGAGGTTATCTGACTCGTGGTTAATGGTCTTTCACGGGATGGCTCTTCAAAAATATATGGTGCTTCGGAAGACACGATAAGCCGATGGTTCTGGCTGCATTTGGATTGGTTAATACCCCATAACTGCAATGGGCCCATGTGGAAGGTCATGGTCCATTCTCCTTATCCATCAAAATGAAGGCTTGTACCCCAGCAGCGGGGACATTAAAATGGATTGATGATGGTGCTGATGAGACCTTAGAGAACGCCTATCTACCTACTTTTTGGCATGAAAGTTTGCGATGTACCCAATTAAATTACTCACGGACGGACGTAGTCGCAGCCAGCCAATCATATTCATATTTCTACTATCCCTAATATTATTATAATATAAATGCGAAAAATTATGTTTGTTTGTTTGTCTGTCTGTCTGTATGTTCTGTTTTTACGTCAAAACGGCTGATACGATTCAGATGAAATTTGGAATGGAGATATTTTGTGACCTTAGGAAGGACTTTTTACCGCGGGAATAAGGATCATTCCCATGGTAAAATAAGTTTTAGCACGGGCAAAGCTGTGGAATGGAATTGGTATTTAAGGTGATAGTTTAAGTTAATGGAAAGGATTATATTTAGAATAGAGACAGTTTAAAGACATACTTAACACAAAAAGTGTTCGCGGGAAAAATCTCATTCCCATACGAAAAGAAATTGATACCTATTTAAGTAAATAATTTGAGACCCTGGGAAGGATTATAATAGGCTGCTTTTACTTTTACCAAAGGAAAGTATCATACTCCCACGGGAAAACCAGTAGGTAGGTATTATTTGTTTGTCCGTCTTTCACGTCAAAACGGAGCAATTGAATTTTGGTACGGGGGTAGATTGGGAGCTGGAAAGTGACGTAGTTTATCCCGGAAAATATCACATTCCCCGAGGATAATGTGAAGGTCATTTTTCAAATTTGACGACTCTGTATAAGTTAAAACAGGGAGAAAAAATAGCCCTTGGCGAGTTTCTTGCCGGTTCTTCTCGCTACAAGGTCTCCTGCCGTAGGATTTGCAAACCGATGGCGTAGCTTCATTGACGTTCATAAGTGTTGTTAAAATAACCTAAATTGAATAAAAGATATTGAATTATGTTTTTTTTTATTTTGTCTGGAAACAGACCATTCACGACAGCCGTAAAGTAAGTAGCTCAGGCTCAGGGTCTTCGTGGAGGGTGATTGCAGACGCATTTTGTTGCGTACCATGCGATAAGTACGAGGATCACTTGCGAGCTCCCCTATGAATTCCTTCCAAGATGTTTATTCAGCCTTATGGATGACCACTTAACGGAACTTTACCTTTTGATTGACCAGCGTTGCATTTAGAATAGAAAGATCGAGTATGACTGAGGTAGATGCTCACCTTTTCATCGACCTTAACGGGCCTCGCGCTGAATGCTATGCCGTATCCCCCCACAATCTTGGCGATGGAACCATCTCTGGAGAGACTGATGTCCTCCCCGTGCACGCTGTGGAAGGTCAGAGGGGGCAGGTTGCTGGGTGCGCCGCCGGTGCTGATAATGCGGGGCGATAATTCTGTAATATGGAGAAACGAGATTTTATATAAAGATTAATACTTAGTTTTCAAATTTACCCTCGCGCAGGATTATCTGGCACGCACTTTATGTAGGTAGTTTTCGACGCTGGTTTTTGTTCATACAGTTTTTAAGGACGGTCCAATTTATAAAGTCAATAAGTCCACTTTTTCCATTGAGCTGACAACACTATCGTGTTTATTCGGAAATTATCTATGATTTAATCCAGGTGAGGATTTTTAAAATACGGAAGTAGAGTTTGTTGAATAACTACTTTTTGAAGTTAAACTTACACAAAGAATTATAAAGTGCAGAAGTCCACTGGTTTGTAAAAAATCAAAAATTACTTTGTTGCTTTAAAGTGAACATGAGTCCATGAATCTAGAATAAAAGCATTTAGTAACATTTTCATTTTACAAATCACTAAGTCCTCTAAATACTACATATAATACAGTAGCAAACCTTTCACTGTTGATTAAAATTTATAAGGTACTAGCTTTCCGCCCGCGGCTTCGCCCGCGTGGACTTCACGACGTTATCCCGCGGGAATGTGACATTTTTTCGGGATAAAAAGTAGCCTATGTTCCTCTCCAGACTACAAAGTATCTGTGTCCCAAATTTCAGCCAAATCCGTTCAGCCGTTTTGGCGTGATTGAGTAACAAACATCCAAACATCCAAACATCCAAACATCCAAACATCCAAACATCCAAACATCTAAACTTTCACATTTATAATATTAGTAGGATTAGGTGAATCTTTACTATGTTATTGCATTTGTGCTTGGGGAGGAGCTGCTGATGTACACCTTCTCCAACTTGAGAGAGCTCAAAGAGCAGTCCTAAAAGTTCTCATGGCCTTACCCTTCCGTTACCCAACCTCAATACTTCACGACAAAACTAAAACACTAATGCCCGAATACTCGTACGCTACTTATCTTTGGGAGCGTCTCACACATCGCCCTGTCACTTTAAATGTCAAACGTATGAAAGAGATGCCATGATGTTTGAGACGCTCCCAAAGATGATTTGCGTTCGAGAATTCGGGCGTAAGTGTTCGCAAATTGTTCTTGTGTCAAATTATTCGCAGATTTCACTAAAAGTCAGTACCCATCATTCCGGTTTCCAACTCTAGATTGAAACGTTATCATGTTCCCTCTTGCAATACTAGATTTGCAATGAGGTCTTACGATTTTCTGGCTCCTAGAGCATATAATATGATAAAGAATAAATTAAACCTAAGATCTTACTCGAACAGACAAATAAAAGAACCTTTACTTAATTACCTGTTTAAATTGAGTAATGAGGAAGTTCAACGCCTTCATACTCCAATAGTGTAAAATCAAGACACATTCTTACATAAATTCTCACATATATCCAAAACTATAGGTATTGCATACATACACGCACTATACTTTACTCACTCATATAAACAAACACACACACACACACTCACACACACACGCACACACACACACACACACACGCACGTCTCCACACTAAACAATTGTTTGCATGCGTATCTCATAATGTGTAATTTTCATCTTTTTCAATTATTTATTTCGTTTACATACCTTAATAACATCATTAGCAGCAACATAAACTTTGTACTGTATTAAAAGCTACAGCTCTATCCGGGAAGTGAGGACCTGGTGTCTTGTTGTACAGGTTGCAACCCAACCCATTTCAAGCACCAGTCTTCACAACTAGTAATCTAAAACTGATATTGTTTATATTTACTGTTGCTTGTTACTACTATTTTGTGAAGAAATAAATAAAGATTTTATTATTATTATTTATTAATAAGTTTATAAAATACGCAAGTCCGTAAAATTTGTGCATAAAATACACCTAAGTCTGTAAATTTGATCCAAAGATTAAAAAAAAACTAAATAAATTATTCTACTCCTTTAGGCATAATCTGACCAAGTCAAATAAAAATTAGGTAACTTTTCTTTGATCCTTTTTTCCAATTTTCTCATTCCAATAGTTACATTTCAGGACGACAATATATAGTAGATTGTACAACAAGTGCATAAAACGTACCATTTTACCCGAGACGTATATATCCACCCGAGCCGTAGGCGAGGGTGAATAGTCAATTCGAGGGTAAAATGGGTTTTATGTACGAGTTATACACTCTGCTTTTCACTTCGAGTGTGAGGAAAATAAATAACAATATTAAAAAAAGAAAAAATAAAGACTTCGCCATTGTGGCGGGAAGACTTTCTTTTTCTTTTTTTTATACGTGGCAGTGGCAGCACAGTGACTTTAGCATAGATCGTAGTCCATAATGCTCTTGAAATACTTATTTCTTACAAAACTCATTAATTTTGCCTAGTTTTATTAATTTAGTAATTTAACATCCTGTATTTATTCAACGTGGAAAAAAAAACCTTATCATAACACGATGTGAGTAATGCGAATGGCGACCGCAGCGCCGAACGGGCGCGCTGTCGTCCTTCGACGGAGAGCGAACTGTCTTATTACTTACGACCTACCTACAAAATAATAATTTATCATATCAATCATTGTTGTGTTATGTGTACGTATGTGTTCCATAAATATATTGTGTTTAATGTTTATTATAGACGACGAGTTACGGTGTACAGAAAAACCCTCAAAGGTTTATGAGACACCGTCTTTGCATAAAATTAAATTGTAAATGTGTTTTACTAATAAATAAAAAAAAAAAAAAAAAAAACATGGATTGTGTACAAAATTAAAGAAACAATGAAATACTTATCTTACTTAATTTTTATTACTTACTTAATTTTTATTTAACGAAGTTTAATTTCGTGTGTGACTGTTTACCTGACGACCTTTTTGAGACTTAGACGAAAATTTTACTTTTTTCGCTTTTATGCAGCCTATACCCAACATAAACACGAACTTTACGAGCATGAGAAGTAAAAATACATTTTCTCACTCATGCTCTGAAATGTTAACATTATATTTGAAAAAAGAATGCAGTATGTACCTACGTGGCACTTTTTCGAGGTGAACTTTTAAATTTGAAAATCAGTGCTGTAATGAATTTCAATACTTACTTACTGCACTAAAATCAGTGCAGTAATGGTACTACCAACTTTGTTTCTTTATTTTTTCTTTCGTTATTCCTGTGTATAAAAACAGAAAAAGCAAAGGGACATTTGCGCCATACAGCCACATTATTATTATTATTATTTAATTAATATACCATTAGTAACCACCTCTAATTTGAATTCTTCACCAGCTTCTGCTGTCTCGGTTCTTGAAAAACATGTATCTGAGTGTAGTTCATTATTTAATTTTAAAGAAATTAATTCTAGCGATATAATCAAAATATTTAATTTACTTAAAATGAAAACTACCACTGATTTATGGGGCATATCTGTTACTGTACTTAAAAACATTATTCATGCTATTGCCCCTTATCTTGCTATTATATTTAATCAGTGTATCGCTCAAGGAATTTTTCCCGATTTAATGAAATTTAGCAAAGTCATACCTTCATTTAAATCAGGAAACAAAGAAGACCCAAGCAATTATAGACCAATATCAATATTACCCGCCTTAAGCAAAATATTTGAAAAAATAATACTAGAGCAATTATTGTCTCATTTCTCATTAAACAATCTCATGCATAGCAAACAATTCGGATTTATGAAGGGTCAGTCAACCACGGATGCTGGGGTTGCACTTTTAAAGCATGTGTTTGATGCCTGGGAAAAGCCGCAAAATACTCTTGGAATATTTTGCGACTTATCCAAGGCTTTTGATTGTGTTGATCACCGGACGCTGCTGTTGAAGCTAAATCATTACGGTGTAAAAAATAATGCCCAGAAATTAATACTGTCGTATCTCAGTTCCAGAACTCAGACAGTTGACATTAATGGAGTGAAATCAAACGGCTCTCAGATTAAACTAGGCGTACCTCAAGGCTCTATTTTAGGCCCTTTCCTATTTTTGGTTTATATTAATGATTTGACTTTCTTTGCCAAAAACTTCTGTGATATTGTGTTGTTTGCAGATGATACTTCTTTAATATTTAACATAGACAGAAACAAAACCAATTTTGACGATGTAAACAAAGCACTGCCACAAGTACTCGGTTGGTTTAATTCTAACTGTTCAATATTCAAAAAAAGAAAAAAATAAACCTAATGTGAAGGGTGACGTTGTCATTCAAATTACTTCAATAAAAGATGGTTTCGGTATAAGGTATTTTATTTATTTAAATTACTTACATGGATTTTGTGTGATATTTGTGCCGAAAGTGTACAAGGTCCTTCGAGCCGGATGACGATGTTGTGAGAAAACGCACAAAACTAATTCTTACTTTTTGGCCAAAGTTTCAGTTTGTTCGGAAAAGATCGACGTTTCTGAACGCATCTCTAATGTCACGTCAAATTGACATTAAGCTGTCACTTGAAGTTGACAGCTGGACTTGATTGGAATTCTTGTGAGAAAAAGATGTCGGATTAATTTTGCTGATTTGTTAAAAACCGCTCGCGTTGAATATGCCTGGCATATCGAGTTTGAATTGAATCCTGAATTATCTATTTGATCCCGTGTTGTACGACCAAGATTTTGACGCCCTCTTGACGAGTGGCCGGTCGCGATGCTTTGAAGGATAACCATCCACCACGCGTTGTTGTCGGGACAATATATCGTAATAAAAAAAGCTCCCCCGTGTGTGTTGGTATATTGTTGAAGCGCCCAGTGTCTTGGGACCGCTGTGTAGTATTTGTTTTGTGACTAAGGTGACGAATTGGTAAGGTCTGCAGAAGAAGAAGGAGCTACCAGGGGCGCGCGCCCCCTTACACCACTTCTGCCCTGGAGACCTTCGACACCACAGAACCGTATGTAAAGTTCACCTTAATTTAAGTTAAGTCGCTGTGTATCGCAGTCCAATTGTTCAGTTACATCCCGGCTGAAACCAAGTTTTGTCCGGAGTCTATACTCATGATAACCTTCCACTGCGCCATGCCGGCCCCGCGGGTCTAAGCAGGGGTGTACTGAACATTTCTTGGCAGCAGTAGCGTAGTTTGAAGGCCTGAGAGGCCCACGCCAAAACTTTGTCTATTAATCAGTGCCGTTTTGATGACCATCTGGTCCGGACTAGATTAACTTGTACTTGTAAATGGTAATTAACTTGCATTTGAAAAGTAAAGGGCATTCCTTTTGTTATTGGTTCCATGTCTTGTAATTAATTGTCATGTATTGAAGTTCCAAAATGTAAACAGATGCCTTTCTTTGTTCATAATAATTATTATTAAGTTTGTTAGCAAACTTGAGTTGTGAATATTGACAAGTTGTTGCTAAATAATAGCTAATAAAAGGTTAGCTAATAAGTTTGCACTCAATACTTAGTGAAACTTAAATGATTTAAGACATTATTTACACATTGAAACTCATTGAAACTTGTGCTTTGAAATAATTAAAGTCAACTTGTGGTATGTTGATATCCAAGTGAATTTCAATAGTCAGTGATTTGTTTGAACTGAATAACTTGTTGACTTATAAAGTCAAAGTTAGTTTGTGTCTAAGTTATAACCTCTTGAGAGTTAGAGTTATAATTATATACTTGAGTTTTGTTGTTTTCTGATAACCTCCAAATATTTAAGAGTTTGTGTCATTATAAATACTTTGTTGTTGTAATATTGGAATTTTGTGGTTATTAATAACCTCCAAATATTGGAGATTTTGTGTTATAGTGAATATTTTGAATTTGTTGTTTTTGTTGATAAATTTGTGACGTTACAATGACGGCCTCCTCTGCTAAAGCCAAAATACGTTCTGAGTTACGGTGGTTAGCTTCTGCGGTTGCATTGTTGGATCGACCGGATAGGACGGAGGCCTTGTTGAACAGATACGTAGATCTGCCCATACGTTTGGCTGTTGTTGATGAACAGTATGCCTTATTTTTGGAAAAGACTGTTGAGGCCGAGGTGGAAATGCGACAAGAAGTCGGTTTGGATGTGGACCAGTGTTATGATTTTGCGGACAGAATTACCCAGGTGGCTCGACCTTTGCAAGTGGCAAGAGAGAATGAACCGAGCCCGTCCCCGGTCACATCTAAGAGTATGCCCCCGCTATTTGCTAGATTGGCCCCCTTAGACTTAAGGCGTTTTGCTGGTCGTCTAGAGGACTGGGAGGGCTTTATTAATATTTTTGATAGTCTCGTACATGCCCGGGATGATTTGACCCAGGGCCAGAAGTTGGCTTATTTGTTATCCGTGTTGGAAGGGGAGGCCCTTGAATCGGTTCAACATTTGGCCCCCTCGGATGAAAACTACCCTATTGCTAGGGATTTGATTGCCCGTCGGTACCAGAACGTACGACGTACAACCATGTTGCCGCCATGTTGAATTTACCCCGCGTTGCCAGCGTGATGCACTTGAGAGTGGCTTTGTTGAATCCGCTGTTGGTTGCCTACAACGCATTAAAAAACTTAAAACTCCCAGTGGAGCAGTGGTCGTTTTTGTTACTGCACATTGTCCTGGGAAAGTTGCCGGACTCTGTTAAGGTCCGTTTTGAGCAGCAGTATGGTGGGGATAGTGCGACTTATCTGCCACCCTTCTCGGACCTCTTGACGTTCCTGGAAGGAGAGAGTAGACTGGCAGATAATTCCTCTCTGGCCGGTCCTATGGGACCCGAACGACCTGTGCCACAGAGTAGATCCCCCACCGGACCCCCCCGTAGGGGGCGTATGGCCCCTCGCGCGCCCGGCCGCTATGCCGCCGTCCAGGAGACCGCCCGCTGCTTGTACTGTCGGGAACCGGGTCACAGCACGACCCGTTGTGATAAGTTCCTCGACCAGCGCGTCCAAGGCCGTCGAGCAATCGCGCGACAACGGACATGGTGCTACTCGTGCTTGGGCCTGCACATGCAGCGCGAATGTACCCAAGCGCACCCATGCCGCTTTTGTAAGGGCAACCACCATCCCCTCCTCTGCATGAACAGCCCAGAGGGCGGCGGAGCGCCGCAGCGCGTCGCTGCAGGATCACCTCGTATGGGTGGGGGTCTCGGACCCCCCGCGGTGTTTGCATCCCGCAGCAGTTCTAGTGGCCACCAGAGTGGCCCCAGACGCTCTCCGCCACGTTTGGAGCCTCAAACGGGCGGGGGTCCCAGGGACCCCCCCATGGGAAACCGATCCCCAAGGATGGGGATGAGTAATGCGAGCGTTGCCGGAGGTCGTAGAGGCCCCCCGCGACGTTTTGAGCCTCGCACGGGCGGGGGTCCCACGGACCCCCCCATGGGAAATCGGTCCCCAACTAGGGGGTTCGATTTTGCGAGCGATGCGGGAGGTCGTAGAAGCCCCCCGCGACGTTTTGAGCCTCGCACGGCCGGGGGTCCCCGGGACCCCCCTTCTGAAAATCGGTCACCGTGCCCCCGCGACTATGGGGCGACGTACACGGTGGATGCTAGGCACCGATTCTCGCCGCCGCCCGCCGAATACCCGCGTTTGGAGCGGCGCCCGCCCCGTCTTCAAGGGGCCGGGAGATATAACCCGCCTGATACCGGGCGAATTGGACGTAGGCAGTATGTGGGAGAATGGGACCCACTGGATCGCTATGAGCGACCCCCTTACCATGGGGGGACGTCTGGGGACCCCACATACTAGCAATCAACGTGTTTACGGTCGATTGTAGCCACCCCCCCCGAGACCGTTTTGTTGCCCACGGCCTCTGTGCTTGTCAGGGGATTGAATGGCGACCTTGTGGAAGTTCGCGCCTTGTTGGATTCCGGTGCTCAGGGGTGTGTTGTGTCATCTTGGTTGGTTAGGCGGTTGGGCCTCAAGGTGCACCCCCACACGGAAGGCGTGAGAGGTGTTGGCGATGTGAAGGTCCCCGGGTTGTTAGGGCATGTTGACTTCACATTTACATCACGTAATAAGTCCACGCCAGGCATTAAGACCTCGGCGATTGTGTTGGACACAGTTGTTGGCCGTCAACCTTCAGTTGACTTGGGACCGAGTATGTTGTCTTTGGTGTCTGATTCCCCACTCGCCGATCCAAATTTCTTCCGCCCAGGCCCGATTGATGCTCTCCTTGGAGCCGATGTCCTGGGGCGAGTTTTGTTGACGGGGAAGCGAGTTTTGCAGCCAGATGGCTTGGTAGCTCTGCAGACGACACTCGGTACAGTTGTGATGGGCCCTGCTCGCCGCGTTTTGGATTCCCTTGATGAGGATCGCGGTCTTGTTTTTAATGTGTCTCTCTCCGAAGTGGTGCAGAAGTTTTGGGAGGTTGAGGAACCTCCACCAGCCCCGCGGGTCGACCCAGTAGCGGATGAATGCGAGTTGTATTACCAGAATAACACTGGTCGCCTCCGCTCTGGTCGTTTGATCACCCGTCTCCCCTTTCGTGCCGGCCGACCTCCTCTGGGCGAATCCCGACCGCTAGCGGAACGTAGGCTAGTGGCGATGGAGCGTCGCATGAGCAAGGATCCGGTCTTCCGCCAGAAGTATGTTGAATTCATGCGGGAGTATGGGGAGTTAGGGCACATGTCCGTGAGCGATTTGGATTGGCGCTCCGTTAAGCACTTCTTTCTGCCGCACCACGCCGTTTTGAAATCCGGAAAGATTCGGGTGGTCTTTGACGGTTCGGCTCCCACCTCTACTGGAGCGTCCTTGAACCAGTGTCTGCATGTAGGTCCCAAGCTGCACACGGAGATCTCAGACATTTTGACCAACTTCCGGCGGCACCAAATTGTATTTATGACTGACATCCGGATGATGTTCAGACAAACGGTCATCCATCCAGAGGATAGGAGGTACCAATTGATTTTGTGGAGAGAGAGTCCTAGGGACCCCTTGTTGATTTATGAATTGAATACGAATACGTACGGTTTGGCTTCGAGCCCGTTTGTTGCGATTCGTTCTTTGTTGGAGTTGGCCGAGAGGGAGCGCTTGAGATACCCTCGCGCCTCCGCCATTTTGGCCAGTGACGTCTATGTGGATGACATTTGCACGGGCGCCTCATCTGTCCCAGAGGCGATTGTCCTGAGAGACGAACTCACCGCCCTTTTGAAGTCGGGAGGTTGCGAGTTGAGGAAATGGATATCCGACTCGCCTGATGTACTGGTAGGTTTGCCCGAAGAGCACCAGCAGGACCCCCACCTATTCGAAAATGTTGATAATCCCCATGTGGTGACCGTCCTTGGCGTACAGTACAAACCGGTCTCTGACACGTTCACTTATTGTGTGGATTTACGACCACCGAAAGTCTGGACCAAGCGTTTAGTATTGTCTACTGTCGCACGTACCTTTGACCCCAATGGGTGGATTTGCCCCGTGCTGTTTATGGCCAAGTGTTTCTTGCAACGGTTATGGGCTTCGGGTGTGTCGTGGGATGAACCCCTCTCGGACGAGTTACTCCGAGATTGGTCGAGCTTCGTTTCATCCCTCCCCGAGATTAATGAAGTGCATTTGCCGAGGCTATTCCTCCCTTCTGAAAATTGTAAAGTTACTCTTCACGGCTTTTCCGATGCCTCCGAACGTGGATTTGCTGCGGCCGTGTACCTCCGCACCGTTACTGTTGATGGAGTTGTTGCTGTGCATCTGGTGATAGCGAAAAGCAAAGTCGCTCCCCTTCGGACTCGTCATACGATCCCGAGGTTGGAATTGTGTGGAGCTGCCCTCCTAATGCGTTTGTTGAACCACGTATGGCTCACATTAGGTCGATCTATTAAGATACAAGAGGTTTATGCTTGGACGGACAGTCAGGTCGTCCTTTGTTGGTTGAAGGCTCCGGCGCACACCTTGGACGTGTTTGTGGCCAATCGAGTGTCGCAGATTTGTAATTCCGACATCGAGTTGATTTGGAGACACGTGCCGGGAACCATGAATCCCGCGGATTGTGCGTCTCGGGGTTGTGTAGCCCCAACCCTAATTAACCACCCCCTCTGGTGGGGCCCACAGTGGTTGATGCGGCCTGAGTCGGAGTGGCCGCCCTCTCCAGCGTTGTCGAACGTAGCCGTTCCTGATATACGGGCATGCGTCCTGGAGACTAACCCCGCCGGGGAAAAGGATTTGTTGTTGGATCGGTACAGCTCCTTACAGAAGCTGCTTGGTGTTACCGCTTGGATCAGACGTTTTGTGTACAATTGCAGAAACCCACGCGCGAGGCGTGATTCGTCGGTTCTCACTCCGGACGAGCGTAGGGACGCGCTCTTGTTTTGGGTCCGGAGAGTACAAGCTGATAGTTTTGAGTCCGAGATTGAAATTTTGCGTTTAGGCCGTCGCAAGTTGAAGGGCGCGGTATCGCGATTAAATCCCTTCCTGGACGAGAGTGGGCTTTTGCGAGTCGGCGGAAGACTTCGAAATGCGAACCTGCCGTATGGAGCTCGTCACCCCCTTTTGTTACCTAAAGCCGGACATTTGACTCAACTGATAATAACAGATCGCCATGTGAATGCACAACATGCTGGCTGTAATGCTTTGTTGGCCATTTTGCAGCGTGAATTTTGGATTTTGTCTGCTCGTCGAGCCATTCGCACTGTGGTTTTCCGTTGCCTGCCTTGTTATCGATTGAAGGCCGCGACCATGCAGCCCCAGATGGGTGATTTGCCTGCTGATCGCGTCACGGAATGTAGAGCTTTTGCCGGAGTCGCCACCGACTTCGCCGGTCCCTTTACTGTAAAGGCTTCGAGACTGCGTAATGCTAAAACCTATAAGGCGTACTTGTGCGTGTTTGTGTGTTTGTCCACCAAGGCTGTCCATTTGGAAATTGTCTCGGAATTGTCTACCGAAGCCTTTGTCGCCGCCTTGAGCAGATTTGTTTCCCGTAGAGGACTGCCGACATTGATACGTTCCGATTGTGGTACTAATTATAAGGGAACGTGTAATTATCTTAAGGAAGTAGTTAAGTTTTTTGTTGATAATAAAATAGACATTGGAACCACCCTCTCCCGGCGTGGGATAATCTGGAAGTTTAGCCCTCCAGCTTGTCCGACCTGGGGAGGAATTTTTGAAGCTTGTGTAAAGGCTGCCAAGACACACTTGCGTCGCGTGATTGGAGAAACTATTCTCACGTTTGAGGAACTTGATACGGTATTTTGTAAAATTGAGGCCGTCCTCAACTCGCGACCCTTGTGCCCGTTGTCTTCGGACCCGAATGACCTGGAAGCGTTGACCCCAGGTCATTTCTTGATCGGACAGCCCCTTTTGGCTTTGCCTGAATATCCGATTCAGGATGTAGGATCCCATCGTTTGTCGCGATACCAACTTTTGAGACAGATGTCCCAAAACTTCTGGGCACGTTGGTCGATGGAGTATTTGCATATCCTACAACAGCGCGTGAAGTGGACAGATAAAACCACCCCACCCCAGACTGGCGACCTCGTGTTGATTAAGGATGCTAACCTGCCGCCCCTATGTTGGCGAAGGGGGCGCATTGTTAAACTCTACCCCGGAACTGACGGAGTTCCTCGTTTTGCTGAGGTTTTGGTTCGAGATTCGGTTTTGAAGAGAGCAGTTAGTGGGCTCTCCCGATTACCCGTAGATTGACGTACCGTTCTTAACGGTCCGGGGCGGGGGGATGTTCGGAAAAGATCGACGTTTCTGAACGCATCTCTAATGTCACGTCAAATTGACATTAAGCTGTCACTTGAAGTTGACAGCTGGACTTGATTGGAATTCTTGTGAGAAAAAGATGTCGGATTAATTTTGCTGATTTGTTAAAAACCGCTCGCGTTGAATATGCCTGGCATATCGAGTTTGAATTGAATCCTGAATTATCTATTTGATCCCGTGTTGTACGACCAAGATTTTGACGCCCTCTTGACGAGTGGCCGGTCGCGATGCTTTGAAGGATAACCATCCACCACGCGTTGTTGTCGGGACAATATATCGTAATAAAAAAAGCTCCCCCGTGTGTGTTGGTATATTGTTGAAGCGCCCAGTGTCTTGGGACCGCTGTGTAGTATTTGTTTTGTGACTAAGGTGTCGAATTGGTAAGGTCTGCAGAAGAAGAAGGAGCTACCAGGGGCGCGCGCCCCCTTACACCACTTCTGCCCTGGAGACCTTCGACACCACAGAACCGTATGTAAAGTTCACCTTAATTTAAGTTAAGTCGCTGTGTATCGCAGTCCAATTGTTCAGTTACATCCCGGCTGAAACCAAGTTTTGTCCGGAGTCTATACTCATGATAACCTTCCACTGCGCCATGCCGGCCCCGCGGGTCTAAGCAGGGGTGTACTGAATACAGTTGATTGCGCTCATATTGAATTGCAAAGAGGAGAACCAAGTTCTAGTTTCTATAAACAATGGAGGCAAATCTAAGAGTCTTAAACGACCTAAAGAAGCAAATAGAAAGGGGTTTCCTCAACTTTAAAAAGTCACCGAAGGAGCGGTTAACTGAAAATTATGTCACGGCAAGATTGGAAATTTTGGAAAAGCAATACAACAGCTTTGTCGAGAAACATGAAAGCTTAATCAACGACTATGCGGTTGACGCGTTAGACAAGACAGACTACATGAAGAACAATGTGTTTGAAAATGTGTTTGATTTATTTTTAGATTTTAAGGTCGAGCTTCAAAATATTATGAAAACCAGTAGTGCCTCTCCTGACAGTGGCGGTTCTAATAGGGAATCGACCACAAGTTTAAAACTTCCAAAAATCAAGCTGCCTACCTTTAGCGGTAAGTATGTAGAGTGGTCCTCTTTCCGCGATCTATTTGTATCTCTGGTACATGACAATGGGTCCCTGGACGAGGTCCAAAAACTTCAGTATTTGAAAACTCAGCTGTCAGGGGAAGCAGAACAGCTGACTAGACATTTCTCTGTTACCAAAAATAACTATGAAAAATGTTGGGAGTTATTAAAAGCTCGATATAATAACAAAAAATTTGTCTCGAATAATATTCTTAAACGTTTGTTTAGCTTGCGCAACATGTCACAAGAGTCTTCAAGCGCCCTTAAGGAACTGCTCGATACTACAACTGATTGTTTACATGAATTATCGAATCTGGGCATTGATGTCAGTTCATGGGACGTCATTGTGATTTATATGGTAAGTTGAGTCACGGAAACAATGGGAAATACAGGTTAGTGATAATACTGATATTTTACCATCCTTTGAAAAATTCCGGGAATTTTTAAGTACTCGTTTCCGCGCTTTAGAATTTATCGAACCTAAAAATAAACCTAAATTCTCGGCTGCTAGTGTTTCCAATCCAAAAGTTTTACATACTACTACTCCTATTACTTGCCCTCATTGTGCTGAAGAACACAAATTGTACAATTGCAAAAAATTTGCAAAGGAGGATGTTGACCAACGTCGTAGCATTGTCCAGACTTTGGGGCTATGTTTCAACTGCCTCGGGTACAATCATTCAAACAAAGTTTGTCGTGTTTTCTCTAAATGTCGTATATGTAAGCGAAAGCATCATACCTTATTGCATACCAAAATCCAAACTGACACAGTAGTAGCAGCGACGGCTGCAACTATTGAAACTGAAATTGCATCTGTGTCAGTGAACGAGACCGAAACTAATATAGCCGCTCATTTTTCGAAAGGCACAGCTAGTCGCCAAGTGTTATTAGCCACAGCCCTTTTAAAGGCTGACTCGAAAGATGGGTCGTCACAAGTGTTGAGGGCACTGCTCGATCAGGGCTCTCAAGCTTCTTTCATTTCCGAGGCTGCAGTTCAGCTGCTGCGGCTTCAAAAAATTGCAACTCCTAGCCCCATATCTGGGCTAGGTGGGGGGCAAGGTGGCCTTACCTCTATACATACGGTAATGCTTAATATTCAGTCACTTTGCGACCCCTCGTTCACCATCCAAGTCAAAGCTCATGTACTTGGAACATTGACATCTGTGCTGCCTGAAAGGAAATTTACATTAGTAAATTGGCCCGAAGTAAGCAAGTTAAACTTAGCCGATCCTCACTTCAATTCCCCTAACAAGATTGATGTTTTGTTAGGAGCTGACACTTATTGTCATATTTTGAAAGAAGGTCTCATGAAAGGTCCGCAAGGTACTCCAACTGCTCAAAATACATACCTCGGTTGGATCCTTTCTGGAGAAGTGGAAGTGAAGAGAAGCTGTCACAATATAATTGTCAATATGCATGTGACGGTTGATGAAAACGACCTACTCAAGAGGCTGTGGGAACTTGAACCAGAGCCGTATTCACTCAAGAAACGCATGACTCAAGAAGAACAAGCATGTGAAGAGTATTTCGCTGCTACTACACGCCGAGATGATTCCGGTCGATACGTGGTGAGTCTTCCTTTTCGATGTGCAGATCCTCCGTGTAAGTACGGAAATTCAAAAAGCATTGCAGTCAAGCGGCTTCAAGGTCTTGAGAGGAAGTTTTCGGGAAATCCTGAAATCAAACGAAGATACTCGGAGGTCATTAATGAATATTTGAGCCTTGGTCACCTTGGTCACATGGAAAAGATAAACAACAAAGGAGATAGAGAAAACCCGTATTCCGTATATTTGCCCCACCATGCGGTTGTTAAGGAGGATAGGAGCACTACCAAATTAAGGGTGGTATTTGATGCATCGTGCAAAGGACAAAACGGAGTTTCTTTGAACGACACCTTAATGGTAGGGCCAACATTGCAGGCAAATTTACGACACATAATATTAAAATGGCGTTTACACCCTATCGTTTTAGTTGCTGACATTGTCAAAATGTACAGACAAGTTAGAGTGACCGAAGATCATGTGGATTTCCAAAGGATAGTATGGAGAGAGAACCCACATGATGAAATTCAAGATTATAGGTTATTAACAGTCACCTTTGGAACCTCCAGTGCGCCTTACTTAGCTATTAAAGCTTTACAGCAAATAGCTGATGATGAAGGCCAGAAGCATCCTTTAGCTGTTCACATAGTAAAACACGATTTCTACGTAGATGACGCTATCTTCTTCTTCTTAGCGTTTCGATAAAAAGGCTGAACTTGATGTGTTTACCATCGTGGTGTAGTAATTGGTTTCGCGGCATATGCCGCTACTCACGGGGAGGGCCCGAGCAAAGGCGACGCTCTACGGGAAGGCTTACTACGTCCCGCTATGACGCTATGACGGGTTGTCAGACAGAAAATGAAGCTATTGAAATCTACAAGCAGTTAAATGACCTATTAGAAAAAGGAGGCTTTAAGCTGCAAAAATGGACAAGCAATTCAGATAAGTTATTGGAAGTTTTTGAAGAGGACACAGGAAGAAATGTGGAAATAAAGATAGACAAAGTCACAAAGGTTTTAGGACTTACCTGGAACCGATCCACGGATCAGTTCGACTACTCGGTGAAGCTGCCGCCATTGCCGTCCGCACCTGAAACAAAAAGAACAGTTATATCTGAAATTTCAAGGTTATACGACCCTTTAGGGTGGATAACTCCATGTATAATTACCTTCAAGGTTTTTATTCAGAGGCTGTGGATAGCAGGCATCGGATGGGACGAAGAACTACCACAGGAACTCCTTAAAAGTGGAAAGTTATCGTGGTGAATTAGAAACATTGAATAGTTTTCACATCCCGCGGTGGGTTAACACGACAGTTGAAGATGTCATAGTCGAACTACACGGTTTCAGTGACGCATCAAATGTTGCTTATGCCGCTGTTGTTTATTTACGCGTCATTGATCCTTTGGGTAATGTTCGAACAAACCTGTTAGCTGCTAAATCAAAGGTTGCTCCCATAAAGCAAATTTCTATTCCCCGTCTCGAACTATGTGGCGCTGTTCTTGTCAGCAACTTGTTGAGGGAAATATCTGAAGTGTTGGGGGTACCGAGATCCAACTTACATGCGTGGACAGACTCCACTGTAGTTTTGTCATGGCTGAGTGACCACCCGAGCAGGTGGAAAACGTTTGTGGCCAACCGCACATCTGAAATCCTCAGTTTATTAGACGGCATGCAATGGTCTCACGTTCAATCTAAGGATAATCCTGCAGATATCGCTTCCCGGGGAGTGACGCCGTCTGAACTTGTACAGAACAGTTTGTGGTTACACGGACCGGCTTGGTTATCTAATGACGTCATAGTTTACCCAAGGCCAAGCTCCATCGAAAATCACGAAAAAGAAAAGATGTTAAAGGTTCATGTCACAGCCATTGCCAGCGAAGATGAAGATAGATGGCTGTGGGATAAATATTCTTCTTTACGAAAATTGACAAGAGTGGTGGCATATTGTAGAAGATTTCTTATAATAAAATCCTGTCATCAGTCAAACACCCCACTACTTCCTTACCTTTCTGTGTCGGAACTGAAGGACTCTTTAAAAATATGCATTCGAAGATGCCAAAATACTTGGTTTCATGACGAAATCAAAGCTTTACGTTCAAAGGGGCAAGTTAACAAAAATAGTTCCCTTATTTCTTTATCGCCTTTCCTCGATGAGGATGGTATCTTGCGAGTCGGTGGCAGAATTCGTAATTCGGAACTGTCATTCGAACGTAAGCATCCAATTGTCGTGCCTCATGAATCAAGACTGGCTCAGTTGTTAATAGCTGACATTCATGAGAAAACGTTTCACGGAGGGCAACAGTTGATGTTGCGTTCTTTACAAACGCGCTATTGGATAATTAGGGCTAAGACTCTAATTAGGTCTTATATTCACAATTGCGTTTTTTGTGTTCGTCACGCAGGTGTGACACGAAATCCGCTGATGGGAGATTTACCATCTTGTAGAGTTACACCCAGTAAGCCGTTTTTAAACTCTGGTGTGGACTACGCAGGCCCTATAAACATACGGGTATCTAAGGGTCGTGGACACAAATCGTATAAGGGGTACATTTGTTTATTTGTATGCATGGCGACACGAGCCGTTCATATTGAGGCCATTTCCGACTTGACTTCGGAAGGTTTCCTAGCCGCCTTCAAACGATTTGTTGCCCGACGTGGTCACTGCAGTCACATCTGGAGCGATAACGGTACCAACTTTGTTGGTGCCTCGCGAGATCTACAACGTTCATTTCTTAATGAAAGGTCTCAAGTTGTTGTCGAAATTGCAAGTGCTTTAGCCAGTAACCATACAGAATGGCATTTTATTTCTCCTCATGCTCCCAATTTTGGTGGATTATGAGAGGCGAGCGAGAAGAGCGTTAAACATCATTTAAAGCGTGTGATTGGTGACTTTACACTTACATATGAGGAATTATCTACAGTTCTTTCACAAATAGAGGCTTGCCTCAATTCGAGGCCCTTGTCACAACCTGGCTCAGACCCAGGTGATAATGCACCTCTCACTCCTGGACATTTCCTTGTAGGTCAACCGTTGGTGGTAGCTCCTGATTTTAATTACGAACAAAACACACATCTCGGCTCTTTACGGCGCTGGCAATTGACCCAAAGAATGGTGCAAGGCTTCTGGCGACGTTGGTCTTCAGAATACCTGAACAACTTTTTTCAAAGACGCAAATGGTCAGTTCATACTCCAGAATGCAAGGTTGGAGATATTGTTTTGGTCAAGGAAGACCATTTGCCTCCAGCGAAGTGGCTCTATGGTCGAATCGAAATGCTGCACCCTGGTAAAGACAGCGTTACGCGCGTGGTGTCAGTCCGGTGCAAAAATTCCATCATAAGACGTCCAACTTCAAAGTTAGGCATTTTGCCCACAGAACAAGATTGTTCTCTGCCTTTGCCAGTAAATAGTGTAAATAGTGTTTGACCAATGCATTATGTTGTTTGTAAATATGCTTCGTTGTTTGTTGTTATTGTTTTGCCTTTTGTAAGATCCTTATGTAATATGTTAAGTAGGTATACTTACTGTATCATTTATGTTTTGTGTTCTTGTGTTTGTAACCGAATAATCTAACATGTGTTTCCATGGTGGGCGGATTGTATTTACGGGCGAAGCCCTAGGTGGGCGGAATGTTCAATATTCAAAAAAAGAAAAAAATAAACCTAATGTGAAGGGTGACGTTGTCATTCAAATTACTTCAATAAAAGATGGTTTCGGTATAAGGTATTTTATTTATTTAAATTACTTACATGGATTTTGTGTGATATTTGTGCCGAAAGTGTACACTAACAATTTGCAGCTTAATGCAAAGAAAACAAAGTACGTACTTTTTTCTCTGCCAAATGTACAGACGGTACCTGTAGAAATTGTAATCAACAACGAAAAACTGGATTTAGTACAATCAACGATCTTTCTGGGTGTAACTTTAGACTCGAAACTTCAATGGCATGCGCATATCGCAACATTAGCTGGTAAGCTTAGTTCTTTTTCCTACGCTATTAGAAAAGTACGACAGCTAACAGATGTTGATACTGTTAGAACTGTATACTTTAGTTATTTCCATAGCATCATGTCATATGGCATTCTTTTGTGGGGATTAGCGGCTGGCATTAATGCTATATTCATCTTGCAAAAACAGCAATCAGAGCCATCTATAAACTAGGCTCCAAAACTTCGCTTAGAGACAAGTTCAAGGAAATAGGTATACTGACAGCTGCATCTCAATTTATATTAAATTGCACTCTTTTTGTACGTCGCAATATTAACTTGTATACCAAACATGGTGATTTACACAATCGTAATACTAGAAATAGAAATAAGCTCGTAATGCCTCGGTACCGTTTAGAAAAGGTGCACGGATCTTTCGTTGGTCAAGGTATACACATATATAACAAAATCCCAAGTGATATCTTGGATTTACCATATCTAGAGTTTAAGAATCATATAAAGAGTGGCCTCCTCAAAAAAGGCTATTACACTGTAAATGATTATTTGAACGACAAAACACCTTGGTCGTAACACTCGTAACAAATGTTCCTAGTATGATATTGTGAGTCGTGTCCTATATTTTATATTATTAGCGTTTATATTAGTTATGCTTTTAATTCGGTCATTTAAGGTAGGCAGTTTGAGTATGTCATGCTCACTAAAACATTTCTACGGTGGTGGCGTGTGAGACGGGTCGTTACGTTCCCTAAAATATGGTTGAGCGAAGCGATGGCTGGTTCATGCGTCATGCTCGTGAACGGGTGCTGCCAGTGGGAATGGGTCTGCTCTTATCTGCTTGCCTTAAAATGTGTTTTCTTTTGTTTTTATTCATTTTATTAAGAATTACATTTGAAACATGTATGGCGCAGCTTGCAGTATATAGTAGAATTGTCTTTTGTTTTTAACTAATATTAAAGCTTTAAGTAGAATTCCTAAGTAATTGAAAATTGTTCACCGCTATGATCATTAGTTCGCCTATACTTAACTGTATCATAGCCCATTGTGTAATTGTGATGGAAACTGACCTTAGTCATACCATGTTAAGGTCATTTTTCAATTTGACGACTCTGTATGAAATAAAACAGGGAGAAAAAAACAACCCTTGGAGTTTCTTGCCGGTTCTTCTCCAAGGCCTCCCGCTGTAGGGTTTGCGAACCGATGGCGTAGCTTCTATGACGTTCACAAGTATTGTAAATAACAATCTAAATTGAATAAACAAATTTGAATCTTGAATCTTGAATCTTGAATCTTGAATCTTGAATTTTAAAGGTAATAGTACATTACATCCGAGGACAGGTAAGTAAGAAATTACATTGTCGAGGATGGCTTTAATCATTCGAGGCAAGGTAATTTGCTTACCGTAAAAGGCTTGTATAGTGCTTTTCTCAAGTAATGCGAGGAAATAAAAAAAACTGTACCTATACTTACAGAATTGCATTGTGAATGCATTAAAAAATAATTTAAAATAAAAAAAACTGTTGTTAAAATTTATATCACATAGGGCATCGAACCCGGGTTTACCCGGTCCGGAAAAACCCGGGTTTACCCGGGTTTTAAGGAATACAAAAAACCCGGGTTTGATTTTTAAAACCCGGGTTTTTTCGGGTTTTTCGGGTATTTTTAATACTTTGTGAAAAATGAAATATAGCTGAAATGTAGCTTACTTCCGCAAAAAAAACAACCAACAAACCAACACCAAAATTTGGTGTTGGCTTTCGCACGAACTATCTCCTGAGGATGCCCCGGGTTGGGGCGAAACACGTGTAGAGTAGTCTAATCGGTGAAGGTGCAAGGTGTATTGCTGTCTTGCTAAATGCAGGTATTGTGCACTGGTATTTTAGTGGTGTGCATGTGCAATTTTTTGCGGGTGGGCGGGCGGTGCATCTTGCATATTGTGTTTTTTGCGGAAGTAAGCTACATATAGTTCGTTTTTCACAATGCTAACCATTGGGACTTCCGCCAAGTGACGCCTAATTCAATCAAATATTTTTGTTATTTATTAAGTACAAGCCACTTCGAATGCAATGATAAATGGAATAAAAACACACTTTGATAAATTATTACAATAAAACATGCTTTGTTGCTGCGTTCGTACCAAGAAAACAAGCAAAGCAAGTTAAATGGAACGCGCGCGGTGCGTCCATCTTAGGACATGGAGAGGGTAAAATATGGACTCCACATTTCACCCCATGGAACCACATGGAATTAGAACTAGTTCTCCGATCTTTTCGACTAGTTTGTCATATATTGCTCATGAAGACGACCCCGAAAATATAGCATATTTTCGGTCTGTTTGCGTCTCTCTTTGCAAAGAATTCACGTCTAGATGTTACACGCCAATTTCACCGAAGATACCTCGTGCTAGCTCTTCCATGGGTAATATTCACATTCGCAACAAAGAGGTTCTCAAAGCTCTCCGTGGTCTAGGAAATAAGGTTAGTGGTCCTAATGGAATCCCGGCAATAGTCCTGCGTAACTGTGCATCCTAGTTGTCTCCTATCTTGAGCCGCCTCTCCCTTGAGACAGGGCTTGTCTTGTTCCTCAGTCGTAGAAGCGTGCCAATGTGCAGCCTAAAAAATATAGCCATGCCAACCCCTCTAACAACAGGCTGATTTCAGTCACCTTGGTACTCTGCAAGACTACGGAGCATGTACTGAATAAACATCTATTGGCGTAACTTGAAACTAACGAGCTCCCTAGTGACTTCCAGTATTGTTTTTGCCGCGGACGGTCGACTGGAGATCTTCTCGTGTACGCCACTCACCTTTGGAATCAAGCGTTCGATAGACATGGCGAAGCACTTGCTGTCTCGCTTGATATTTCCAAAGCATTTGATAGGGTCTGGCATGATAGCCGAATTGGCAAGCTTCCCTCATATGGAATCTCTGACGGCCTCTGCATCTGGATCACCGACTTCCTTAGGAACCGTTCAATTCGAGTCGTTGTGGATGGTCAGACATCTGACTTGAAGAACATCAACGCTGGAGTTCCCCAAGTTTCGGTATTATCTGCAACACTATTTCTTCTCCACTTTAACGACTTGTTGGTGCCTGGTACATTTGATTATGACGATGACACCAGTGTGTCTAGCAGATATCTAGCAAGGGCTACTAGTGATGAAGTTCAGTCGTGTCGAGAGTCACTAGTTGAGCAAACGAACCTGGCACTTCAGGCACTTCCGATTGGGGAAATGCCAACCTTGTCAGTTTCAACGCCTCGCCACGCAGGCGTGTCTTTTCTCAGATAAACGGAGTCCCTTTCAACTAGCTCCGACTTGCCTGGGCGTATCCTTACCAGTAACCGAGAACCTGCAACTTGGCGTTACTCTATAATCGGAGCTGAATTTCGGTAAGTAAATCGACTCAATTGGTAAAACTGCTGCCAAAAAACAAGGGCCTCCTCTCAAAGTTCTTTACAAAGTACAAATTCATCCGTGCATGGAGTAGGTACTGCCGTCACCTTTGAGATGGCTCCGCTAAAGTTTTAGTAGTAGTTTCACATGTATCTTATTGCATTACCCGTGTTTTCAAGCAAATAAACAATTTTGATTAGATTTTTGAAGTACCAACTGGCAGTTTTAGATGCGTTTGAAAACCGCGCAAAGAAGTTCATTGGAGACACAACTTTAGAAAAATCTAAGTCTCAGTCATCGCCGTAGAGTTGCTGTTGCTGGTCTGTCGGTGTTTTACCGGATTCACTTTTAAGAGTGCGCACAGGAACGGCACAATCTTGTTCCTCTAGCCCCTTTCCACTATGGGGTTACCAGATGCAGGTCAGCTTACCATCCATACATCGTAGACATACCACCTGTCCGTACTAAGCGCTTCGCCAGTACTTTTTTAATTGCTAAAGATTGGAACGCGCTACCTGCGAATGCGTTCCCCGATCATTCTTCTTCTTCTTATCAATACGGGCGGTTTCTGCAACTCGACGTCTATTGCGCCAATTTTGCGTCTGGAGGGTGTGCGGCCAGATCACTCCAGCCAGCGCAGCTCAGCCAGGGACGCTCCAAGAGCTTTCACATTCGTGATCGCTTTCTGGACGCTGCCCGGCGAGCCGAGGTACCTCGCCCGGTAAGGGCTACCCCCCTGCATTCCAGCAGTACGTGGGCAGCTGTTTCTTCTTCCTCCATGCACCCTCTGCATAGGGGACTGTCGGTGACATCTAAATTAATAAAATGTCTGTTAAATTGTCCATGACCAGTAATAGCACCTGTTACCAGGCGAAGTTGCTATTGCGTATGGAGATCGGGAAGGGCAACATAAACAACCGAGTTATATAATTATTAAGTATTTATTGCTAATCAACTTACGAGCTTACAATCGCATGGCACAGCGTGGGCGCATGGGGAATACAGAACAGCCAGAGTAAAAAGCATAGAGCTCAATACACTGGAGGATCATGACATTGACATGTGTCACAGATTATAAGTATGCGACAGTTGCGGTCTGCACAGTTGTATCAGGGCCCTGGATAGACGCGCGTCCACGCGCGGTTGTGCTAGTTTCGCCTGTCTGCACGAATCCAGCGAGCTCCAGTTCAGTTGGTGTAATTCTAAAGTGCGTTCACGGATCTTATTTGCAAACCAGCTTGTCGGGATAGGTGCGATCGGCTCTGGGCCAACAGGGGTCGAGCCGGATGCGCGTCTGACCATTATAACCTTGGCCTTTTCAAAGCAACAGTGAATGGGCACCTCCTGGGTAAGCATACAACATCCTAGACTGTATACTGCTATGCTGCTATCCTGGATGGTGGTCAAATGCATGCATACTGCATACCCTGTACAAATATTAAAAAAAATAAAAATTCTGCAACCAGTCCCGAAATTTATGATGGCCAGTCCTGCAAGTCTGTGAAGGCGCTAAGTTAGTAATCATACTTACTTAGTTTAAGCTATTCTGAAAAAATAAAAATCTATGACTTTTTTATATTAGATAACTGTTTTTGTCATTTGGAAAGTACAATTTTTCATTGGTTTTAATCCTTCCACATTCTTAACATCTTGTACTCATTGTAAAAATTGATATAATAACACAGTTTCTTGTATTTAATAAAATTATAACAAAAAGATCGAAAAGCTCGAAAAACCCGGTCTACCCGGGTTTTGATTACTCTTAGACCCGGAAACCCGGGTTTTCAAAATTGAACCGAGTTTCGATGCCCTCACACATGTTCGGGCAATTATAAGCTTAATTAAGCTATTGGTCAATAATAAAACTAAAAACAATTGCAAAACCAACTATTATAAATTGTTCAAAATTTGCAACGTATTACCCGCTAGTGTTAAACATCTTTTACTGTTGAACAATTACGAACTTCGTGAGCATTTGACACTGCTGCGTCATGGCCATGGCCAGGGTGCCTACCATCAACTTTAAGACAGCGATTCAAAAATAGCGCGATGCAGAATAGGTTCCTAAAATGAATTGCTTTCTTTCGTACTCTGACCTTCTAAAAACTGGATCGCAAATGAATTGCTAAATGTGAATGACCGAACGATTTGTGTCCTTACTTCTTCTACCCGTCTCTTTCACTCGATTCTGTCATGCCCGGAGAGTGAAAGGGACGGGTATAACCTGCAGGTGACATGTTAACTTGGCCGAGTTATAAGTCAAATAAGAGTTGATGACAGCTCAGCGGCTGTGAAATGTCATTGAATGATCACTGAATCGCTGTCATTGATATTAAGCTGTCGTGGTACGAATAAGCGAAGCAGATCAGTTTAGGTTCCTAAACAAAACCGCAATAAGAGTTGATGGTAGGCACCCAGGTCACTAGAGCTGTGTCTCAAAACAGATACCTTGTACCTAGAATTGCTAATATGTACGGCGACAGAACCTTATCCAAAAGAATACCTTATACTCTTAATACGTTACCTTCTGAAGTCCTGAACAGTAGCAGTAGGAAAATATTTTCTAAAAAACTTAAAAAAATTTTGATCTCAAATCTTCCATGATCCATTGTATTGTAGCATCACTAGATTTCTATTGTATTTAATCAATAATACATAAGTGTTAAACTAATTATAATTTATTGTAAAACAAATACACTGAGTGTCACTATGTACTCGCAGTCAAACCTTTTAAAAGGTTTTGCGAGACCTTTATATACCATTGATGTATCTCGGCCATTCTCCGAATAGACAGTTTTCACGTGTCCGGGCTAATATATCCATAATATTGTAAAAATTCAAGAGCTTTAAACTTTTTATATATTAGTAAGCGTCAATATTTAGCTGTAAACAAAAACATAGGCCTCTGTTAAATAGTTGTCTTGCTAAATTAATTTCATAAACCTCTGTTCTCTAATCACCGTGACGCGTCCGCAAACAAACTTAATGTAAAAACTTGTCATTAATTTTCATAACGGACGGAATTAATTTGCTTCATTCAACATTTTAAACAGTATAGGGTTATGTGTATCACATAACAAAATATCCATTCAATAGAATCATTATGTAAATAATTATCAAATAATAACCGCATGTCCGATCTAAAGTTATAATTACCGTGACGTTTTCTATTCCTGGACGCACATCCCTGAATAACAATATTTGGCACACCACTACTGTACGTGCCGAGAACCCCTCAGTTCGTGTCGCGGCCCATCAGCAGGTGCACTTCTGTTATGTAGGTTTATCACCAATGAAACACGTAAGTGTATAATTACCGTATCCTTGGTTTAAAACTTTTCTAATTGCCGTTTACTTATTTTTATACTAGATTAGTTAAGCTTAGTTCCCAGTTGCTTTTTAAATAGAGACAATACTTTGACATCCATACATTGTAGTAAACTAATATTTGCATACTCTGTAGGTTTTAGAAATATTTAAGAAAATCTGTGTTTTTCTATTTACCGTATACTAATTACCATATGTTTCTAATTACCGTTGTATGAAATTATTGCCCACTAGTTATGCCCGAAATAAACCCAGACAATAAAACCAGAGGTTTTCCAAGAATCATCATCATCATCATCATAATCATTTCAGCCGTACGACGCCCACTGCTGGGCATAGGCTTCCCCCAAGGATCTCCACAATGATCGGTCCTGCGCTGCCCGCATCCAGCGGCTTCCCGCGACCTTGACCAGATCGTCGGTCTACCTTGTAGGGGGCTTGCCCACGGAACGTCGTCCGGTTCGCGGTCGTCATTCGAAAGCCTTTCTGCCCCAACGGCCATCGGTTCTCAGCACTATGTGTCCCGCCTACTGCCACTTCAACTGAGCAATCCTTCGACCGATGTCGGTCGTTTTAGTTCTCCTGCGGATCTTATCATTTCTGATTCGATCGAGCAGGGAAATACCAAGCATCGCTCTCTCCATTGCTCGTTGGGTGACCTTGATTTCCAAGAATAGAAAGTAACATTGTTCTTCTCTAGAGTTCAAGTTATCTATATACCAAATTTCATTAAAATCGGTTTAGTGGTTTAGCTGTAACGTCAAACAAATAGAAAAACAAGCGTTCGATACAATATTAGTAACGATTCCCACATAGTAATATAATAATATCGTGAAATATTATATAATTATTTGATTTATGCTTATTTAGGCAGGTTTTTGTTTAAATAAAATTAATTCGTTCCTTTAATTCAAACCTTGCTAGAGATCGATGTTTTCTACTGATTATTGATTTTAATTTTGTAGGATGGGATAACCAAAGAAAACCAAGGAGAAATAGAAAAGATTTGAAGGCTCGCAGCACGAAAACGTCGAGATAGAATAAAAATTACCCTGTTTTGTACCAACAATCAGAGGAAAAAGAGAAAAAAAGTTACAATAAAAGAAAAAAGAGATAAGAAACTCATAGGCAGGAGGAAGAAGACTCAAAAAAGGAAAACGGAAAATTGCAGAGATTACTATACAAGACAAAAAGAAAAGGAAAATTTAGGGACAAGTGGTCGTAGATCTAGATTCACTTCAGCCCGGCGGATTACGCCACCGGGCTTGTTTACATGTATAATTGTCGCAAAGCAACCGTCGGGTAAAGCCGGCGGGCCGGTGGGTTTGGTGTGTAGAGGCCTTAAGAAACTGAAACTTTGACACCACCACCACCAAGTCGTTTTAGTGATTCGGCATACTCGCTGCGCTCAAAAAAATACACTAAAATAGTATTTTCAGGAAACGCGATTTATTCAACAACTTGGTTAAATTTTTAGTTGTTTTTATTGGTTTTTTGGTTTATCCGACGTTTCGAGACCTTGCCAAAACGTCGTGAAAGTGTTTTACTTATATGAACAGTTCGCGCAGAAATCTAAGATGTGTTTAAATTTTTGTTTAAAATCGATCATTATAACCGATTTAACACAAAAACAATAAAAATTACAAACAAAAATGATATTTTTTTATGAGAATTGACAACATTTCAAAATTTTAAGGTACTTGTTTTTATGGATATAATGAAAGGTTACCGTTTTTTAGGAAACACGTATTTTTTCTTTTCTTTTTATTTTCATAAATTATTGAGATAATAATTAAATGAAAATGGTATATTCTAAAAGGACGTAAGTACAATATCAGGAATAATAAAGTAAGCGATTCCTTAGCCTCAACCTTCCTCTCCCTAACTTTCAAATTAAAAAAAAACTGTCCATAACATGAAGTTTTACGTAGAGATGTTCCTAGCACGCTAGTATAGTGTGTCGATAATAATAACATTTTTGTTTAAAGGGATTATTTATTTTTATTTAGTCAGATGCAATAAAACAACACTACACTTGATTATTTCGTCTCACATGTGATATACAACTGTAGTTTTAAAAATGCTATACTTTTCATGACTTGTAACCTTATTTAACCAACTTGCTCAATACTTTAAAACAAGGTGTAACTGTGTAAGTACTTACTTTTAAAAATCTTTGTTTGTGTAATAATAAAACAAAAACATTTCAGTGTCTTACCCATTTTTAATTGAAAATAATCGATAATAATTCGATAACTGAGTCAAGCAGGCATCACTATTAAAATGACAGTAACTTTGACATTTGTTTGTTTACTTCGTTTTTTTTTCTTCTTGGGGATTAGTTCCAGACAAATGCATACACGCTAGAACTTCCTGACATTGATCAGTTTACACATTTTTTTAAATATCTTTATAAATAGGCGACAAAAAAATTTAAAAATTTGTTTTTCATGTTTAATTAGTTCTAATCTCGAAATGGTTTTCGAATTTTACTGCCTTGCAAAAAATGAAATGTTGTCCATTGCTCATTTGTAATGCCATATACTTGAACAATAATTATTAATATAATTTGTATCGAGATTTCAAATAATTTTTATGCATTCACAATGCAATTCTGTAAGTATAGGAAAAAGTTCCGGAGGCGCGGCTTCGAACCCCACCTTACTTATTTTTACTATCACATTTTTCCTATATGTGTTGTGTCATTAGATGCATAATATTAATTAATTTCTTAATTTTACATAGATTTATTGATCTTTTCTAATTACCGTTACATTAAGTATTAGACTTATCTAATTACCGTACTCATTACTTTTTTAAATCTCAATAACTTGAAAACCGTTTTTAATAATCTAATGCCTCTTTAAATACTAATTTCGTATCTTTAATGTGTTTCATATTTTAATGTGTTTAAGAGAAATTAGCGAGAAATAAAAATGGTTACGGTAATTATGCGAAGAACCTCTAATCCTGAGAATGACCGATCTATGTTTGTAAAAATAAATAAATAATAATAATTGTTATTAAATGAAAATGTTAATGTTTTCCCGGGCACACTGATGTATAAATCGCCCATAACAATATTATTTTAATGATGTATCATTAAAATACGCCAACAACACAGATTCCGAAAACGTATGCGCCTTTTTTTCACTTTTCCAAATCAAATCAAATCAAATCAAAAACAATTTATTTCGACCAACATAGATCATATCAGCATCATTAAATCATGTCATAAAATTAATAAATAACAATTGAATAAATAATAAACCTAATATTTAACTAAAATAAAATTACAATTAAAATTCCATTACATTAAAATTAAATACGGAAAATACATTTGATTAATAAAATTAACTAAGTAGGTACATTGAATTATATTGTTTTTTTTTTATTTATAAAAATAATAATTACATCATTTTACAAAAGGTGATGAACTTGCATGGAGTTTCATCCACCGTTGCAACATTGGCGAGTCCCACCGCTCGGCTCGGCAAATCAGATCGTAGGTTTTCATATACCTATCTTTCTTTTGATTTTGCTGGCACTAAGTTTTCTGTTATTAATTTTGCTTCTGCTCTCAAATTTGGTGGAGTAAGTAGGTACATACAATGTCTGTATATGTTTCATTGGCAGAACTCATTTTGATAATTTATTACACAATATAAACTGTATTGATATCAAATCAACCGCTGATAATAATTCCCGCCGTTTTTTTAATATTGGTTTGTGAGGCCATGTGGAACGGTCATACAGCCTATTGATACTTACTACTTGCTACTAAAATGCGCAACTTCAATACCCGCTTCTGGGCGGTAGATGGTGATACATCATATTATGGGCGATTTATACATAAGTGTGCGCGGGAAAATAATAATATTTACATTTAATGTAAATATTGCCCGAACATGTGTCATATAAATGATAAATTTTATTTAGTTAAGCAGATTTTTTATTTCCTTGCATTTCTGGAGAAAACCACTATCCAAGCCTTGTACGGTAAGCAAAGTACATTGCCTCGAATGAATAAAACCCTCGCCACTGTCCTCGGCTGTAATGTTCTATTATTAATACCAGCGTTGTTGTGGGGTGACCTCTCACCCTGCAACAACTTATGCTGAGGTAGGGTCCTGATTGGCACGTCTCTTTATTTTCTCCCTTTTTTTTTGTTATATTAATCATAGTTTCCTGTATATTTTTATTTGTTTCCCTGTGCGTCTTTTTTTGTGACGTGTTAATAAATGCTTTTCATTCATTCATTTATTCATATTACTTGTCATAAGAATCGCGCTATTTCAGGAACCTTTACCACTTAGGAACAGGCTTACTCTCTTACTGCCGGAACTCGACAAGTTCGGGCCTCTTCAGGGCAACATAGAACACCTCCGCCGTCTGGGTTCAACATGGTGGCTATGGCTGTATACTCACCAGCTGGTTTAGCCCGGAGTGCGGAGGGCTGTGCGGCGGTGGGACTTGCGTTGTCTGTAAGTCCAGCGTCTACAGCAGGTCCAGCGTCTATGACAGGTTTAACGTCTACGACAGGTCCAGCGTCGTCTGTGGGTCCAACGACTGCGGAGGGTCCAGCGGCTTCAGCATCGGGTAGGGCTCCTACTGCAACAAAAAATAAGACGGCTAAAGGACTTAGCCCACTCATACCGCACCGCTCCCACGCAACTAAAGTATGAGCAGCCAAATATGGACTTAATCTCGTGCACTGTAGATGCACTTTAGCTTGCGGTAAGCTGCGGCAAGCTTGTTGTTACTTGTTTGTAAAGTTAAGCCGAGGCCGAGTAATACACTTTGCTTTTCATCCCCCTCTATAGGAAAAGCAATAAAGACAACTCAAACTACCTACCTACTTAGAAAAAAAACTGCCTATTGTTGTAAATTTTTTTAAGTCTTTCTTTGGCGTTCGAATACATCATAGCGCTATATAGTCGGGCAAAGGCTACGCCTGTTTGAAAAAAAATATAAGGTTTGAAATAAGAAAAAAATATATATTATTATTATTGTTATACTCTTTATTGCACATAAAAAAACACATGTCCATATATTAGTCCATATGTCCATATATTATATATGTCCATCCGATTCCTTATAAGTATCTCCGGGGGCACCGTAGGAGGGTTGGATATTTTGTTAGATTTTAGCTACGACGCACCGTTTACGAGATATTCTCAATTTTATAAAAAAAAATATTTGAAAATTTTACTCACCAGCTGGTTTAGCCCGGAGTGCGGAGGGCTGTGCGGCGGTGGGACTGGCGTTGTCTGTAAGTCCAGCGTCTACAGCAGGTCCAGCGTCTATGACAGGTTTAACGTCTACGACAGGTCCAGCGTCGTCTGTGGGTCCAACGACTGCGGAGGGTCCAGCGGCTTCAGCATCGGGTAGGGCTCCTACTGCAACAAAAAATAAGACGGCTAAAGGACTTAGCCCACTCATACCGCACCGCTCCCACGCAACTAAAGTATGAGCAGCTAAATATGGACTTAATCTCGTGCACTGTAGATGCACTTTAGCTTGCGGTAAGCTGCGGCAAGCTTGTTGTTACTTGTTTGTAAAGTTAAGCCGAGGCCGAGTAATACACTTTGCTTTCCATCCCCCTCTATAGGTAAAGCAATAAAGACAACTCAAACTACCTACCTACTTAGAAAACAAAAACTGCCTATTGTTGTAATTGTTTTTGAGTCTTTCTTTGGCGTTCGAATACATCATAGCGCTATATAAGGTCCTTCTTAAATAGTGCACATAATTTTAAGGGGTCAATGTACTCACGCATACAAACAACTTTTACTATGGTACCAACATTGAAAACGCGAAAAAAAATCAGCTGTTCCATAGAAAATTTTAAATCGAATAGATCAAAATGTATGCAACACCTGATTTTTTTTTCGCGATTTCAATGTTGGTACCATAGTAAAAGTTGTTTGTATGCATGAGTACATTGACCCCTTAAAATTATGTGCACTATTTAAGAAGGACCTTATATACTGAAAAATGGAAAATGAAGTATTTAGAAAAAATCGACCCGTCTCACAACTAGCTCCGATGGGACTCGAACCCACGACCTTTCGCTTTCCGGGCGACTGCTCTAACCACTGAGCTACGGAGTCGTTAGAGCAGTCGCCCGGAAAGCGAAAGGTCGTGGGTTCGAGTCCCATCGGAGCTAGTTGTGAGACGGGTCGATTTTTTCTAAATACTTCATTTTCCATTTTTCAGTAATAAAAATTGCATTGTGAATGCAAAAAACTAAAAATTAAAATAGGACCTTATATAGTCGGGCAAAGGCTACGCCTGTTTGAAAAAAAATATATGGCTTGAAATAAGAAAAAAAAATTATATTATTATTATTACTTATACTCTTTATTGCACGTATAAAAACACATGTCCATATATTAGTCCATATATCCATATATTATATATGTCCATCCGATTCCTTATAAGTATCTCCGGGGGCACCGTAGGAGGGTTGGATATTTTGTTAGATTTTAGCTACGACGCACCGTTCACGAGATATTCTCAATTTTATAAAAAAAATCTTTGAAAATCTTACAAGTCCCGGCCCCATACAAAATCAGTTTTTTTTAAAGTACTGTACCCTTTGTTTTACTCCAACGCCAGCTTCTTTAATTATGTTCTAAATTCAAATCTCATTATTACCCTCTTGTCATAACAGGTTAACAATGAATCGTTTTGGACCCTGTTATGATGCTGTTCAAAATTAAATTTCATTGTTACCCTCATGTCACAACAGGTAAACAATGAATCGTTTTGTGCCCTGTTATTAGATAAACAATCATCGCTTTTCGAATAGATGGGATGAAAATAATTATTTCAGCACTCCTGCACGAAAATGGGGCTTTGCTCGCTTTGCTCACTTCGCTCGTGATGCTAACAATCCTACACTACTTCGCCAGTTCATGATTTGAAATCAACACTCAAGAAATTAAAATGTTTATCCTTCAGCACTCAGGTATCCTCTTACCTACAACTTTAGCTTATCTTTATGAATCAATCTATCGTAACCAGACCTATCCTGGTTTTCTTCGTTTTAACATCATGCTGAATCTATAAGGTTATTGAAAATATAAATGTAGAAACAAGTCACCAGCTGCTTTAGCTTCGAAGGCGGAGGTGTTCTGCGCGGTGCCCAAGAAGCTTAAGCTGTCATACTGAAGGTTAAGGATGAGATTTTGACATACTCACATAAGCTGTTGGTCTTTTGAGGCTACATTTTGATCTCTTTAGTAGTCCTCTTTAAGGTAATAGCTAAAATCTGGGATAAGCTCGTAGTCGAAGCAATGTAGTGCTCTGTGTCACTCCCTTTTGCGCAAAACGCAAAATCAATCCATACAGCAGAATTTCGAATTTCTTGACGCCGTCTCATGGTAACTTGCCAGTTTTTAGGCAACACTTATTTCTGTACAGTCGCCATCAGATATATTGTAGCAGACAAGGTGACCAAATACTTCTGAACAATTTAAATGTCAATAAGTTATATACACTACAAGTTACCATTAATATCTAAACATTCAATACTTCATTAATATCTGAGCAGATGCTTGTCAATAATTTCTGTACACACAACCATTCGTCCATGACACAACTAACCAAAAATATCTGCACAAGTACACAACTCTCAACGTCAAATAGGAAGCCTACTGTAACGATATTATTTTTTCCTTTTCAGTTGACAGATACTTTTTGAAGTCGTTTTAATTTTTTAAATTCCTTTTTTTATTTTTTAATATTTTTGTGTAGATAGATTGTACCCTGATACCCATATCTCAAAACTACTAAACCGATTTCGATGAAACTTGCCCTGTTCCCTAAGTTGGAATACACATTGTTTTAAATCAAAAAGAATCATCTCGATATGGCTTTTAGTTATCGAGACATTCGTGAACAAACATACATTATACATACACTTACGAAATTTAGTATACGTGCTTGTGAGCATATCCAATTCCAACAATATAACATACATACTAAGTCAAACTGATATTCTCCTTCTTTTTTGAAGTCGGTTAAAACAAGAAAACCATAAATTACTCAGATTTGGTATGCATTATAAATATGTCGGAGCGTAAACGCAGTGCTGCCCTCATGAACAGCAAGATCGATTACTTTAATTTAAATTATAACGACATCTATCGAGTTATTTTGTAACTATCGACTTAAATTATTAGCGCCATCTGCTGTTTATCTGTTGCTTTGTAACTATTAGTTGAGTCAGTTTAAACGTTGCGGCAAGCACTTGGGTGAATTGGATACAGAGAGATGGCAGGACCTGACCAAATGAGTTGAATTTGTCGATACATTTGGTTGAGGCGCAAGATAAAAACAGTCAAAGACGGACCTACAGAGGGGTTGGACGTTGAGGCGGATGTAGGGCCCGCAAGGGCCACTTTTCTGTATCGAATTTGCTGCGTTTAACGATTCATCCGTCTACATCACTTGAATCGTTGTTTTATTTGTGCCATATCGATTGTGATTGAAGAATAAGACGTTTGTTATTGAAGAAGAGACTATTATTTTGAGGATCCCTCGTCACAACCATCCTGACAACGAGACCATACCCAGGAAACCGACCCAGCGACGTCAAATAAAATGTGAAATAGTTGGAAATAGTATTATATTATTACTTTTATTAAAAACTTGAAAAACTATACTGATATCCGATATCATGATTTAGATAGGTACCGCAGTATAAATTTTAAGGGCTAATTTGATACTTTCAAAATAATTTGAAATACTAATGCCTCCAGAAAAAATAATCCGCGTAGATACACTTGATGTTGCAAGTGTTCAGATATTTTTGGTTAGTTGTGTGTACAAAAATTTTTGACAAGCATCATGTTCAGATATTATTGGTAACTTGTAGTGTAAAAGAACTTATTGACATTTTAAATTGTTCAGAAGTATTTGGTCACCTTGTCTGCTACAATATATCTAATGGCGACTGTACCTACTCAAATCAATTTATTCTTACCATTCTCTTGTGATTTGGATTTTTTCAACGGTCTCATGACTTTGCTCTGCTCCCGGGTTTCCTCTTTGTCCTGACCTGGGAAAACGAATGTGTTAATGTCAAAATTAAATATCATCAAATAAATTTAAATATGAAATTATATATATCGGAGTTTCTTTAGAGGTGAAGAATTTTAAATTGAAATTAAACACAGAAAATTGTTTTTAATATTCATGAAATAGGCCTTATTTCAAAGATAATTTTTTGACATTAATCCTTCGATCAACACTAGGTGTTGTTGTTGATCGAAGTATTAATGTTTGAAAATGATTTCCGTCATCCAAAGGTCCCATATTTTTACACACTTTTCGCAGTACATCAGACTGTATGTCGGCAATAACGCGTCGAATGTTGGCTTCCAAGTGCTCAATGGTTACTGATTTATCGGCGCAGACATGCGATTTAACATTGGTACCTACCTCCAAAGAAAGTTATCTAATATCGTCAAATTAAACGAACGCGGCGGCCTGTCAACAGGGCCATTCATGAAAAAGACGCTTGCCAAAATGTGTTTTTCAGCATTTTAATTGTAATTTTAACTAGGTATTTGGAAACTGTCCCCCGGCGTGAGTAGGTATATTCATGATGAATTGTCAAACCTCACTAACCCCAAAACAATCAAGAACTGTTAAATCAGCTGTCACAAAAAAATAGTGGTACCTATCAATTTCAGGGTTCGAGGATATATATCATGATATATATCCAATATGTATTAGACAATATATAAACAAATAAATAATAATAAATAAATAATAAATATTTTCTTACAATCACACCAATTATCTTAGCCCGTAGTTAATTTCTTAAGGAACTGTGTCTACGTGAACGTGATAACGGATAAATATATACTTACTTTAATACTTTTTAAGTAAGTATATATTTAGATTAGGTTAGAACAGCTGTCAACAAAACGCCACAGCGCAGTGGCCGGTGAAGCGACACCTGTAAAAATAAAAGTAAACCTGTGAAAATAAAAATAAATCGTTTCTGGCACTTAGCCGGCCGCTGTTGTGGCACGCTTACTTCGCTCGCTCGGCTCGCGCGGCGGTCACTGTTCTAACCCAATCTAACCTAAAACGACTGTTTGGATTTCTTGGGTGACGGAGGTGAGCCGTATACCTTTTTTTTTGACCTGGGGAAATGCCGTCGCATTCCCCCCCGTCCGGGAGGCGAAGGTGGGCTCCAACCCACTAAAACCCCCGGGGTGTTCTCTACACATGCGGACGGAGTTTGCGGGACAGATGTGTCAAGCACCGCGCCCTCCGCCCCGTGTTAGCGTCCGTGGCCGACGCTCCTCCACGTTGGAACGACAGAACGTCCCATCTCCGGTGTGGCGCGCCGAGAACACCTGGCGCGCTCCTCCACCATGGGGACCCTGGTGGACGACGAAGTTCCCCGCTCCGCCACCCGGCCCCCCTACCTATTTTGGCACCTCGAGAGGCATGCGGAGCGACGAACCTTCGGGCGCTGCACCCCTGGGCGCTGCCCTTCTAGGGTTTTTGAGGACGCCACCTCCGTGGACGTCCCACTCTCCTGATAGCTGTGCGGTGAACGACTCTTGTCGCGGTGCACAGCGTTACGTCCGGTATCTGCGAGTGGTCCCACGGGCCGTCTGCCCTCCCTCTCTTGGGACCTTTCCCTCCTCGGGTAAGTTTGTGGGGACGCTACATCCATTTCCGTCCCCTCCTTCCCCAGGTACCCCAGGTTCGTTCGGTAGTTGGCAGACACCTCTGCTTGTCACCTTCAGGCGGTCCGGCGCCCACGTCCTCGACGCCGGACCTTTGAGGATTATTTTATAATGGTTTACTCCACGCGGCCCCCGTGTTAATACAACGACGGCCTCTGTTCCTGTACTACGTGCATGGTTACGGTTTGGTTTTGCATTTTTTAAAGGAGGTTTCGCTCCCCGCGGCTCCCGTGACAGAACATGGCAGCCCCCGTTCCTGCACTACGTACAGGGTTACGGTATAATCCTGGTTTTGGTTCGCGCCGGCCTAAGCCGGTAACCCCCACCGGGGGCCGTTCTCCTATCCACTACCTAAGGGACCTCGGTCTCGGATCCAGGAACCGCATCACTCGTGTGAGGCCGAGAGGTGAGCCGTATACCTACGTCATATACTAGTATAGTATTATATTAACTGTGGTCGTATACAATACCCACCAATCCACATGCCCGCGTGGTGGGTGGGTGAGAATGGGTATTCTCCTCATCCATTGATAGGAATGGCCTGCGCCCTATATTATGTCTTACCAGTCTTCACTGCTATAAAGACATAATATAATGATAATGATGATGATGAAACTTACCTAAGAAAATCTTCCGCTCTTGACACAGCTCGGACATCTTGGCGTTTCTTAAGTGATGGCGACGTAAACAGGGTTTACTGGTCTACTTGGTCTTTTTGTTCTACTCACAATTGCATTCTACGGAAAAAAAATTATTGGATAGGAAATTAAAAGGAGATCAGTCAAATTGGACCAAAAAAGTAAAAGTGTCGGCCAACGAAAATAAATTGCACATCACTATTGCAAACAGTGTAACGATCATTTTTTGTTATGACGTCAAAAGTGTACGATTAGCGGCCAAGCAGTTATTCAAGTTTGAAAATTACATTTTTTCTTCATTTTCAAAATTGAATACAGCTTGGTCAAAGTGCGGCCAACAAAAATAAATTGCACATTACTATTGTAAATAGTGTAACAATCACTTTTTGTTATGATGTCAACAGTGTACGATTAGTGGCCAAGCAGTTATTCAAGTTTGAAAAGGTCATTTTTTTCTCTTCATTTTCAAACTTGAATACAGCTTGGCCAAAGTGCGGCCAACAAAGATGTCATAATAAAAAATGATTGTTACACTATTTACAATAGTAATGTGCAATTTATTTTTGTTGGCTGCACTTTAGCCAAGCTGTATTCAAGTTTGAAAATGAAGAAAAAATGTCATTTTGAAACTTGAATAACTGCTTGGCCACTAATCGTACACTGTTGACGTCATAACAAATAATGATCGTTACAGTGTTTACAATAGTAATGTGTAATTTATTTTTGTTGGCCGACCATTTTACTTTTTTGGTCCAAACATGTATGAAGCTTGACTGATCTCCTTTATGTATTCTTCATTGTACATAAGTAATAATAAAAGTACAAATTACAAGCTGATAAAGATAATACAAATCGACGGTTAACAGACAATATCTCGTATGCCACATTGATTGAACTTTACAGTAGAGGATAAAATGTGTTTTTTTTTTTTCGTGTGAATAATACTTGTGTAATAACTTGGTCTTACTTTATTAATAACTAAATATTAAATTACCGTTAAAATAACTTTATATAAAGCTTTAGTTGCAAAACGTGGTTTACGAGACATTACTTCAAATTAAGTTCAAATTATAGAACAAGACTTGTTTAAACATTGTGGATTATGAGGACATAGTGTATATTAAAATTTCTGTAAAAATAAATCATTATCGTCAGAGTCGAGTATTTACTGATATTCCTACTTTTTACAGATCACGCGCCTATACGTCTTTTTTGACATTGACAATCAGTGGCTTACGAGATTTTACAGCAAAAAAATTTTGTCAACTTGTGTTGCTAGTGTGGTGTACGATATATTAGCACAAGTGGCTTACGAGTTATTTGCTTCTTTTTTAATTTATCACTTTATTTGTGTGGGTTAATATGTTCTGCTTTTCCTTAATGGTAATACTTATAAACACCAATGGATTATAATGTAGGTATTGCCGGTTAAAAAAGAAAGCGTTTGGCATCAAAAACTCATTTTAAGAAAAATGTGGGTTACGAGATATTGCCTGTTAGCCGTCGAAATGGCGGTCTTATCTCTAAAAAGAAATTTCTTCAAGGAATTGTGTTTATCTACGTAAACAAAAATAAATAACAATACAATTTATACAATACTCTTTTTTCACTCCATTCTAGTATAGTATTGTTATCTGTGCCTCCATGTAGGAATATTTCGATAAAAATTCAATGATTTTTTATGGCACAGAGCTAAGAATAGCAGCTTCTGCTCTGAAGTCGCGGGTTCGATACCCACAGTATAGAATAGAAAAAGTTTATTTAGCAAACCAAATACAATAGTAAAAAACAAGATTTATAAGACACATTATGATTAAAGCAATACGTGGCACATGCGTTTTGTACACGCTGCACTAAGAATTTAGTTTTCGATAGAATAAAATTCTTGGTCCATACACGGTGTCAACATAATCGAACTTTGATAGAATTATTATTAAGGAATCAACAAGTCTTATAGGTACCTACGTAACATAAATTTTAATACTTAAGAAATTTCGGATACTGTAGTGCACTTTTAGAAGAAAGAAGCAATTGCAGACTAATTCTTGAATATATGCCCCGAATTATAATTTAGAATCTAAGACTAATTCGAGGTTTTGCGCCTATTGATTTTCACTGCCCGTTTAATGAGAGGATTTGTACTTTACTTTTGGAACCTATAAAACCAACCAACCGGATAGGACGGAAGGCATAAGAGGCGTCAGCCGTCTCGAGGGAAACCAGTCCTCTCCAAGCTGGTCTAATTTGGAGAATTCTAAGTAAGATACAATGGATAAACAAAGAATAATTCTAAGTAAGATGCAAATCGTCAATTCAGTGTAAATGATAAATAGGAGGGGCCCGAAGACCCAGCCTTGAGGTACCCTTCGCTTCGCAAAGCTGGTGAGCTGGAAGACTATGAATAGCCCGAGAGCCAAACTAATTCGCTCTATGGAGACTCAACAATAATTCTATATCAGTTATTTCTTAACATTGAAAATTAGATTATCTAGTTTAATAAATAATTCATTAGTAATCCACCAATATTTATGACAGCGACATTAAAAAAAAACAAATACAAAGCTTTAAAAAATCTATAAAAAATAGACAAAAATGGTATAAGTGTTATTCACTTTACATGTGAGTACATTTATTATTATCTTTCGTAAAAGTATATAATCCCCCTATATTTGTAAATGAAAAACAAATAAACTTTTAAAAAAACTCTCTACGTAAACTCAAATTGGCATTACACCTATGTTAAAAATGCTATCAGAAACAACCGACTTCTTCCTAAAGTATTAGTTTCCCGTTTTATATCTTTATGGATTTTGACTTTGGTGCTTAGATATGGTTAACATAAACACATGTTAACGATAAAATTGGTGATAGCATATTTGCTGAAAGAATTGCACCATTTTCGGGATATAACTTTTTTTTTATACCTTCCAATGCGATATTATGTTGGATTCCAAAATATAGTCTCTTAAAATTATATTTAAGGGCCGTTTACAAAAATTTGGCCTGTTATTGAATTTTTTACAAAAATATCAGATAGCTCTTGGGGTAGAAACGAAACCGTCACTGTAGCGTAGTTGGTCATTATTGATAACGAATAGTTAAATAACTGTGGAACCATTTTACCGTGGGTAGATAAAATCCGTATGTACACTAATTGAGATCTCATCAAAAAATTCAAAAACTATAGTTTTGATATGTTTCGTTAAAGAAGACCCCTTGAGGTAGTTTTTTCTATCTTTTCAATGTACAGAATTAGCTCGTTTACATTTTTATTATAAGTATAGACTGATATAGATGTGAAAGTGTGTTTGTTTGTTTATTTGTCCTTCTTTCACGTCAAAACGGAGCACCAGATCGACTTGATTTTTGGTATGGGCATAGTTTGGAAGCTGGAGAGTAACATAGACTGCTTTTTATTCCGGAAAATTATAAAATAAAAATGGTAATTTTGTATAGAAAATAGTTTTGGCTGTCGTACGATACAACACTGTCATTTCTTCTATGGCCGCTTCCGCGTCTGCGCGCGGTCAACATCGAAGACTAATCTTTTTTATAAGATTAGAACAAAAAATTTACTGTAGCTAGCGCCAAAAATGCCCCAGTCGCTCATGTGCGCAGACATAACTGTCACGTACCTTTTTGTAACTTCTTCGTGATAATTTATTATTTTCATCTGTCTAATATTAGTGATACGAAGTGGTACTATATTATATAAGTATACCTACTATAAATGTTATATGGCAAAACAATGTTTGCCGGGTCAGCTAGTAAAAAATAAATGAAAAAAGCTATGAAGTTAGTTATACCAACATTTAGAAGCGCCATCTTGTGAGTTTTTTAACTCACAAGAACTGCCTTTTGGCAGACTGGCAGAAAGTGTAAGACGTGCAATGCCATCTATCCACCCCATCACGAACACCACCTCATATGAAAAGATATAACTTTACAAATGACCTTGTATTTAGTGTCTTATCTACGATTTGCGTACGTACAAAGAAAAAGCTAACTAAATAACATTAGAATATGGATAAAGTTTGTTTATTTAAAATATAAATAGCTTGTGGCTATTACCTAGTATACATGCTTACAACTGTGTGTTCCACTTTTTCTATTATGAATTTCTATTGATAGAAATACTGGGACAAATTCTCCCACTCACAGAACACGGAAAGGTTTTTTCTCTTTTGCTGGCGGTGTGGTGACAAAAAATAACGACCCCTTTATGACTCCTTTATGACGGCCGGCGTGCACATAGAAACTATGTAGTTTATCGTTCCTCTATAAAGGTCACAGCAGATATATCAACTCTTAAACGGATCGTAAACGTATCAACTGGAGCGGTTCAGTATTCTTTGTATGAAACCCCCTACTGCAACGCACACTAATCGGAAGCGTAACGTAATCGTCTCCCCTCGGGACCAGTGTCCGTAGTGTAAGTTTTTATGTCAAAAAACGCAAACTATTTCGATTCCGTATTTATGTCAATTTGTATGAAAACTGTATTAGCGCCTCTAGCGGCGAGTAGCGCGCTTATATAGTTTTCATACAAATTGACATTAATACGCATTCGAAATAGTTTGCGTTTGCTTGACATAAAAACTTACACTAGGGGTACTGCTCACCATCACAAACCGCTTTGCGGGTCGCTCAACTTGCTATCCCCGCGCTTACCACTAGTCGTCCACGCGCTCACGTCTCTCCGTACCCGAGCTTACGGCTCTACGCACAGTGGTCTGAAAATGAAAATGAACTAACCACATTTCAAAAATCAGACTGAAATTCCGAGATTTGATCCCATGTCCACCTTTTTTTCGATATGGAACCACTGTGCGGCGAGGCGTAAGCGCGGCGCCGGCGCGACCTGCCGGTTTAATTCTCAAGCGACCTGGCCCTACCATGAGTTGATGCAAACTGTTTACGTTACCGTAAACTATCGTTTTGTCTCTTTCACTCGCACTGACTGTAAGCAGTATATCCGATAGTTTACGGTAACGTAAAAAGTTTGCATCAACTCATGGTAGGGCCACTGTTTCTTTCGGGTACTAGCATTGAGTTATTAATCTAATGGGTTCTAGCGGTTTTTTTTGCCGCAATAGAAATACTTTTAATAGAAAATAATTTAGAAAAAAAACTGTCCCACTTTTTCTATTGTATTTACATGGAATTAGTGGGATACATCCGCATACAAACGTGCATACACTGTAAGTTAAATAAAAGCTTGTATGTAAAAAGAAAAACTTTAATTACTATTTGGGTAAAAAAACTATTTGGAGGTTTGGGTGGCATATCATAAATATCAGAAGTAAAAAACGCGTATTTTATCGAAAATTCATGAAAGTGGATTGAAATTAAGTACAATTCTAACATCGATAGTAATAAAAACAGGTAGTTACCAGATTAAGGGCGAAATCGCGTGCGAATAAAATAAGAGCATTGCGGGACTACGTAGTTGGCCTTGCCTTGCCTTGACCGGGCGTGGCTCGCTCGGAGATAACACGTTTGGCGGAAAGTGAATTTATCAATCCCGACCGAAATAGGCACGCTAACGCTTGCTCGGCCGCGCGCGATACACATAAGGCGCTACTCGGAAAAAGTATGGACTCTTTGATATAAAACTATAGGATGGTTAGAGTTTTTATAAATCTGGTAATAAGATATATATTTCTTCATACCTTTATCTAGAATCGCATAGTTTCAGAAACACGATTTTATGATTTTGGCTCGACAATTTTTTATTTTCGAAAATACCTCTAAAAAATAAGAAATATCAAGATTTTTCTTAAATGGGGATACATATACTATTGAAAATTGGTTTAATTAGTGGACACCAATAATATTTAGGATCGTATAGAAGCATTTTTTTAAATCGCTATAGTTTTTGAATACGAAGTGATTTTGTGTTTTTTTTGCGTAATCGGCAAAATCGGTCTCGCACCCGCGCGCGTCGTTTTCTCATTGCTATCTCGCTTTAGCATAATTTTTCCGAGTATCGCCTTAAAACGTAGTGATTATATACTCTTTGATACACTTCACGCGGACGCAGCGGCAGCCGCAGCGAACTGTGAACTCGCGAGCGCCCCGCGAATCGAAAATCACTTAAAATTCAATAAAAAATGTTTTTAACTTATGACGACCGGAATCCCTCGGCTAATCAAAGACAATTATTTTCGTATATTTTTCATTAACTAAAACCAAGTATACTGCAAGTAATACGATATTTGGATTACGATTAGACGGATGTTTGGGATTTTATTTGACACAGTAAAATATCACCAATTGAAATTAAAACGGCCGGTAGCACTAGATAAATAACTGTAAAATAACATATATTTTTTTCGAAGTTTTATGTAGGTTTGTGAGTAGCCCATAATTTAAAATAGGTACCCTATTTTGGGGAATCGCAGCCTTAAGGGTAGTATCTTCGAAATTAAACTATTATTGATTCAAAAGTAAACAATCAAATATCCATTATTGTGAGCAGATACAAATTATATGTTGAAGTTTCATAAACGAGCTTGATTATTTTGTGGCTAAAACACGATAATTAATCGTATCTTCACTCGACGATAAAAATTCAAAAACAAAGAAATTTTTAGTAGGTTTTTTTAGTAATTAATATCGAATTCACGAATAATATATAGAAAAATAGGTAATGACATAGGTTTAGAAGATTATTCAAAGGCTACTTTAAAAAAAAGTGAATTTATTCTCAAAATAACAACTAGGGCCGATTTTTCAATGCCTGGATAAAAATTATTCGTCTAATATCGTTTAAACCTCTAAATTGGAAAGCCATTGTCATTCATATTCATATCTCTCTTGTTTTGAGATTGACATTAAATTATTTTGGTTGGTTATTAATTTAACTGACTGTTAGCTATTATGTGAGGATTGAAAAATCAGCCCGTAAACATTGAAAAAATGAAAAAGTGAGTTTTTGGAAGATCTTGCCCTTAATATAAAAGTGTATAATTAGTCATAAATAACAGTTTCTGCACATTAAATTGTGCTTCTGCCTCAAGTGCCTTGTAAAACTCGCGAGCGCGCGCGAGTTGATACCTTCCAATTTTAATTATTTTTGTTGTCGTCAACTCGCGCGCACATATAAAGTACAGTCAAGTAAAAACGGATTGGAACAAATGAAACATTAAATATGTATAAAATACAATGTTCCAAATCATCGTTTGGATTCTGAAGTACCAGGATAACATAGATAAGGAGGCGGTAGTTATATAGTACATAGGAAAAGTTTTTTTTTTTACCAGTCGCAACTATAACTACCTACCTCCTCCATAGCTATGTTATTCTGGTACTTTAGAATTCAAACGATAATTCGCAAATAAACCGTTAGGTACTAGAATTATACCAAGTAGGTACCCATATTAAAATCTTAATGTTGTTATGATAGCTTGTAGCTGACTGTACCTAAATAAATGTGTGCGCGAATTGACGACAAATAAAATAATTAAAATCGGATGGTGCCAACTCGCGCGCGCTCGCGAGTGAAGGAATCATATGCCTAATGAAACAGTATATCAATCATATTATTAATTTATTCTACACATTTCGCAAACAATAATTTTACAAGTAGATACTAGGTACAAGCACTGTCATTATACATTTGACCGTCGTGGTCTGGAGTAAGAACACCACTGAGCTGGCTGGGTTCGACTTCCAGCGATAAAAGCAATTACTGAGAGGTGGGGGGAAAGCTCGACCTGTCAAATGCATACTGCCCGTGATATTCATATTATTATAAACATAATCGTCTGATTTGATAAGTGAATTAACTTGTATATTTAATCTTAAATTATTAACAAATCATTAATATAGATATTATTTTATTTTATTTACCATTTTAAATACACATAGCTAACAACTCGTCCATCCTGATATATTTTCACGTCCTCGTGAACGTATCACAATAAATTATTTAGTAACAATTAGTACCTACAAACAATTAGGTATATAAATATGATATTTTACAATTACATCTCAATTAGGTAGTTATTTTAAAAATATAAATTACATTTTAATCTTATGATATTTGTATTTTACAATTACATCTCAATTAGGTAGTTATTTTAAAAATATAAATTACTTACATCTTAATCTTATGATATTTGTATTTTACAATTACATCTCAATTAGGTAGTTATTTCAAAAATATAAATTACTTACATCTTAATCTCATGATATTTGTATTTTACAATTACATCTCAATTAGGTAGTTATTTCAAAAATATAAATTACTTACATCTTAATCTTATGATATTTGTATTTTACAATTACATCTCAATTAGGTAGTTATTTTAAAAATATAAATTACATCTTAATCTTATGATATTTGCGCACATTGCGCTGGCACACTTTGTGCTTAAAATTTTGCGCACGTTGCGCTAGCACACTTTGTGCTTATAACTTTGCGCACGTTGCGCTAGCACACTTTGTGCTTAGGATTTCGCGCACGTTGCGCTAGCACACTTTGTGCTTAGGATTTCGCGCACGTTGCGCAAGCACACTTTGTGCTTAGGACTTTGCGCACGTTGCGCAAGCACACTTTGTGCATAGAACTTCGCGCACGTTGCGCTAACACACTTTGTGGCAAGACATTTGCGCACGTTGCGCTTACAAACAGTAATAAACTTATCGGTTTAGGCACGTTGCAAACAAAGGAGGTGCTACCTTATCATTCAGAGGGTTACAAATATAACAAATAAAAAGACACTTGTTATTACATTACATATACGAATTTGAGTTAAGAATCTTCATGTAACTTAACATCAACATGATTGTTATCATTTACATCATTACTAGCGCTATCTGAATCGCTTTCCATACCACTATAACATAACCATGGAAATATTTTACCATTGTCTTACACTTTTAATATAGTTAGGTATTTTATTATAATTTTTTATGGATATGTGGTAGGTTCCAGAGCCTACTATATGCAATTTAGTTTAAGGTAAAGCTAATCTTTTTCTATTTCGTAATGTACATGTCAGAGAGCGTTAAAAAGTATATCTTATATGGTCCTGATAATTTAGGCAGTAACTTTTAACTCTTGCCTGCGCTAAAGTAGTTTATACTACTTTTGCACTCTCACTAAGTCTCCTAAATTATATATATATATATATATATATGTTTCAGGTTTTCTTTTCTTATCGAAATGTTGTCTTTGTTTTTCTTGAAATCCTAAAACAAAATCGTCTACTTCCGATCCAACTCTTACAATATCTAATTCAAGAGCAGAGTTACTATGATTACATGTTGCTAACACCCCGTCATTATCTGTAGCTATCATAGAGCTAATTTTAGATTTCATATCTGATGTTTCAATATTATGAACAAAGTTCCAGATTATTAGACTGATCGTTAGGTGTAGAACTTTCGCAATCGTTATTTAAGTTATCATTGTCTAAATCTGGATCGATTGCCGACCTAATATGCCCTTCATTTATATTTGTTAATTTAAGTCCAAAGAGTAAGTACTTCTGATGGTGATTTTCCGGTACCTACCTTTATTGATTGTGTTATTCTATCATCATTATTTGTATAAGAACCACTTTTATTAACAACTTCATTGCCAATTACATTATCTGATTCATTATCTTCTACAGTTCTATGAAAACAAGCCATTTGTGTATTTTATCCACACCTTTAAAGGGTCAATTACATTTCCAGCATAATGGAGTATTTTCAACCATATATCTATCATTATTAAAAATCTTAACAACACGGTAAGGATCACGAATTTTGGGAACCAGTTTCCTGTTTTGCCCACAAGAAGGAAACTCTATTTCAACTCTAACAAGATTACCAATACAATAATTAAAGTTTCTTCTATGTTTATCATTCTATTTGCTCACTTACCTTATGTCGAATAGCTTCTACGTTATTTTCATCATACAATTCACTTTAAATGGTATAGAGAGATGTCGCTGAATCATTAGTTCCTACTAAATTAATACTAAATAGTGCCTGAGCAGGGCTTTTTCCAGTCACCTTATTAATTGTATTATTAAAGCCCCACTGGACTTCGGAAACTAAACTAATTCCTCAAATAGATTTTCAGGTTTGTCAATATTTTTGACAGTAGCTAAGGACAGATAGCACTCTTATGTTATACCATTCTTTTGTCCATATCTTGACGTGGCATCCAATATGTATTTTACCCCCAATGAACCGATATATTCTTGGAAACGTTTTTGAAGTGAAAGAAGTTTCTCTGTCCGATATAGAAATATAAATATATGTATTTGCCTTTGAATAGGGTACACTGAGTGTCTATATCTAGTTCAAAAGTTCGGCTCATTCAGCCATTAACAACCATAGATGTATTCTATGTTAACAACAGCATGTAAGTATTTTTTTTATACAGAGTCCATTTTCGCTTAAGTTTACATTGTTACTTGAAATAAATGCATTATTATTACATATATTATTGATTGAAATAAATCTCCATATTTTAATTTTAGAAATAGATTCACAACGTAAATGTTATACAGATTAACCAGATTAATAACAAAGTCAAACATGTCAAACTAATAAAAGATGTCAGTCAAAATAATTAATGTCAAGATAATATCTATGTCAGATAATTCCTGATTTAAGTGTCACATTATTAACAAATTAAAATATCTAAGAATGGCAGAATATATATTCTACAATGCATGTGCTCGAAAACAGCGTTTTCCGAGCAGTAAAATCGAGCGAAAAGTGCCACTTTTCCGCACTAGTGCGTTTTACTTTTCAATTTTCTATCCTTTTTTTTATTTTAACTCCGCCCAAGTATTTAACAAATTATCGTTGTATAATAGTTGAGAAGACGTTATACATTTCCTTTTGGTTCTACAAAGTGGATCGTATAAACGTAGTTGTAAACGTTTATACAACGCGAAATAGGTCCAAATTAAACGACATTATTGTTATTTAGAAGTTCAATAAAAGTTAGTCAAGAACTTTCCAACGTTGCTTAAATGTTAAATAAAAGTTTTCTACTGACTTTTTGGTTACATACCTAATAGTTTTACCCAGACTGCTATGGAACCATTGAAGTCCTATAACTGTTGCATAGACATTAGAAGGTGACTGAAATGTCGTATATTTGTTTAACATCGACTTTTATTGTACACATTCCGTTCATTCCATTCATTCGTTCTTGTGATATTTGCCTATACTCGGGCACCACTATACGACACGTTGCAAAATACAGTCGTAAAAACGTTCACGTAACCTATATTTTCCTACCATTATACGACGGTGTATAAAGTAGTTATAAAAACGTTTACTCAACTAATTTAATGGACCTTTAAGTTATAGGACTAAATCGTAGGAATAACGGTTACATAACGTTGTAGTTGTCCAATAACATCTATTTAACAGTTACATAACCGAAAGTCGTATAAGACATGTTTATATGACCAATTTGTTTGTTGGGCGTCGTCAGTCCGACCAAAGAGTTTTCATCATTCGAAAAAAGTTTTACGAAAGTCAAAAGTTGTAGTTATGCAATGAATGATTTTCTTCAATATAATAGGTAAATAAAACCGGATACTTTACGAAACGTGTTATTAATCATTTAAGATTTTGATTTCGATCAATAAGTATTTTCATTTTAAATAATCGCTTAATATGTTCGTGAATGTATATTTTGTTAGTGCGTTTTTGCTGGAACTAATAGGTATTATGACGTATTTAGTAAACAAGTCAATGATTAGTAATATGTCCTTTTGCTGCGAATAAACTGACTTAAATGGTCTTCATAATTTCATATACATAATAATAATATAATTATGATCTTGTTCAATGAAAGTTTGACCCAAAAGCAAAGGAACTTGCAAGAGGTGATCGGGAACTATAAAAGAGAGCAAACTTGCTTTTACAGTATCAACTTCCACCTGACTCTCACACTTGCATATATGCAGTTACTGCTGAATCGCCGAAATCTCTCATTATCGGTAACTCATTTACTGACCACACATTAATCAAAGGCCGTGCTGTAAGTACTTTCTTCAAGTATCGAACTCTGGCTCCCAAAATCAATAAAGCAATCTATCAATAAAGCAAGGGCTGACCAACAATTGTTGTGATAGGTATACCTACGTAAAACAGTTTTTGTTGGGTTATCATTTTTCTTCATAGATCAATCAACACTATGCCCAATTTTACTGCACAATTCACATCTTTTAATTGGTCTCTATAACGTTTGTTGTCGGATATGTTTGGTTGCTGAGCATTATGCTTTTCAGCTTTCCTAATTGACTTTAGACTTTTTTTTTTTTTTTTTAGGTATACAAGTTACTTATCAGCGTCGAAGAACTGTGCTGCTTCCGCACTTGTTATGATAGAACGGTCTTTAATACAAAACAAGACGTAATCTATGGCATCTTTACCATTTATTTTACATCTGTTTATAAGAATCATCTTCTCATGGAAGTATCCTTCGAAAGAATCATTGAAAAGAGTCTTGCAAGCAAGCATATCCATCAACAACTGGGCATAATACTCATCGCTAGGTAAAGCTAAACGTAGTCTGGATTGCCATTCAGACCAGGAAAACTTAAGACTTCGAAGTCCTTGATACCACTCTATGCTAATCCTACCAATTTGGCAAGGATTAATGAATGATTTGACGTTCCGACCAGTTATAAATTTCTGCACATTCATTAATTTTCGTGATCCACATTTCAATATTTTGATTCCGCTTAGACGGCTCAGATTCGGAGACAACATTCATAAGGAGCTGTCAGTTTTCATGGTTTGAACTAAATCTTTAAACATAATTATGTAAAAAAAAACAATACATTAGTGTCTTGAGTACAAGGAGCGGATGTGGCTATAGACTTTATACCTGTATCATTTTCATAACCATTTGGATCTCGTGGTGCATCTCGACCGCACTCCACTCCGTCCCGACCATGGCCATCGCTACGGCGATGACTGCGGCTCCGACCACGGCCGCAGCTCCTGTCCCAGACACGACTACCGCTCCGGCGGCGGCTACCGCTCAGGCGGCGACTACCGCTCCAGCGGCGGCTACCGCTCAGGCGGCGACTACCGCTCCAGCGGCGGCTACCGCTCAGGCGGCGACTACCGCTCAGGCGGCGCGGCGACTACCGCTCCAGTGGCGGCTACCGCTCAGGCGGCGACTACCGCTCCAGCGGCGGCTACCGCTCCAACAGCGGCTACCGCTCAGGCGGCGACTACCGCTCAGGCAGCGCGGCGACTACCGCTCCAGCGGCGGCTACCGCTCAGGCGGCGACGGCGTCGTCGTCCCGCCGGCCGCCGACCGGGACCTCTGACGTGACTCCCCACGTCATCGGCGGCGTCGCGACTGCCTCTCACTCGGCATTGTTACAAAACAATGTCTTGGAAGAACTGAAAACCGACGGTCGTATAAAACATATTAGTATTATAGTAACATAAGTTTATATTCGCCATTGAAAATAACTTGTAAAACGCTAATAAATCAATTGTTGGTACTTAATATAAAACAATAATAAAGTAAAATAATTGGGGCGTTTGTTTATTTTTACCCCAAGAATAAAATTTTCCATATTTTCAATATGTCACAATCCCGGGCCTCAATATAAAAATATAATCTCGACACAAAGAACAACGCGAAAGTTAAGACTAGGTACGGTACGCCGAAGTAATTAGTTAATGTAAACAAAACACGAGTCGTAGGTAGGCTCGCTCATAACGAATACCAACGCAAGGCGGTCATTCTTTCTTATCAAACAATTAATGGGGCCCGCCCGGTGACGGGAGATGGGAGCCTCGTATTATTATCAATAATTATCTTATGGTTCATCTTTGCTTAAAAGTACTAAGGTTTTCAAATTATAAACCAAGCATTACAGTAATTAACTTTTACTCAAGTATTAAATGTGAAGTTATTCAAAGAGAAAATGAAAGAATACAATGTCAGGTTAACTCACCTTTTCTTTTCTCGTATTAAACAAACCTGTTCCTCACGTGAGCGCAGAACGATCCCACTATTCTGAATTGAAGGAATCATATGCCTAATGAAACAGTATATCAATCATATTATTAATTTATTCTACACATTTCGCAAACAATAATTTTACAAGTAGATACTAGGTACAAGCACTGTCATTATACATTTGACCGTCGTGGTCTGGAGTAAGAACACCACTGAGCTGGCTGGGTTCGACTTCCAGCGATAAAAGCAATTACTGAGAGGTGGGGGGAAAGCTCGACCTGTCAAATGCATACTGCCCGTGATATTCATATTATTATAAACATAATCGTCTGATTTGATAAGTGAATTAACTTGTATATTTAATCTTAAATTATTAACAAATCATTAATATAGATATTATTTTATTTTATTTACCATTTTAAATACACATAGCTAACACGAGTTTCACACTCGCGAGTTGACGAATAAGTCGATCATCAACACAAGACAATTTAATACTTTTGACTAACATTTAACAAAAGCGCAAACTAACCTTAAAAAATCGCCAAAAAGTCGTTCAGCACCCCGATCCGTCGAAACAAGACTAAAATGTGTTGATGGGGAAACTTCCGTTTCAGACATGCGAATTTAATTAAAATAAGTTCAAAGGAACAAACTAAGGGCGGAGTTACAGTATTTTAAAGACTCACGAAAATTTCATTTCATCATTTAAAAGTGACTGAATAAGAACACTAAATTAGGTGGTGTAACATAATTTATGGGTTATTTTTGGATCACGACCACATTGATAATACATTATTAACGCGTAGTTATTTTGATAAAGCTACTTACTGGGAATTCCGCAGCTAGTAACCACAAATTTAAAACAACAGTAAGTTTTGTTTGTAGGTATTAATAGTTTTAGTAATTGTCCCAGATATAATCGTTATAATAATATGAGAAAACCAGGGGCTCTATTGCGAGCTGTCAAAAGTGTCAAGCAATGTTGTAGTAATGTTGATTGCAGGGCAGGACGAAGCTATACACTGCGTATACTGCCATCTCGCTTACATACAATACATACTAATGTTATAATTATAATATGTGAAACTGTGTTTGTTTGTCCGTCTTTCACATCAAAACGGAGCAACCGATCGACGTGATTTTTGGAGCTTAGGAGCTAGAGAGTGAGTGACATAGGCTACTTTTTATTTTGGAAAATTATAAAATAAATATGATAAATTAATTGTAATCACTGGTGTTTTAGCCGCCTTGGATTATTGATTATTTGATTATTGATTACAGCTGATTTTTTTTCGCGATTTCAGTTTTGTTCACGTACTTAATTAAAGTTGTTTGTTTTCATGAGTAGAATAATCCCTAAAATTATCCGGGATGACAAGAAGTTTTTATTAAAAAAATCATTTTCATGACAAGCCTTTTTGCTGACTGTACTTAATTATTGTATTAACAAAAAGTGGGTCAAATTAAGCTTGCAATGTTTGTCCCCCACTAACAAACTAACATGGCAAGTTAATAAAAAGCTTGTAAAAAAATTACCGTGTATAGATGTTGGTGATACGGAGTTCACCGAATCCATTTTAATTTATATGGCACAACAACGTTTGCCGGGTGAGATAGTATTACATACCATAAAGGACCCCACAGACAATCAGTCTGCCAGCAGTCAAAGCCTGTCAGTTGACCGCAATGTCCTGTGGGCAGGGGTCCTTAGCATTGTTTGACAGTTGGCTGTTAGGCCCCGACCGCGTCGCGTCCGCAACTTCGCTTTGGAGTCCGCAGCACATAACTTGGCATGTGTGAGGGCGCTGATCGTCGTGATCGGTCGGAAAAATAAGCCTATTCCCATCCACAGATATTGACGCGCGCCAAGTTATTTTAGTTACCTATACCTATTCTATTTTAGTTGTGTGACCTTGTGACTTTACGATTCGGTTTATGGAGCAATATATTTTACGTGTTTAATAGTTTACTCAAGTCTTTTGTGAGTAGTACCTATCTACAAGCACAGAATAATACTAAATGGTATAAGGTCGCCGCGCCGCGCCACCTGCGCCTCACTCCGTGCGGCTATGAGGCCTACAACTCTTGAGGCAGATTAGACCTCCTACCGCACTGTACGGAAATAATTTCTATTCAGTGCGTTTGAGATTTATTCGACCTCGTATAGTATTAACAGCACCGTTGCACTTGCACCAGCTTCGTAAAAGAAACAATTTTATAATATATTTGTCTCTGTTATACTCATAGAAATGTTAAAAAAGTCACCTCCCGCACAGAGTGTAAGGGCGTTTGTGCACTACACTGAATTTTACCGATCCGGCGATCCGGTTTTTTCCGGACCGATATGGCAGCAATGAAAAACATATGGGCGCTTGTGCACCACACTGAATTTTACCGTCCGTCATTTAACTTTTCCCCATTCCGGACCGTTTTTTTCCGTTCCGAGATGACGGCAATGAAAAACATATGTACGCTTGTGCACTACACTGAATTTTACCGTCCGGAAAAAAACGGATGGTTGTATTTTAATCATAAATCACTACATAGTATAAAACAAAGTCGCTTCCCGTCTGTCTGTCCCTATATATGCTTAAATCTTTAAAACTACGAAACAGATTTTCATGCGGTTTTCACTAATAGGTAGCGTGGTTCTTCAGGAAGGTTTTAATATATAATTTATGAAAGTTTTGTGTAAATTGGTAGAAATATAACGATAATTGTCGAAAGTGCCGGCAAACGGCAAGCCGCCCGGGAGCTTTCAGCAAAAACGCTGCCTAATCCTATCGAGGTTTAAAAAAATAATGCATATTGGGATATTTCTCTTCTATAGATCTACAAAAAAGTCCGCGATAGCATATGTCTATCTTTTAAGGATAGCATATTATAGCCATATTATCTCTTAAAAAATGGTTACGAACAATGCGGTAATTTGGAAAGCTATTTAAACGGATACAGTATTAACCCTTATCAATCTAAATACGTTAGTTGCTTTAAGCATTTTATGCACATTATTTTACTCTTTTACACCATATAATTTAAATGAATATCTTAGGAGTTATCGCAAATAAATTAACGCACGTCAAAATGAATTTAAGCGCCTTTCTCACCAATAACACGTAATATATCTAGCACCAAAAATATGGTTTTTGAAATTTTTGTTTGTCTGTCTGTCTGTCTGTTGTCCGTGTTTCACGCAAAAACTACTAAGCGGATTTTGATGAAACTTTTTTTGTTATATAGCTAGCCGTAGACATTCGATAGTAGTTAAAAAATAATTTTTCATCCTGCCTCAATTTATTGTGATTTCGGTAAAATGACCCCGCAGGTACCTTTCACTGATAAGAGGATGAACCCAAAATTCTTTCTGTCTTCTACGTCTTCGTACATAAAGCAATAAAGCAAGTAATTGCCGACGTTCCAAGGAACTCATTATTCCTCTCGTTTAAAACGCGTCCGTAGAGTGTAGTTTCAAAGAGATCACTGCGCTGCCCCGGCCAGTAAAAAACCGGACAAGTGCACAAGCTAACCATCCGTGTTTTTCATGCCACGCCGCTCCGTAAAAACACGGACCGCCGGATCGGTAAAATTCAGTGTAGTGCACAAACGCCCTAAGAACGCGATTTTAACTGCCGCACCAACGAGAAGTCACGCATGTGGTTTATTCGGCCTCATAACACAGTGAACGTTTTAACGACCAAATAAAGGGAAAACTATCAAAACTAAGATAATTTGCATAGAAATAACAAAATTTCTCACAATTACACAAATTATTTATTTCAAATTAACTTTACTGACTCGCACTATGCGTCCGAGTAGAAGAGAAACAGCGGCATATTTTTAAGAATCAATTATTATTGATATAACATAATACTTGTTTCAATTATTAAATTAAATGTAAAGTTTATCGGTACAATTTTTTTTACCATGTATTTCAAACTAGAGAAACTAAATTAAGTGTCACTGGTGACACAATGCTCCAACAAGCATGTAAATTAGATGTGATGTGTGATAGAAAGCTTGTTCTATAATCATGTTGACTATAGAGGTCACTGGTAAGGTAACCATCTACTTTGACATACTTTTTCATCAATGTTTTTTTATGATGTTATCACGTAAAATTATCATCGTCTGTAAACTGACTTTACAGAGAACCAATTTTTATATTTACTGCTTCCATCATAGTTCCGAACGTGCGCGTTTGAGGCACCATGTGTCTTTAAAGAATATAAGTATGCCTAAAAATAGATTAAACTCGATACTGCCAAACGAAACACGGAGGGAATCGCGAGCTATGTACCTACGTTAATGTAACATTAACGTTAATTAACATAGCTTCCCAATTTAAAAAGTTTTGCTCCTTTTTTACCGCTTCATAAGTCCAACAAAAAAATGGTTATTGTGTGTAAAACAGTGGAATTCATATATTATTATGAGAACTAGTCAAGTCAGTCCTTAGGCTTCAATATAAATTATTATCGTTAAAAGAAGAAATGATATTTTAAGTTGTTATCAGAACAGACAGAACTTGGCATCCATTTGAGATCTCACTTCTTTTGCCGTATAAGCACAGAATATTAGTGCTAAGTTAGTACCAACCAAGGCATAATATCACAATACTGAATTTGGCAACTACAACTGCAATTTACAAACTAATTTTAAGTTGTTATCAGAACAGACAGAACTTGGCATCCATTTGAGATCTCACTTCTTTTGCCGTATAAGCACAGAATATTAGTGCTAAGTTAGTACCAACCAAGGCATAATATCACAATACTGAATTTGGCAACTACAACTGCAATTTACAAACTTATGGAATGGAATAGGTACTTACCTATCTCTTTATTTTTATCGCTATTCGTAGCTGACCCCATAACTATTGATCGTATCGCGTGATGCACAATCAACGACTAATGGGTTTTGTATTAATTAAAAATCGGCCAAGTGCGAGTAGGACTCTCTCATGAAGGGTCCGCGAACCGGACGACGTTCCGTGGGCAGACCCCCTACAAGGTGGACCGACGATCTGGTCAAGGTCCGTTCCTGCACCAAGTACAGGGTTACGGTTTGTTATTACATTTTTTAAAGGGGTTTTACAATACCGCAGCCCCCGTGACAGAACACGGGGATAAGACTTCAAACAGATCAGTAAGTTCCAAGATTAGTTAGAAAAAGTCGCGCATTTCCGTCCTATGAATTAAATAATTCAATTAAATTTTCATTTTTTCGTGTAAGTAAGTTTTTGTTTGCAGTTTTTTTGTTTTGAATGCGGTTAAATTTACTGAAAAATGGAAAATGAAGTATTTAGAAAAAATCGACCCGTCTCACAACTAGCTCCGATGGGACTCGAACCCACGACCTTTCGCTTTCCGGGCGACTGCTCTAACCACTGAGCTACGGAGTCGTTACGAGAAGCGTCGAATTTATCCAATACTTCTTACGCACTGTATAGTCAGTGTTAATTTCATCAATGTGGAGATATTACTACCCGCACACGCGAAAGAAATACCTTTCCAGGTATTTGGCAATCGCTAAAGATGAAATTGAACTAAAAATGAACCATTATAGCTAGACAATTATTGTTTAACAGATGATGTATTTCTATTGCCGCTATAACAACAAATAGGTACTAAAAACAAAACAGAATAAAATTAATATTTAAGGGGGGCTCCAATAAAGTAAACGTGATTTTTTGCTCGATATTAATAATGGCAATAGGTAGACGTTTTAAATATTTTCAGAATATTTAGTTGTACTTATAGGTACTCACTTTAAAAATAAATAATTAAAATAAAATGAAGTTCATATTTAAGGAGGGTTCCCTTACAAGTTGTAAGGGACGTACACGTTTGTTGTAAGTTACAACAATTGTGATTTTTGCCGTTTTTTGCTCGATATTAATAACGGCAACATGTAGATGCTTAAAATATTTAGTTCTATTACTTATTCGGAATCAGAATCAATTTTTTTCTTGTCAAAAATAAGTAGTACACGATGAGTTCACGTCTTTTAACAGCCCGGCCGGTCGAAAACTGAAGAGCCGGCGTCACGCCAGTCAGTGGGGAAATGTAGTTGGCTTAAAACCATTTGGAGTGACGCCACAGTTTTACGCCACAGTTTTAGGACAAAACTGATCGTCAATGTCCAGCTTTAGCCTTTGTTTTGATTTGAATATGACAGATAACAAAACTCAGAGAGATTTTTTGCCAGCAAATTAAAAAAAAAGTTTATTTATTAGCTCGATAGATGGCGCTGACCAGACATGTATGTCATCTGATCTGTGCCCGTAGTGTAAGTTTTTATGTCAAAAAACGCAAACTATTTCGATTCCGTATTTATGTCAATTTGTATGAAAACTGTATTAGCGCCTCTAGCGGCGCTGACCTACACTTGTATTTCAAAGTTGTGCAAGAAGGTGCAAAGCCAAAAAAAAGTTGACGTTGACGGAAGAAAAGAAATGTCAAATAATTCTATGGGCGTTTGTGCACTACCACTGAATTTTACCGATCCGGAAAAAATCGGATGCTTGTATTTTAATAATTAATCATTTATATTAGTAATTAATTAAATACAAGCATCCGTTTTTTTCCGGATCGGTAAAATTCAGTGGTAGTGCACAAACGCCCTATTCCTCTTGTTTTGCGTTGCAATACCATACCGACCATGAAGTTTGACTTAATACTCTGAGGTAACTGGAGCTCTCACCCTGAATAAAAAAGTGTCGCCAGCAAATTTGACATTTATGTATGTAGTGGCTGTCAGCTGTCTCATATGACCATACGTATTTTTTTAAAGTGTAGGTGAGATGGAAGACAGCCACTGTGTTATTTGTGGTATTCAAAAAATTGTTCGTACTGCACTCTCCAGTCACCTCAGTATTAAGTCGAGCTTCATGATACCGACCATACCGCGAGTTGTAGATAAGCCTTTTCAGTCCTGTAAATGTTTTTTTTCCTTCCGCAAGTGTTTTTTTTTTAAATTGACCGTCTTAACGTAGACTCCGCAAATAAAAAAAAGCAGACCCATGTCTGATGAACGCCATCTGTTGAGTTTCTTGGAACTAACTTTTTTCTTTTTTAATCATCTGTCGGAAAATCCCTCGTAGACATAGGCTTCCATAATAAAATGTATTTAAAACAACCCACACAATCAACTTTTTAAAAAAATAACATAACATTTTTGTTTTGAAAACTGACAAGGATCGATTCCCGAGTCATGTAAGTATGAGTTTTTTTTTATTTTTTGAATGTAGTTATTCTTAACTTTAACCCTTAACCACCTAGCATCAGTTATCGTCACACTACCACCTAGCATACGTCGTGTGCGTTACCGCCGCAAAAACTTGTGCTTTAGAGAGATGAGACCTTATCAGATAATTAGTGTGTCGTGAGGAGAAATTTGTTTACTAATAGCAAAATTTGTGTGAATTGTAGTTTTTGAGATATTTGACAAAAACAGTTTTTGCCAGGGTCACGTTTTAAACGTTACCCTGGCAAAAAAAGTTGTTTTAGCTCGGAACTAAATACATGAATAGATAGCTTTTGTTGCGTTGTAAATGTTAGCAAACAGCAAAAATTGTGTGTGTTATGGTTCTTGAGTTATTTGAGTTTTTGCTGGGGTAACGTTTTGAGATTTCCCATATCTCAGAAACGGTTCAACGCAGAAGTTTGAAAAAAATACCAGTAAGAGACCTGAATTTGTTTAAATTTGTTTAAACATTAGTTTTTGATTTGGTTGTCGTAAAGCAACGTAATTAAATGTTTTCGAAAATCAGAAAAAACTGATTTGTAAGTAAACTATTACATTTACAACCAAACAAACAGCTGCAAAAAATACCCGTGGTAGACACTTATTATGTCTAGAATTTTAGATCTTGTAACTTTACACGATTTAAAGATAAAGATAAATTTGATTAATTTTAGACTGGTCGTACTTTAGAGATCGAATACACAGTTTCCATAACATTAAGGCACATGGCATACATTAAACAAATTTAAGTAATTCATGAACATTCGTTCCTGTTAATTTTAGCTTTCAATTACAGCTATCATGAAAGATATATCCAAAACAAGATTGAGACAGCAATTCTTTAATAAGCCGACCAAATTGTAAAGGTCACTTATAAGCGACCGCACCATACGTACGGGCTATCTTCGTAAATTAGCAGCTTAGTATCCGATGTTTTGTACAGTTACGCAGAAAAACGTTATTGGTAAAGTATTGATTCTACTAGTTTTCTATTTTATAAGTAAAAATCATGTTTATTAATAGTAGTTTTAAATAATTTAATGATTTACGATAGTTATTAGTTTAAAGGCAAATAAATATAGGTTGGTCAGTAGTAATCTATATCTACCTAAGTAGGTAATAATCTCAGTAAGCAATTTATAGTGTGATTTATTTGTCAGTACCAATCATGTACAAATAAATACATTTATAGTAATTTGTTGTTTCTCTTTAGTCAAACCAGTTGTTTTATTTTTATACCACAACGCAACGAAAACGCCACGCTAAACTTTTTTTACTTTCGCGATGCATGTCGGTTCTCGCCTCGTTCGCCTATCGCAAATATTTACCGTTTTAAAGTCCATTGAGCGTTTTCACATTGGATTGGACTATAACGGTAACGAAACGATATCGGCACGATATCGTCGGACTGTCAGTTTGATACAATCACTACTAAATGCTTTCACACTGTGTCGTTCGTTACCGTCAACGATATTGTCTGTCGTGCCGATATCGGTGTAGTATCGTGTCGGTGTCGTTATCGTCCAATGTGAAAACGCCCATTCGCTTAGATAATGTCGCCCTTTTATCGCACCGCATTGGCACGTGCCGCTTTTTGTCAAAGGTTGCCACCGCATAAACAAAAGAAGCCGCGTGCGGCGTACACCCGCAATTGAATTGGATTTTTGGATTCGGCATTTATTAAATTATATTTTCTTAAATAATCTATGTTGATTATAAATACAGGTCGTAACGACGGTTGTGACTTGTGACAATTCAGGCGATGATGAGTAATCATAATAATCATATAAAAATTATTATTCCCTTTATTACATTTTAAATACTTACAAAATTATATTTCTAAAATTATTATTATTATTTATATTTGTAAATCACTTATTTAACTTCTTTTTATATAAAAACTAGCTTTCCGCCCGCGGCGTCGCCCGCGTGGTATACCCGACGTTATCCCGCGGGAATGTGATATTTTTCCGGGATAAAAAGTAGCCTTAGTTTCTCTCCAGGCCACAACGTATCTGTGTCTCAAATTTCAGCCAAATCCATTGAGCCGTTTTTGCGTGATTCAGTAACAAACATACAAACATCTAAACATCTAAACTTTCACATTTATAATATTAGTAGGAAGTAGGATATACAAATTTTCATTAAGATTGACTTTGGTACCCAACTTGAGTGTATTATTTTATATCTGCATTTTATAGCAAGAGCCACAATGCCGTGATAACTTTACACAACATAGCAAGCCAAGCCATAGTCATATTTTGACACGTGGACTGGAAGGTGACTATTGCTTAACCAACCTTCGTGGAAGTGGCACCAAATCACAAATTATATAGACTAGTCACCAATTTGTAACCTATCACGTGTTCTACAGGACTTCCGAAGTAAACTCGCTCCCTGAAATGTCAACGCAGCCGTGCGTAATATTGTCTTGACGCGAGACGAGATGGGAACGCTCGCTCTTCCGACCCAGCCAACGAATTAGTCTGTGTCGTAAACAATGAGTCACACCAACACATCAAAATATGACTATAAAAATTACTGCGTTTAATGCGCGTACTCGTGCAAGTAATAACAGTTTTGGTTTCATCGAAATCTGTCCAGGATTTCCAAAGCTACAGCGTTGTTAAGTTTCACCAGCTTTTGTAAATTTGCTTTCCTTGCGCGCTATTGCGATGACGTCATGTCGCAGTGACATCTCCGATTGCGGCTGCTGCGGGTGATTTCCGTCCAATTGTACCTACATAGAGTCCGTCCGTGCGCAATTTTCGCGCAACTGGTGCGTTTTTGGCGCTAGTTACAGTACATTTTCTTCGTTCTAAGGTTATGGTAAATGATTAGTATTCGATTTCGACCGCGCGCAGCCGCACTCTAAAACTGTTACCTACTGTCCATTCCACTTATCTGACGAGCACTCTAGGAACAGTTTTTACGGGAAAATGTTTTTTAACAATTTTCCACGCAATTTTTCCATATATATTTCTTACCGTTAAATTAAACTTCCCCCTGGAATACGACAGACATTTTAAAACTAAAATCGGCCCAGCCATTGTTTAGTTTTTGCGAGACTAACGTACATTTTATATTTAAAGATAATCTGACCAGCGAACTTTTGTACGCACCTGTACTAACAAAATATCCATAACATCCCGTTCATTTAAGATGGTTACGCTTACGTATGGCGCGGTCGCTTTTACGTGACCTCTACAATTTGGGCGGGTTACTAGAGAATTGTTGTCATGTTCTTGTTTTTGATATATCTTTCATGATAGCTGTAATTGAAAGCTAAAATTAACAGGAACGAATGTTCATGAATTACTTAAATTTGTTTAATGTATGCCATGTGCCTTAATGTTATGGAAACTGTGTATTCGATCTCTAAAGTACGACCAGTCTAAAATTAATCAAATTTATCTTTATCTTTAAATCCTGTAAAGTTACAAGATCTAAAATTCTAGACATAATAAGTGTCTACCACGGGTATTTTTTGCAGCTGTTTGTTTGGTTGTAAATGTAATAGTTTACTTACAAATCAGTTTTTTCTGATTTTCGAAAACATTTAATTACGTTGCTTTACGACAACCAAATCAAAAACTAATGTTTAAACAAATTTAAACAAATTCAGGTCTCTTACTGGTATTTTTTTCAAACTTCTGCGTTGAACCGTTTCTGAGATATGGGAAATCTCAAAACGTTACCCCAGCAAAAACTCAAATAACTCAAGAACCATAACACACACAATTTTTGCTGTTTGCTAACATTTACAACGCAACAAAAGCTATCTATTCATGTATTTAGTTCCGAGCTAAAACAACTTTTTTTGCCAGGGTAACGTTTAAAACGTGACCCTGGCAAAAACTGTTTTTGTCAAATATCTCAAAAACTACAATTCACACAAATTTTGCTATTAGTAAACAAATTTCTCCTCACGACACACTAATTATCTGATAAGGTCTCATCTCTCTAAAGCACAAGTTTTTGCGGCGGTAACGCACACGCATACGTCTGTGAGACTTCGGAGCTAAATGATTCTCGTTTGTAAAACTGTGTGAGGTAAGTTTAAGTTTTTAATAAAAAAAACTGTTAGGAACATATTAAACTATTTGTTAAAATAAGAAAAGCACATGAAAAGCCACATTTAAAAGAAAATCTCAATTAAGTAATCAACACTATACTTATAAACTGACATAGTAGGAAAATGAGGTCCATTATAATAACCACATAAGTAGGTACTTCTTTGTACTTTTTTTTATATCTCTGTAATCAAAAAACAAAAGAAATATAAAACATCTCCAAAAAAGTAAAAGCTAAATGAAATACCAGGACTTAAACTCACAGATTTTCCGAAAATTTTTCACCCGGCGACAGTTTTTTACTTACCAGATACAAACGCGCAAACATCCGACTGCAAAAAGCGGTTGTGCGGCACTGGGGGCCGCCGCGAAGAAAAGGTACATGGACGAACAAGTTTATACAAAGCTCGGGCTCAACAATATTCACGATTATAAATTCGTCGGGGTCTGTCAGACCTATGCTAGGTGGTTAAGGGTTAAAATCTACGACATGGTTCCTTATAACAAATATCTCTATCTCTTATAGTTTCAAACTTTCCTATACTGACCCGTCCCGATGGATCATCTATCTGGATACGCGGCAGCGTATCAGCCAAGTTCAAAAGAAAACAGTACTGGCGAGCAGCACGTATCAGCCAAGTTCAAAAGAAAACAGTACTGGCGAGCAGCACCGTGTGTATCTTAACACGAACCATTTGGAGCCACTTTTGACTCCCTCATAACTCAAAAACTATTACACAGAAACATGTCAAATTTGGCTTATGTATTAAGACTAGCGAGATAAATATGTGCTTCAAATTTTATATACACACCTCAAACAGTTATTTAGATATTTACGTCCAAAAATCGTTATTTTTATCACTGACTCACCTATAATCAAAACTATAACCCACTTCCAGATGCCCTAGAAAGCTGAAATTTGGCATGCAGACAGGTAATCTGGTGAATAGAAAGGAAAAAATCCGAAACTAGTATTTTTTTTAAATAAAACGTTGACAAACTTATATTTGCGTTCCCTATGCACTTATCCTGTATAAGATCTTGTATTAGATGAAGTACAAATATAAGTTTGTAAAAGTTTTTATCACTACATAGTATAAAACAAAGTCGCTTTCTCTGTCCCTATGTCCCTTTGTATGCTTAAATCTTTGAAACTACGCAACAGATTTTGATGCGTTTTTTTTAATAGATAGAGTGATTCAAGAGGAAGGTTTATATGTACTTTTTATCCCGATATTCCCACGGGAACGGGAACCACGCGGGTGAAACCGCGGGCGGCCGCTAGTTCTGTTATATACCAATAATTCGTCATATCGCTTGAAGTTCGGTTAGCGCCAACGGCGTAGTGGCCATTCAATATTGAGGACTCGAGAGAACCAAGTTCGAACCCCAGATTACCCATATACTTTTTTGTCCTCGCGTTAATTTAATTACAAACTTGCGCCGTCAAGCACGATATCCATAATATTATTATTTATTAATAATTAATATTAATATAAATTATAAAGTTATTGAAATATTTACTTTTTTGCATTCACAATCCAATTTTTATTATTGAAAAATGGAAAATGAAGAATTTAGACAAAATCGATCCTCATCTCACAACCAGCTCTGATGGGACTCGAACCCACGACCTTTCACTTAAATTAATTATTAATATTAATATAAATTATAAAGTTATTTAATTTTTTACTTTTTTGCATTCACAGTCCAATTTTTATTATTGAAATATGGAAAATGAAGTATTTAGAAAAATCGACCATCATCTCACAACCATCTCCGATGGGACTCGAACCCACGACCTTTCGCTTTCCGGGCGGCTGCTCTAACCACTGAGCTACGGAGTCGTAATGATAAATGTGAAAGTGTGTTTGTTTGTTTGTTTGTCCTTCTTTCACGTCAAAACGGAGCATAGTACTTTAACCCGACCACCAGGGGGCGCAATCTTCATACATTCAAACGAGAAGCCAAAAAATGCGAAAGTTGCTATGTTCTCCCTGTAGGTGCACACTTTGCACATAAATAATTCACTAAAGTCAACGATAGATGGCTCCAAGTTAATACACCCACCCACAGTATAGAAAAGAAGAGAAAAATCCTTTTTTTCTATACTATGTTGTTGAAAGTTGATGGAAGGGTATTAACTTTAAAGAGATTAATTAAAGTGTACTTATGGAAAATAATGTCAAATAATCTAAATTATACTTTTGTTTGTTAAATTTGTTATTTGCTATGTTCTGTTTCGTAAAGATCCGTAATTCCGTTAGCAATTATATAGTTTCGTTGCTCGGAGTACCTACCGTTTTTTGAGAAAAAGACTCGTTTGTGTTGAGTGTTATATAGAATTCTTTGGTGATGTGCTGTGTTTGAAAAAAGACTTCTTTGAACATTTTTAATGCCTTTAGTGATGCATATTTGTTGTTTTATTGTTAATAAAGGGTGCAGTGTTAACCTATGTTTCATTTACACTGAGTTTCCTTATAAATAAATAATATGTATACTATGCCTATGTGTGTGTCTGTGTTTATATGCCTTTGTAATTTGCATATGTGTGTGTTTATACACCAAATGGAGTGTGAACTATGAGACTATAACTTCGATACAAAACTGCAAAACTGTCATCTCTTCCATGGCCGCTTCCAAAGAGTATGTAATCACTGACGTCTGCGCGCGGTCAAAATCGAATACTAATCTTTTCCATAAGCTTAGCATAAATAATGTACTGTAACTAGCGCCAAAAATGCACCAGTCGCGCATGCGCGCAGAGTTATCTGACGCGCACTCTACTTTACAGAGTAATTTATATATGTAGGAAGTAGAGACCAATCTTGGCCCTTTCATTGGTAGTGTATACCTAACTAGCGCTATCTATCGTCTGATGTAGGCAACTTTTGGTGTATAAACACACACACTGGACATAGTCTTCTTATTATTTATTCTACTTTAGTCCACTATAATTTATATGACAAAACAACGTTTACCGGGTCAGCTTAAGCTAGTTAGCAAATAAAGAATTAATAAGCAAGATTAGATGTCAACAAAAACGGCTACATTCATAAATTGTCAAGACATGGCGCTAAATGATAAATGTAAAAGACAAACTACTGCTATATACACTGACCTCTATTATTTACACACTGGACTGGCTGACATAAATATTGTCGACTGCGGTAATGATTGTGTCAAAATTAGTTCTCGGGACACTCGTAGTGGCGGCGCTTTAAATTGCCACATAAAATTAGCTGTAATTTGTATGGAGACAGATTGTCCAGTGTATAAATAATAGAGGTCAGTGGCTACGTAGTAATAATTATATAGTATTCTTTGATACTGCCAAGGATTCTATATTAGTGCATTGTGCGGCAAAAGATACGAGTTTGTCCGGAAAGCTTTATCGCTTAATGAAACCAGAATCAAAACGCAAATGGAAATGCAATATCTGCTCAGGAACATTAAATACCTACTGCAACTTCGACGAGCAAAACACCATACACTATTACGACTAGGAAAAAGAAACTGTTGGAAATAAGAAAATCTGTTAAAAATGATATTTCTACGTCCACACCAAACACGAGCATAAAATTAGTTTCATTGTCAGTAGCTGATACACAAGGGCAAAGTAATATAACTGGCCAAATAAAATATACTGAAACATTTGGTATTAATTTATTATGAATAAGTAGGTACCTACTAATAATTTCTCTACAAAAAGTAATGATATCTCATCAAAAACATAAAATATGTGAAGTGAGAGCCAACTTCAATATTAGGAAATATGCCTTGGTTGTTGACTTCAACGACAAAAGATGTGAGATCTAAATGGGTGCCAAGTTTAACGGTCAGTCCTGAAAATTTAGTACTTACATAAAATGTTTCATAACAACTTAAAATATAATTTCTTCTTATAACTTAGGATAATATATTGAAGCCTAAGGTCTGACTTGGCTAGTTTTCATATACGAATTATATATATATTATAGCCTTCGCCAGCTCTAAAGCCGAAGTTCTTATTGTATTCTTCCGAAAATTTGGCTTGCTGGTAGACTAGAAACTAGAGATGAACATAGGGCTCTTCCATGACTGTTTCAGTAAGTACCTAAGAATAATTCGTATACGAGAACTAGCCAAGTCAGACCTTAGGCTTCAATATATTATCCTAAGTTATAAGAAGAAATTATATTTTAAGTTGTTATGAAACATTTTATGTAAGTACTAAATTTTCAGGAATGACCGTTAAACTTGGCACCCATTTAGATCTCACATCTTTTGTCGTTGAAGTCAACAACCAAGGCATATTTCCTAATATTGAAGTTGGCTCTCACTTCACATATTTTATGTTTTTGATGAGATATATATAAAATTGAGTGGACATAACTCACTCATCACGAAATCTCGAAAACTACTGGACCAACGAAGATGTAATTTGGCAGGAAGGTAGATTATGCCTAGGAGACGTCCGCTAAGAACGGATTTTAGGAAATCCCCCCCCTAAAGGGGTAAAATGGGGGGGGGGGGTTAAGGTTATATGGAACTTCCTCATTTATGGATTCAGAAGCATGAAAATTAGTACGTTGGATACTGGTTACGATTGAAAATGATCTGAGTAAGCAAAGTTAATAAAAACTCCCCCTTAATAGGGTAAAATGGGGAGATAAAATTTATATGGAACTTCTTCATTTCTGAACTTGGAAGTATGAAAATTGGTATGTTGAATACTGATCACGATTGAAAATGATCTGCGTAAGCGAAGTTATAAAAAAACCCTTAATAGGGTAGAAAGGGGGGATTAAGGCTTATATGAAAACTTCCTCATTTCTGGACTTAGGAGTATGGAAATTGGTATGAAGGATACTAGGTCATCATTAAAAATGATCTACGTAGGCAAAATAAAATAAAAACCCTAATAGGGTAGAAAGGAGGGTTAATGTTTATATAGGGTGGGATGGGGGGTATTAAAGAAACGGAGTTTGGATGTTTATGGCTTAATCACAACTAAATGGCTTAATCGATCGGGATAATTGAACTCTGGCCGGGAAAATTTCATACGGTTTTTTGACTCGGGAAAAAGTACAGTTCCCGTGGGATACAGTTTTTTTGTTCACTTTAAATAATGATGCATGGGTCCCATGACAGCTCATTTTCGTGCAAAGCAATAAAATCTTTATGCATTCGAATAAAACTCAAGAAAATCAGTATTACCCATTTTTTAGCAAAGTAATGACTTGATTTTTTGCATTTTGGTAGTTCAAGAGTAGGAGAATGTCCGAATATTATTCATACGATAGTAGCTCCTGTTTGTCTAGGTATCGTTACCTTCTTATGCCTAAACCACGGGTAGCGTGCTCGGCCTACGATCGATGAGGTTATGTGACTTTTGCAATGGTGCATGGGATTGCTGTTAAAAAATATATCGTGCTTCGGAAGACACGATAAACCGATGTTTCTGGCTGCATTTGGATTGGTTAGTACACCATAACTACAATGGGCCCGTGTGGAAGGTCATGGCCCATTCTCCTTATCCATCTATATGAAGGCCTGTGTCCCAGCAGCGAGGACATTAAAATAGATTGATGATGGAACTGATGAGACCTTAGAGAATGTCTATCTACCTACTTTCTGACACAAAGTTTTGCGATGTATTACTCGCGGACGTAGTCGCGTGCGGCCATTCATATTCCTATTTCTACTAGCCCTACTACTATTATAAATGCGAAATTGTTGCTCACGTCAAAACGGCTGAACCAATTTTGATGAAATTTGCAATGGAGATAGTTTGAGACAGTGCTTCCGGGTGCTCCCACTAATTACTCCTACTGATAGGAGCACCGCGACACCCATGTCCTGATGCTAGGAAGGACATAGACCAATTGTAACCGCGGGAATAAGGCTCATTCCCATGGTAAAATAAGTTTTAGCTCGGGCAAAGCTGTAGAATGAAATTGGTATTTAAGGCGATAGTTATGGTTTATGGGAAGGATGATATTTAGAATAGAGGCAGTTTAAGGCCCTGAGGATATATTTTACTTTTTACCGCGGGAAATCTCATTGTATGGAAAAATCACTAAGCGCGGGCTAATTTGGGGGCAGAAATTGGTTTTTAAGTAAATAATTTGAGACCCTGGCAAGGATAGTAATACGCTACTTTTACTTTTTACCACAGGATAGTATCATATTCCCACGAGAAAATCAATAAGTAAGTATTAATTGTTTGTCCGTCTTTCACGTCCAAACGGAGTAACGGACCAATGTGATTTTTGGTACGGGGGTAGATTGGGAGCTGAAGAATGACATAGTTTATCCCGGAAAATATTACATTCCATCAGGATAATGTCATGTAGTACACGCGGGCGAAGCCGCGGGCGGAAAGCTAGTATGTATTATATAAGAAATACATATTACATATCCTGTATATATACTTTTGGTATAAGAAAATCTTACATAGGTTAAAAGATCCCATCCCAGGTTCTGAGTGGCATCATTAAATCCCGATATTCCCACGGTAACGGATTTAACCGTGTGAAGCAGCTAATCAATCAATTTTAATCGTGATAATTGATTACAATTGATAATCTCAACCATCAAAATTATGATTCGTTATTAGTTACGACTATTTATTTTTAATTCGTTAGATTTAATCGTTTTCGTTAATTAGATTAACATTTTGCCAACACTGGTCGCGATTCAATTGGTTCTACTGTACTATGCGATTATTATAAGAATAGGACTGTCAAACGGCATTCTTCATCTTTGTTCCTTTTCTTGCACATCCTACACCCTGAAGTGGAAGCGAAACGCAAACAAATATGGCCGTTTTGACAGTCTTATTCTTATAATAATCGCATAGTACTTAATGTTGACGCCAATGCGATGCGAATGTCCCATATTTAACATATTTCCATAATGCCGCGCCGCCGCCGCCCGCCGCGATCGCCCGCCGCGATCGCCCGCCAACTAGGCGCCAACAATAATAGGCTCTACAAACGTTCCGATCCGACCGCCACCGGCGCCGATTTGGTCTGCTCCGAACCAAAATCTGTAGGTCTAGCACAACTTAGCGCGACTCTTTGTCGCGGTCTTTTTAACCAATCAGCACGTCGCCTTAAGTCACGCCCGCTATCTACGAGCGATCTGATTGGTTGAAATTGCCCGCGACTCTTTCTCACTCGAGTCGCGCTCAAGTTGTGCTAGCCCTACTGGACGTGTTTAGCGACGTAGTCGCCCGACCATAATACGTTTGAGGGATTTTCAGAGGATTTAATTTAATGCTTATCTATGATTTTTGCGTAGGCCTGAACAAACGGAAGGTTTAAATCTGCCCATTTATGCAAATATTCTTTAATCTATTAGTTTATTTTATTACTAATTGAATTAAAATAAATAATTTAAAAATATTGTGGGCACCATCACATACATTGTTTCAATACCTACAATGTATTCATGCACACAAATATTTGTCTTGTTCGGGAATCGAACCCGAGACCACTGGCGCAGAAGGTGGGTAGTCTACCCCTGCGCCAAATCGGTCGTATAATATAATACGTTAATAATAATTCGGTAAAATAAGACGTTATCACATCAAAAATAATGAAATTGAATTCTTTATGACAATAAAACAATAAAAAATCGAAAATATTTTTCTATTTAGTCTTAAATCTCTTGCAGGAAAATCGATGTTTTCAGTCGTTATAAATAATATGGGTGAAAGTGGCTAGCAACACCTGCAACTACAGCTTGGTGCGGCCAGACCAACTTGGAACGTGTGTGTAGCGCCGACCAGATTTGGTGCGGGAGACATGGTTTGAACGTATGTAGCGCAGATCAGGGGGGCAATAGCGTCAGGTAATCGTATTAATTTGACAGTTCCTATCGTAAGATTTTAAATTATTTTTATGCATTCACAATGCAATTCTGTAGTATAGGAAAAATGTGATAGTAAAAAACCACGAGCCCTATAAGTAGCTTTCAGGCGGGATAACTAGTTCCTATCGTATTCAATCGGCAGCAATTTGTATGGAATGACATTTATTATGATACAATATGAACTGTCAAATGAATACGATTGACTTTACGCAATTCCATAGCAGATTTGCAGCGAATTTCGTCCACACCAAATCGGCGGTCGAATCGGAACGTGTGTAGCGGCTATAATGGGAATGCTCTAATTTTATTATAGGTACCTACACAAAAATACTTAAAGTTTTAAAGTGCTTCTACTCTGGGTCCATTTTACACCTTGTTCTTACATTGTTCCCGGGTTGTGGCCCCGCAGTCACGACGGGATAGAGAGAAATCTGCGCCGTCGAATGGTCTCTTTCCCTAATTCATAATACAATTTGAGGAATATGAGTACCTACCTACCTAAGTATTATAACATGTTCTATAGCACAAAATGATCAAAGAATGCCTTTTTTTGTTCAATGACGTCATGTTCAAATCCAACTTATTCGTGTGAGTTGTCTATAGGTAGATAGGTATTTAAAAATAATATAAAAGTTTCTTTAATAAGTTTTTCTCATAGTTACTTAAATATTTTGAAAGATAGACACTTCCAAAGTGGTAAAACGAGTTAAGGTCAGTAGTTTTTGAGATGTAAGTAACACATTTTCAAAAACCACAAATATAACTTTGTCCTTTATACATACTGAAAACAAAGTTATTTCAATAACCGCATAAATGTAACTTTGTCACTCATAGAAACACTATATTTTTATTTTTGCTGGCGATAAATGGTAACGCTATTATGGCTAGCTGTATGTAATCGGTATGTAAAGTGGATACGGAACCCTTCATGGGCGAGCTTGACTCGCACTTGGTCGATGTTGTTGCGTCTCGAGCACACATTCTTCAAAAAGCGTTAGAAAAACGCGCGTTTATGCGTAGCGAATGAGCGATAAATTCTCAAGTGATATGAGTAGTCAATAATGTCATTACCTGTACAAAATTATCTGATACGATTTATCAACAAAATCAGGGTTTTTATTTATAATCCATTTTGAAGCCTATTTTACGTAAATTCCGTTCACTGACGTAAATTACTTATTTTATTACCATTTTGAAGCCTTCTTGGTACTTGGGGTTTTAGTCGAGGTCTTGTGACTTTATTCTCCATCCAATCCCTGTAATTTTGTATACACTACCACATGGTACTTTATTTTTATATAAAGCAGCACACCACTGTGAACGTGTGGACATGGGCACGTAAAAAAATGTTTTTTGGGCATTTCAGAACTGTATTTTTGCAGCCAGGAACTACACATAGAATTAAGGGATCTAATTCACGAACAGTTTTTTCCATTTTTTCCAGAAACCTCCAGAAACCGTAACAACAACAAACGTCATTAGTGTCACGTTGACTTGACGACGTCAGAATGTATTTTTTTTTAATAATTTGCAAAGGTATGTCCGCCAACGTGCCTTCTTCCTGGACTTAGGCTCTTTTGGAATGAGTAACTTTTCAAATTAAATTTACGATGACAAAAATAAAAATTTTGGAAAAGGAAAACATACGAGTCTCCTCTTTTTAAATGTTATTTCTAAATAGAAAATAAAAACACATGATAAATTTTATGAAATGTTGTCAATTGAACTAATTTGAAACACGATTGAGACACGATTATGACTTAACGTTAGCAGGCTTGGCCCCGTGTTTCTTTTATTTTCAATGGTTGATTTTAATGAAGTAAGCAGTGCTGCAGCAGTATTCAAGTCCAACCTAGAATTCTGTAGGCTATCGCTGACTTTGTTTCATCATCATCATTTCAGCCGTACGACGCCCGCTGCTGGGCATAGGCCTCCCCCAAGGAACTCCACAACGATCGGTCCTGTGCTGCCCGCATCCAGCGGCTTCCCGCGACCTTGACCAGATCGTCGGTCCACCTTGTAGGGGGCCTGCCCACGGAACGTCGTCCGGTTCTCGGTTGCCATTCGAGAACCTTTTCGCCCCAACGGCCATCGGTTCTCCGCGCTATGTGTCCCGCCCACTGCCACTTCAACTGAGCAATCCTCCGAGCGATGTCGGTCATTTTAGTACCCGCAGGAGTATCTCATCATTTCTGATTCGATCGAGCAGGGAAATACCAAGCATCGCTCTCTCCATTGCTCGCCGGGTGACCTTGAGCCTTCTTATGAGAACCATAGTAAAAGACCACGTCTCGCTTCCATAAGTCATAACTGGCAACACACACTGGTCAAAGACCTTAGTCTTGAGATATTGAGGAATTATGGATGCGAATATATGCCGGAGCTTCCTAATCGCTGCCCATCCGAGCTGGATTCGACAAGAGATCTCTTTCTCGAAGTTGGATATACCTAATTGGATTGTCTGTCCCAGGTAGAGATAGTGGTCGACAACTTCGAGTGTAATGTTCCCAACATTAACTGGAGCGGATGCAACATGGGCATTGGACATGATTTTCATCTTATCCGTGTTCATCTTCAGACCCACTCTTTGAGAAGCATTACTGAGATCTTCCAGCATTGTGTTCAGGTCTTCCAAGATCCAGCCATGAGAACTTCATCATCGGCAAACCGCAGGTGTGTTAGGTACTTGCCATTGATGTTGATGCCGCATCCTTTCCAGTCCAGCAGCTTAAAAATATCCTCCAACGCAGCTGTAAACAGTTTCGGAGAAATGACGTCTCCCTGTCTCACACCTCGCTGTAGTTGGATAGGATTAGAGCTCTGTTTCTGTAATCGGACCGATATGGTGGCGATTTGATATAAGTACCTCAGCACCTGGATGTACCTGTACTCTATTTGGCATCTCTGGAGAGACTGCATCTCGACCAAATCAAAGGCTTTCTCATAGTCCACGAACGCCAAGCATAGTGGCAAGTTATATTCTTCGGTCTTCTGTATAACTTGCCGCAGCGTATGAATGTGGTCTATGGAAGCGAAGAATCATTAATCTATGGGTCTATTATGGTACTATAGCCTTTTCGTAACCCGGCTTGTTCTGGAGGTTGGAAGTCGTCAAACCTGCGAGCGAGACGATTCGTAATGACTCTTGAAAGCAGCTTGTAGATATGGCTCAGAAGCGAGATGGGTCGGTGGTTCTTCAAGAGAGTCTTAATCACCCTTCTTGAAAAACAGCATGACATCGCTTCTGCGCAAATGAACGCATGGGGCGTTTGGCATTTTGCCCTCGAGGATGAGTGAGAGAGTTGAAGAGCTTCTGGAGGACCTTAAGTATCGGCTTACCACCCGTTCTCAGAAGTTCTGTTGTGATTCGTCAGTTGACTTTGCTAGCGAACACTTTGGAGCCTTCATTCCGCTCAATGGCCTCTTTAATACGCTCGGTATTAAATTGCCGAAGGTCGCTTGTCAAGGACTTGACTTTGTTTATATGTCCCGAAATATCATCCCAAAAAACTTATGGCTGTTTCGAACTTTGCCATCTTATCATGCAGACCGACAGCTATGCTCTTGATTTAGCTGTGTCTTCTTCGTCCTCAATAATTTATTCGAGGGCATTTATAAAACCTTTATAGCCCCGCAAACAAGTTTTTCGTCTAACTATTTGTAACAAAACTCAGTATTTTTTTGTTTCTACTGTGCCTTTATCTATTTTTTTTTGTGGTGTGGTGGCGGCCCCCTTGTGGTAGCGGCCCATAGGCAACTGCCTATGTTGCCTATGCCTAAATCCGGCACTGTAGCTATATTCTATGTCAAATCAATGATTTTTTTATTAACATACCTAACTAGGTGTTACTTTTCTAATAAATAATGATCAAAATAATATTTTCCCAGAATTCCTACACATTTGAGGGATGTCGCCAAACTAAAAAATTGTCACTATATTAATGTTCACGCAATATCGATAGATTCGATAGTTTATGACACACTAGTCACGATGTTGTAAATATGTTAACGTGTGACCGCCCTACGCTATTGTTCTGTGGAACGGGTTTCCGCAAACATCACTACTTCTTCTCTCGCTGCTTGAGCGACGGCGCGGACGCCGACATAAAATATCTATTAGCGGCGCGCATAGAATTATTATCAAGGTGAAATCACCATAGTTATATTATATTGTAGCAATAAGCCAGATTGGCAAAATAGTGTAGCACTCATTACAAGTAAAACGCGAAGCGCGATAATTGTTGTGAACTGTGTAAATAACCGCTGTTAGACAGCCATCTTTATATTGTAACTGTATATATTTTTATTGCGAGGACGCAATAAAATCAGTGTTTGTTTGAACCAAGTCAGTGCCTTATTTCCGTCAGCGTTCAACCTTTTATTCCCTTGAAGAACCCGCGACCTACACATCACCACCAGACGGAGTTTGTTAGACCAGTTCCAGTGCAACGAAGCGATCCACGGAACGGCGTCACTTTCTCCAGGGCTGACATCGTCCTGCCTACGACATCTGAGGGGAACGGCGTAGGCAATCGAAGCGATCTGGATACGCGGCAGCGTATCAGCCAAGTTCAAAAGAAAACAGTACTGGCGAGCAGCACCGTGTGTATCTTAACACGAACCATTTGGAGCCACTTTTGACTCCCTCATAACTCAAAAACTATTACACAGAAACATGTCAAATTTGGCTTATGTATTAAGACTAGCGAGATAAATATGTGCTTCAAATTTTATATACACACCTCAAACAGTTATTTAGATATTTACGTCCAAAAATCGTTATTTTTATCACTGACTCACCTATAATCAAAACTATAACCCACTTCCAGATGCCCTAGAAAGCTGAAATTTGGCATGCAGACAGGTAATCTGGTGAATAGAAAGGAAAAAATCCGAAACTAGTATTTTTTTTAAATAAAACGTTGACAAACTTATATTTGCGTTCCCTATGCACTTATCCTGTATAAGATCTTGTATTAGATGAAGTACAAATATAAGTTTGTAAAAGTTTTTATTCTGTTATATACCAATAATTCGTCATATCTCTTGAAGTTCGGTTAGCGCCAACGGCGTAGTGGCCATTCAATATTGAGGACTCGAGAGAACCAAGTTCGAACCCCAGATTACCCAAATACTTTTTTGTCCTCGCGTTAATTTAATTACAAACTTGCGCCGTCAAGCACGATATCCATAATATTATTATTTATTAATAATTAATATTAATATAAATTATAAAGTTGTTGAAATATTTACTTTTTTGCATTCACAATCCAATTTTTATTATTGAAAAATGGAAAATGAAGAATTTAGACAAAATCGATCCTCATCTCACAACCAGCTCTGATGGGACTCGAACCCACGACCTTTCACTTAAATTAATTATTAATATTAATATAAATTATAAAGTTATTTAATTTTTTACTTTTTTGCATTCACAGTCCAATTTTTATTATTGAAATATGGAAAATGAAGTATTTAGAAAAATCGACCATCATCTCACAACCATCTCCGATGGAACTCGAACCCACGACCTTTCGCTTTCCGGGCGGCTGCTCTAACCACTGAGCTACGGAGTCGTAATGATAAATGTGAAAGTGTGTTTGTTTGTTTGTTTGTCCTTCTTTCACGTCAAAACGGAGCATAGTACTTTAACCCGACCACCAGGGGGCGCAATCTTCATACATTCAAACGAGAAGCCAAAAAATGCGAAAGTTGCTATGTTCTCCCTGTAGGTGCACACTTTGCACATAAATAATTCACTAAAGTCAACGATAGATGGCTCCAAGTTAATACACCCACCCACAGTATAGAAAAGAAGAGAAAAATCCTTTTTTTCTATACTATGTTGTTGAAAGTTGATGGAAGGGTATTAACTTTAAAGAGATTAATTAAAGTGTACTTATGGAAAATAATGTCAAATAATCTAAATTATACTTTTGTTTGTTAAATTTGTTATTTGCTATGTTCTGTTTCGTAAAGATCCGTAATTCCGTTAGCAATTATATAGTTTCGTTGCTCGGAGTACCTACCGTTTTTTGAGAAAAAGACTCGTTTGTGTTGAGTGTTATATAGAATTCTTTGGTGATGTGCTGTGTTTGAAAAAAGACTTCTTTGAACATTTTTAATGCCTTTAGTGATGCATATTTGTTGTTTTATTGTTAATAAAGGGTGCAGTGTTAACCTATGTTTCATTTACACTGAGTTTCCTTATAAATAAATAATATGTATACTATGCCTATGTGTGTGTCTGTGTTTATATGCCTTTGTAATTTGCATATGTGTGTGTTTATACACCAAATGGAGTGTGAACTGTGAGACTATAACCACAAAATAAAGAGTTTACAGAAGGACCGCTCCCACCATTTTTGAAAATCTATACCTATCCTTGTCTGACTCACTAGGGTTGCTTCTGTATTGATTCTGAATTTAAAAAGGAGTAGGTAGTATAAGTTAACAATCATACATAAATAAATTCGTTTATACATACATCTTAAACATGTTTACATGCCTTAGATGCTGCTTAGATGGTAAACAGAGCATCTAATATCCATTTAAAGTCCCGACGCCATACACGACGAAGACAAGATCCTATTGTACCTACCTATACCGTACCTATTATGTTGTAATCTATTCCATTCCTATATGTTATAATGTACTCTATGAACAAGATATAAATATGGTGTGATAGTTATCCCACTAAAAACATAAACGTGAAAAAGGCACTAAGTAAGTTCGCCGAAAACATAAAGGTAAAAAAGGAGCCAAGTTCAGCGAAAAATAGTTGAAATCTAAATGGGTTACAAGTTCCATAATTTTTTTCGTTCAAGAACTTCAAATAATTAATATTTTCTTAAATGTTGAATTTATAACTTGTCATCTTCAAAAATTGAAAAACCTTTATAACGCAAGAACTGTATCAAGCAATAGTGGTAACTATTTTGAAAACAAGAAAGTGTATTTAAATACCTTTGTTGTGTTTTTATCGTGTATAGGTAAATAAAAAAATATAAGTAGTTTAATAGTCAAAGTCAAATTTGTTTATTCAATTTAGATTGGTTTTTACAATACTTGTGAACGTCATAAAAGCTACGCTCTATCGGTTCCCAAACCCTACAGCGGGAGAACAGCGAGATGAAAACAGGTTCATATTTGTTTCTGGCGCAGCTGTTCTTTATAGTCTGTTCTTGCACTCAAGAATATCGTTTTTCAGCTTTCTTTTTCTGGGAGAATTTACAGAAACGTGAATTGCTATTTGTGAATTTGAGTCACATTTAACTTTTTCATATTGTGTACAAGATTCATTAGACTCCACAGTTGCTTGCGATTCTTTTTTTTTTACAGGTAGCAAAAGTTTGGGATTAGTGCCTTTTTCAGGACAGTTCGGTTCGATGTCTTGATTATAGAATTGGTTTCGAAATGGGCCTCATAAACTTGAAGATATGTTGACCATTTGTTGCGTACATCTTCTCGATCAATTAAACTTATCCATAAGGTTCGTCTGAAAAAAAAATCATTCGTTTTTAAAATGAACTAGTTAGTTTTGCAACGAAAATAGCCTATGGCACTCCTACGATTAAGACGTTAAAATAAATAGGTATACGCATAATCGTGCGTGGTTCGTTTTCTCCTGAACTTGGCTGGCACACTGCCGTGCGTCAAAAAAAAACTTTACTGCAAGTAAAATGTTATTTGGGGTAAGTATAATGACTGGCGTTCTCTCCCAAACTTGGCAGGCACACTGTCGTGCGCCTAGATAAAGAAAACTTTACTGCAAGTGAAATCTTATTTGGGATTTAATGATTGGCGTTTTCTCCTGAACTTGGCTGGCACACTGCCGGCCGTGCGCCTAGATAAAGAAAACTTTACTGCAAGTGAAATGTTATTTGGGATTTAATGATTGGCGTCCTTTCCTGAACTTGGCTGGCACACTGCCTTGCGCTTAGATGAAAAAAAATTACTGGAAGTAAAATGTTATTTGGGGTTTAATGACTGAAGTCTCTAAAATGTAAGTAGGATCTCTTAACACTGCTAAAATAAAAGAAAATGCAACGACAACCTTTACTTGAAAATTCGTCAACATGACTTGTGGCTGTGTTCGCTGAACCGCCAAGAAGTTTTGAGAATACTATAACATCTAAATAAGGACCAGCGTCATCATCATGTCAGCCGAACGACGCCCACTGCTGGGAATAGGCCTCCCCCAAGGATCTCCACAACTATCGGTCTCATTAGATTACCTATGCGTGACCCGCTACGAGTTGTGATTGTGACCGGCCGGCGGCGGGCGGCGGTCGAGCGCCAAAAAAGAATATATCTAGGTACCTACTTAACTAAACCATAGAACCCAAATACTGGCGTTTTACCACAACCAGCTAACTATAAGATGAATGTGTATGGTTCATCGTCGTTATCAAAGCGGCTAGTCCCAAAAGTACCTAGGTATACTCACCTACCAACAAGAGAAAACAGTTATACATACCTAACTTACCTTTCAATATCGTTTGGAAATTTAAAGAACGTGTATGCACAGTTTTTAGTCGTATTTAGACAACCAAATACACTGCAACTGTAATAATATTGGTTATTAATTTTGTTAATTATTGGTAAAATAGGTATATAAGTGTCACAGTGACACGTAGCGGCGCGGACGTGAAGTGATCAATTAAATGCTCTTTGGAACTTGCGATCACTGACCTCTTTGCGATACTCGCGACTGAGATACTGTCCCAAACTGCCCCATTTTGCCTGTATATGTGACGTCTATGTGTGCGTGACGAAAATGGCGCTTTGTTCTAAGCGGACTCTCTGCTAGGGCGACCGCCCGCGTAGTTACTTTGTGCTATAACTTCGATACAAAACTGCAAAACTGTCATCTCTTCCATGGCCGCTTCCAAAGAGTATGTAATCACTGACGTCTGCGCGCGGTCAAAATCGAATACTAATCTTTTCCATAAGCTTAGCATAAATAATGTACTGTAACTAGCGCCAAAAATGCACCAGTCGCGCATGCGCGCAGAGTTATCTGACGCGCACTCTACTTTACAGAGTAATTTATATATGTAGGAAGTAGAGACCAATCTTGGCCCTTTCATTGGTAGTGTATACCTAACTAGCGCTATCTATCGTCTGATGTAGGCAACTTTTGGTGTATAAACACACACACTGGACATAGTCTTCTTATTATTTATTCTACTTTAGTCCACTATAATTTATATGACAAAACAACGTTTACCGGGTCAGCTTAAGCTAGTTAGCAAATAAAGAATTAATAAGCAAGATTAGATGTCAACAAAAACGGCTACATTCATAAATTGTCAAGACATGGCGCTAAATGATAAATGTAAAAGACAAACTACTGCTATATACACTGACCTCTATTATTTACACACTGGACTGGCTGACATAAATATTGTCGACTGCGGTAATGATTGTGTCAAAATTAGTTCTCGGGACACTCGTAGTGGCGGCGCTTTAAATTGCCACATAAAATTAGCTGTAATTTGTATGGAGACAGATTGTCCAGTGTATAAATAATAGAGGTCAGTGGCTACGTAGTAATAATTATATAGTATTCTTTGATACTGCCAAGGATTCTATATTAGTGCATTGTGCGGCAAAAGATACGAGTTTGTCCGGAAAGCTTTATCGCTTAATGAAACCAGAATCAAAACGCAAATGGAAATGCAATATCTGCTCAGGAACATTAAATACCTACTGCAACTTCGACGAGCAAAACACCATACACTATTACGACTAGGAAAAAGAAACTGTTGGAAATAAGAAAATCTGTTAAAAATGATATTTCTACGTCCACACCAAACACGAGCATAAAATTAGTTTCATTGTCAGTAGCTGATACACAAGGGCAAAGTAATATAACTGGCCAAATAAAATATACTGAAACATTTGGTATTAATTTATTATGAATAAGTAGGTACCTACTAATAATTTCTCTACAAAAAGTAATGATATCTCATCAAAAACATAAAATATGTGAAGTGAGAGCCAACTTCAATATTAGGAAATATGCCTTGGTTGTTGACTTCAACGACAAAAGATGTGAGATCTAAATGGGTGCCAAGTTTAACGGTCAGTCCTGAAAATTTAGTACTTACATAAAATGTTTCATAACAACTTAAAATATAATTTCTTCTTATAACTTAGGATAATATATTGAAGCCTAAGGTCTGACTTGGCTAGTTTTTATATACGAATTATATATATATTATAGCCTTCGCCAGCTCTAAAGCCGAAGTTCTTATTGTATTCTTCCGAAAATTTGGCTTGCTGGTAGACTAGAAACTAGAGATGAACATAGGGCTCTTCCATGACTGTTTCAGTAAGTACCTAAGAATAATTCGTATACGAGAACTAGCCAAGTCAGACCTTAGGCTTCAATATATTATCCTAAGTTATAAGAAGAAATTATATTTTAAGTTGTTATGAAACATTTTATGTAAGTACTAAATTTTCAGGACTGACCGTAAAACTTGGCACCCATTTAGATCTCACATCTTTTGTCGTTGAAGTCAACAACCAAGGCATATTTCCTAATATTGAAGTTGGCTCTCACTTCACATATTTTATGTTTTTGATGAGATAAGTATATAGCGAAGCGCTAGGTGTCAACATTTTTGGTGGCCCATGAGGGGAATAGAAAGAATCTACGACGAGGTAGAAGAATCCACGACAGGAAGCCGCTGACGACGCCAGGAAGCCTGGAAGATCATATCTTGGTCAACATCTTGGTGACACGAAGAAGCATTCGGCATCAGGTTCAAACTTGTTCATACACGCGGCGCGCACGGAACAAACAAGCATCGTGAAGCCACGTAGGCACGAGGTGCCAACCGAAACTCGACCCTAAGATCAGGGCGATAAGGGCGAGCATCCCGTGAAGCACCGGAATATCGATCGAGGCGGCAAGGACCCAGCGATCAAAGTACTGAAGACGGTTCGAGTTCGACTCCCAGAAGTTTCTTCACAAATAGTGCGTTCATCCGTAAATATACCGCGAGGCGAGAGTGATTTTAGTGTGCGTACAAACAATCATAGTCATAGTGAAACAAATCAGACTTTGTTTACGTCCAGCGAGCGAGGCAGCAAGCGGTTCGTCAAAGACAATTTGGGAACACTAAGTGTTTAGGTTAAGTGCATTAGTGTATTGTGTCGCACATACAAACGTAAGTAGAAACCTTATTAATTAATAGGCAATTAGGTCGACGCGACAAAGTTCAATTTGCCATAGTTAGTTAGCCGGCCGATAAAGGTCTACGACCACGCTAGTTCGTCTATAGTCGGGGCGTAGGAGTCGTAAATAACCATTTAGTTGTAATAATATTAGAGTTGATGATATGTCAACAATATGTATCAGGTATATGTTAATATACATATTTATAAAAAGTTATAACACTTTCGAACTTATGGTAGGTATACTTTAGGTATTCTCATATATTGATCTAAAATGGAATATTCTGCTTTCAGCTGTCATTATGTGTTGGTAGCTTCATATTAAACAGTTGTTATAAATGTTAGATATCGGCGAACCAGGTAAACAAAAAGATGATCTTAATTTTTCGAGTATAGAATTAAAATGCTTTTTAATTTATAAAATTAGCACTATGATGTTATATAAACTAGCTATTAAAAAATTATAAGTGTAAAATTTCCGTTTGCGTGAGTTAATTGCATTTTATATCGCAGTAGGACTGATATTAAACTAAAATCTCTAAAGTTGTGTCTACGTTTTCATACCAATCAACGAAGCTATATAACAAAAGATTATAAAGTTTCTCGATCGGCTTTAAAAGAAATGATAAAATGCACCAAATTTTCAAACTAGCGCGGGGCGGCGGCCGGCGGCGGGCGGCTCGGAAGCGCACCCCCTCTCCCCGTCGCCCGACCGCTGCGCCCGTTCGGCGATTATTCATTCTAAACTAATTTTTTACGGGTGGACATTTCGTTTTTTCAAAAATATGGCTGATGAACAGTGTATTATTTGCGGATTGTATTTAAACAGTGACTTGGTGACAGTGAAATCTCGAGGCATTGACCGTTTGATTTTTAGGTTAGCATACCTATACAATACAGGGCTAATTTTTGAACACCATCCAAATTTTTAAGCTCGTCTCAGAATCTGTAAGTAAACAACTTTCTCCTAGAAACATGGGTCGAAATATGACATAAATTTTTTGACTCTTCATACAAATCAGACAGATCACGCGATCGATTTAGTATGGGAAGTCCAAAAATTTTTGTTGTTTCTAGGAGAAAGTTGTTCACTTACCGATTCTGAGACGAGTTTAAAAATTTGGATGGTGTTTAAAAATTAACCCTGTATATAGTTAGCATAGTTTAACTTCGCATGCTTATAGGTTACCTACGTAGATACCTAAGTAGGTACCTATGTTATGCGTGATCGACGGTTCATATTAAACGTAGGTACCTACTGACGATCGACGAATTTCATACAATCTTGTGATGTTTTCTGCGCACGGAAGTGTATAGCTGTACAGGCCAAGTTCGAGTAAAGGGTACTATATATTCTGTGGTAAAGATCCGTTTATATTTACCTACAGAAATAAAAAATAATTAATTGAAACTAAATAAAAACGGTACAATGTCCAAATTGTCAAGCTTGACGCACTCTTGACTGTACACAAAAAAATATGTTTCTTGTTTTGTACTTCAAAAGTTGGTTGGTTGGTTCAAAACTTGATTTTTGATGAATGTTGAAATTTAAATTGATATTTTTAAAATATATGAGTTTTTGTTGCTATCTACTGGCTTTTATTTAGTGCTTATACTTTTATTCTGGTTAAAAGCGTTTTTAAACCCCTTTGTTCCAATTTTTCCTTTTCTGCATCCCCTCCTCACCAAATACCCTGCTAAGTCAGAAAAATATATAATATCTTTATAAAAGAAAGAAATAAAGTTAAAGACTATAAATATGAAGGTGTAGGTAGGGTAGGTGTAGGGTAGGTGTAGGGTAGGTGTATGGTAGGTGTAGGGTAGATGTAGAGTTGTTATAGGGTAGGTGTAGGATAGGTGTAAGGTAGGTGTAGGGTAGGTGCAGGATTATTATTATTATTATTTATAGGGGGGACGCCAGCGAAGCCGGACGGGTGATCAGTCACCTAGGTCGGGACCATTTCACCCAGTTCCCCAAGTCCCCTAAAAAACTGAAAAATCAGGGGGGGAGGCGGGTTATCATTTACCCCACCGGCGTCGGACCCTCGAACCTACCTGTGCGCTTACAGTACCTGTTGAGTTGACTTATCGTTAACTTCTTTAGATCCTCTTCCTTAAGCTTGTCCGTTCCAAAGAGCTCCCAGCGCAGTGATGCGTACATCGGGCACTCTGCCATGAAGTGGTAGCTTGTTTCTTCTCTTTCTTTGCATTGCGGACAGATCGGGTCTTCTGTCCGTTTAATCACTGATAGGTGTCTGTTTAGTGGGCAGTGCCCAGTAAGTACACCTACAATCGTTCTTATATTTCTCCTACTCTGTTTCAGGAGTTCTCTAGTTTTCTTCTTGTCAACCGATTTGATGAAAATCTTAGACTGTCTGCAGTCCTTTCTTCTCATCCATCTTTGGTTGGTTTCTTTGGTTGTTCTGATCCCGATAATGTTCTTAGTAATTCTATATGCGATTGGTAGTCTTGGTTCAGGGCCAATGAAGGGTTCATCAGCTCCTCCCCTGGCTAATTCATCGGCTTCCTCATTGCCTACGTTACCTTCATGTCCGGGTACCCAGGCAACTTCTACCTCAACCAAGTTGGCAAGTGCCTGAATGCTTTGTTTGCATTCTTTCACCAGGGCTGAGGTAGTCTCCGCTTTGTCAAGGGCCTTGATGGCAGCTTGACTGTCGCTATATATTATTATTTTTCCTACGTTATAGTTGCCTATCTCACTTTTAATCATGTTCGCACACTCCAGTATCGCGAATACTTCCGCCTGGAACACGCTGGCGTACTTGCCCAGATTAAAAGTAGTTCTTATAGTGTTGGGTTTAGCTATGTATACCCCAGCTCCCGATAGTCCAGTTGATTCCTTTCTTGACCCATCTGTGTAGCATACTGCAGTGCTATCCAGATTGTCATGTTCTAGTTTCCAGTCTTCTCTGGATCTGATGCTTATTCTGTACTTTTTGTCGAAGATCCTTTCCTTTTTTATTAGGTCATTGTTAACCAGTATCATGGAAAGGTTTTCTTCGTACTTTTTTCCTATTTCAGCGTGACCATGATCATTGTGCCTTCCTATCCACAGGTTAGTGCTTTTCAGCTTAAACCATTGTTCTGTAGCTCTCTTTTCGATTTCAAGATCTATTGGACTAAGGCCTAGTATCATTTCTAAGGCGGCCGTGGGAGTTGTTCTCATGGCTCCCGATACCATGACGCTAGCTAGTCTTTGTACCTTAGTGAGTTCTTTTCTGTTGTATTCTAGTTTTGCCTTATGCCACCATGCTAGTGCTCCGTGGAGGATTCTCGGTAGGATGATTGCCCTATAGATCCATTGGACTACTTCGGGTTTCATGCCCCAGTTCCTGCCAACGGCTCTTCTGCACTGCATGAGAGCTGTCATTGCCTTTTTACTGGTTTCTTTTATGTGTGTCCTATAACTTAGGGTACTGTCTAAGACTATCCCTAGGTATTTAAACTCCTTTACTGTCTCGAGTTCTACATTCTCAATGTTAATTGGGATCATGCTATCAATCTTTCTTTTGTTAGTGAACAACATCAGTTTGGTTTTACTAGGGTTGAGGTTCAATCCCTTGTCCCTGCACCATCTCAGTGTTGTCATAATTCCACTTCTCATTATATCTCTGACCACGCTTAGAACTTTGCCTCTTACAAGTAACAGGCCATCATCCGAGTACGCTTGGATGTATATATTCATAGCAGTGATTCTGGTTACTAGTTCATCTATTAAGATACACCAAAGCAGTGGAGACAGACAGCCTCCCTGGGGAAAGCCTCTCCTGGCTTTGATGGTGTATTTGATATCTGCTAGTTCTGCTTGTATGGATCTGTGTTGTAGCATGTTAGTGATCCAACCTGATATTTGCTTTGTTACGCCTTCTCTGTTTAGTGCCTCCACGATGGATTGCGCAGACGCTTTGTCAAAGGCGCCTTCAACATCGAAGAAGCACGCTAGAGCGTATTCCTTGTTTGTGATTGATCTTTCCACTCTGACTGCCATGTTGTGGAGGGCTGTCTCAATGGATTTCCCTTCCATATAGGCATGTTGATTGTCATGTAGTGGTTTTTTACTTTTGCCTATGGTTTCTCTTATGTGTCTATCTAGTATTTTTTCTAGTGTCTTCAGTAGGAACGAGGAAAGGCTGATGCATCTGAAGGACTTCGCCTCTTGATACGTGGCCTTCCCTGGTTTCGGTATGAAGACAGCCCTTACTTTTCTCCAGCAACTAGGTATATAGTTAGTTGCTAGGCTGCTTCGATATAGAACTAGGAGGTCCTCCTTTATAAACCTTAAAGCAGCTTGTAGCATCTTTGGGAAGATGCCATCTGGCCCTGCTGCTTTATATGGTTGAAAGGAAGAAATGCTCCACACTAGCATGTCCTCTGTAATTACTTTTCTGACCTCTGCCTCGCCGTCTGATAGATTTTCTGCCGACAGAGTGTTCATCTCCTCCTCTGTATGCTCTATACAGTCCGGGAAGTGAGTGGCCATCATTTCCGTAAGTATTTCTTTAGGGTCCACTAAAATAGTGTCATCTTTTTTGAGGCTTCCTAGTTTACAGGTGTTATCTTTTGCTAGCATCCTCACCAACCTGGCCGATTCAGGTTGTCCAGAGATGCCTTCACAAAAGGCTTCCCATCCATTTCTGCTTTCTCTTCGGCTTGTGTACTTGAAGTTGTTACGTTCTTCTCTGTACTTGTTCCAGCTCTCGTCGTCGTCCTTTTCTAGGGCAATTCTGAGTGCCTTCTTGGTTCTTTTCCTTAATTTCTTAAGTTCTTTGTTCCACCAGGGTTGTCCCTTCCCTGACTTAACTTGTTTCAGCGGACAGGCCGATAGATAGGCTTTCGTAAGGGCCTTTTCCAGCCTGTCTGCTTCTTTTTCGATTTCTATTGTGTTATTAATTAGCCTACCATTGCCGGGTTTCCATTCATTCATTTCTTGATCGAATTTTTCCCAGTTGGTTTTCTTATTGTTTCTATAGCTTACAGTTTCGACTTGACAAGTCAAACTGTAGGTGATTCTGCGATGGTCCGAGAAGGAGTGTGAGGTGTCAACCCTCCAGTCCTTCATCAGATGGCTTTCTTCTCTGGACATAAGTGTTATGTCCAATACTTCTTTCCTTGTTCTTGTGACGAACGTCGGTGTGTTACCTACATTCATTATTTCTAAGTTAGTACTAAGGATATATTCAAGTAATAAGTTACCCTTATTGTTGCAGTCTGTGCTTCCCCACACCGTGTGGTGAGAGTTAGCGTCACAGCCTGCCACAATGGGGATGTCCATACCTCTATATCTCGCTATTGTTTCTTCTAGGCGTGTCCCTGGTGGCTCGTAGTCAGTCTCACTCGGGATGTAGACCGACATGAAGACCATCCTTTTCCTGCGTCCATCTGCTCCACATATTGTGACTATAGCTGCCGTAAGATCTCTGTAACATTCAACTTCTATTAAGCCTAATGCCCTTGCCCTTTCGCTGACGTATATGCATGTCCTAGGATTCGACTCACCATCACGACAGTAGATGGTAGTCCCTCCCAGACATCCAATGCCAGCCACACGGCCTACAGTGTTAACATAAGGCTCTTGTAGCAGGGCGATGTCTATGTCATTTGTAACCACGAATCTGCAAAGCTCAGTCATGGCTTCGCGGCAGTGGTGCAAATTTAGCTGAAGTATCTTTATTTTTTTTTGTTTATGTGTTTGTGTTTTGTGTGTGTTGTTGTGCATGTTGAGTGTTACTGTTTGTGTTTAGTGGCTGTGTGAGTCTTCCTGAACCCTAATGATTCGCCCCCGAGGTCGTGCGCCTCTGGGCATCGGGTGATGGGCCAGAAGGTGCCGACCCCAGGATGCTTGTCACAGGGTCCGGGTTTGTGCTTGTAGCATGTGGGTTGGATCCGCCGAAAACCAGGGAACTGGACCGCAGGGGCTGTGCGACGCGTCTTGACGCCACACAGTTGTCCCCGCAGTCTCTGCCCCGATCGCCAGGCGGCCCACATGTTTGAGTATGTGTGCGTGTGTTGGCGCTTGTGGTTGGGTGCTCTGTCCGTGTAGCTGTGTTTGAGGCAGAGCACCCCGTCTGTGGATGGCTACCCCCTTTCCCCGCTCGTAAGACCCTTGCCTGTACTCTAGTAAGCTCGTAATGGAGCCAGGCATGGTCTCTGCTCTCCCCAAAGACCTCGTTTGGGACTCCCACAACCAGCCGAGATCCCGTCGCCAACTTCTCCCCGTAGAGGAGGGTCCACTCTTGGATCCTCAGCTCCTCCTGGTGCTCGTTGGCGAGCTTCAGGAGCATTAGGGCATCGGCGTGGTCCTCTTCACAACCGGGCAGCCACACAGCTACTCGGCATCTGTTTAGGGGCTTAATTAAGAGCGTAGTGCCCTCATACTCCCCCAGGTCGCAAGTTAGGATCCACTCCCTTGCCTCAGTCGTGTATGGTGTCACAAGGAAAAATCCTTCCGACACCAGACCGGACGTAGCGAAGGCAGTAGATCGTCCCTTGTCCCCCTCTATCCGGGCTAGCAGCCTCTCCCTGATGAGACCCACCAGCTTCTTCCTGATGTGAGCCGCCGCAGCCTCGTCCACCTTGGCCCCATCCCCTCGGCACACAAAGACGGCGAGATCGCTCTGCTCCTTGGCGGAGCCTCGCGGTCCCTCCACCCAGTCACTGCCTCGGTTCTGCCGCTTGGGCGGACGTTGCTGCGACGGTCCTTCATCAGGATTCGTCCCCTGTCTTTTCACTTTAGGTGGCCGTTTACGCTCCTCGGTCCCAGAGCCCGCCGGGTTTGTTGGCGAGACCTGTGATCCAGAAGCTGTTTGGCCCTCCCTTAGTCTCCTCATAAGCTTGCGCTTCTCCCGTCTCCACTTACTTTTGGACACGGTCAACTTCCACTTATCGTCTATGCCAGAACCATTTTCCTCATCCTTTTTAGGGGACGGGGTTGGCGACTCCAGCAAGACGTCCTCTTTCATCTGTTCTTTATTCTCATCAGTTTCTAATCTAAGAGACGCGTCGAAAGCTTTTGGAAGTGACTCCTCACTTTCAGCGCGTCTGCCAGGCTTAATTAAGTTTGCATTTAATTTATCTAAAGGTTCCATATTGGTCCCACGAGTAGCGAGGGAACTACACGGTCCACCCGAGCAGAGCCCCGCTTGCCCGGGTAAGGCCACTTACTGCTCCATGATTGCCATCTCACTGGAGAGACACTCGTTTGAGACCAAGCACCCCCTTGGCCACGCATCCTTCGGCACGGTACGTCTAACACCTTGGATTGGGTGCCAGATTATCTGCCACCACTGTAGGCAATTTCCTACTGAAGAGAGAAATTACTTACAGTGGCGCCCGGGGTGCACCGTCCCCTCCACTGTTCTTCCCAGTCGATGCGAACATGAACTGGGACGAACAGCAGGTGAGCACACGTGGAGGTTCTATCTGGCCTTACACCCCTAGGTGCAGGATAGAAGTAGGGTAAAAGTTGAATAAAATGCAGGACAACGTCTGCCGGGTCAGCTAGTACTTATATAAAAATATCGTGTTTTTATGTAAATTTGTGAGACATGCCAATCGACCGACAGAAAAACTAATTACCAACGACAAAATATTCTTTAGCAAAATGTCGTAAGAGGAATATTTTTCGACGGAATATAATAAACAGACCGTCTAAAAATTATTTAATTTACCGACTAAAATACTAAGTTTGGTTACGGAAAAATAGGTTAAGGTTAGATTAGATTGGCGACTAAGGCCCGATTTCACCAATGATATTTAAACGCGATTAACGCTAAACGTGTTTAAAACGTATTTCTGTCCCTGTCACATTCAAACAGATGACAGAGGCAGAACTAAGTATTAAACACGTTTAGCGTTAATCACGTTTAAATATCAGTGATGAAAGTCGCCCTAAGTCGCTCACCTAGTATTTTTGTCGGTAAAAAAGTATTTTAGTCGATCGGTTTATTACTACTACCCTTTTTCGACATAGGTACTTACTTTAAAGGTATACGTAAAGTTGCGATTACCTAAAATGTCGTGTTTTCGTAAATGACTGTGAAATATTTATATGCCAATTGACAGAGATGTTAATTACAAACAACAAATATTCTTTGACAAAATGTCGTGAGAGACATATTTTCTAAGATATTTTAGTTTGAATGTGTACTATAAACAACTTTAGGTATAAAATAAGTACCTATCCTGCACGACATTTTGTCAATGAGTAAGTATTTTTGTTTGTAATTAGTTTGTCTGTCTATTAGCATGTCTCACAGTTGTACACGACACGAAACCATGACATTTTAGGTAGGTACCTGCAACTTTAGGCATAATATGCTCCATATTAAAATATTCGATGGAAGTGGTCTATCTTTTTTGATGATCAATGAGGCAGTGAATTAGTGACGAAATATCGAAACTTTGATAAACCTTAAAAACCGTTAAAGGTAGAAACTTGTAGTTTGAATTATACTGCCCACTGCCACTTCAACTGAGCAATCCTTCGAGCGATGTCGGTTGTTTTAGTTCTCCTGCGGATCTCATCATTTCTGATTCGATCGAGCAGGGAAATACCAGGCATGAGCTACTCTGAAATTTGTGACAAATACATGGGCTACGTACACAAATTTGTAAACCCCACAGTTGTATTCGATGGGTACGAAAATGAAAACTGTGTAAAAACTCATGAAAGAATAAGGCGAGCAAAAGGAAAAATAAATACTTGTGTTATGTTTCAAGAAAATACGAAAGCTACAATGACTCAAGAACAATTTTTATCTAATGACAAAAATAAGAGCCGGCTTATAACCATGCTTACAACACATATGAAATCGAAGGGTATTCCGGTCTATCAAAGTCCAGATGATGCGGATACTCTTATAATTAATACGGCAATAGAAACTGCCAATAAACAAAAGTATACCAAAGTAATCGTAGTAGGCGAAGATATTGACCTGTTAGTAATCCTAACGTCAAAGAGAAATCCATACGTTTTTCTGATGAAACCCGGTAAAGGCAATGTTGCATCAAAATTGTACAATTCTGATAGTTTTAAACATGATCCTGGTATTGTATTATTTGCTCATGCGTTTACTGGGTGTGATACTACGTCTGCAATTTACAGGCATGGAAAAAGGAAAGCGTGTTCTACATTCATGAAAAAAACAGACATAAAACAAACTTTGAATGTATTCTATGATCTGCACGCTACCAAAAATGAGATTTTAAAAGCTGGTGAGATATTGCTGTGTGATCTTTATGGGGGCAAGAAAACTGATCTCAATGCACTCAGATATGACAGATTTGCTCAATCTTTAACAAAAAGTTCCACAGATCTGGCTGCTCTCCCACCAACATCGGCAGCAGCAACGCAGCATTCATTGCGGGTTTTCTATCAAGTCCAGAAATGGTTAGGCAATGAATTGAACCCCACAGACTGGGGCTGGGAAAAGCAAGACGGTTATTTGATTCCAATTACAACAACTGAGAGCCCGGCACCCGACGAAGTTTTGAAAATTATATGTTGTAAATGCAAGCTTACGTGCAAAGGAACCTGCACTTGCATTAAAGCAGGATTAAAATGTACTGCATTGTGCATTTATTGTGTAGACAAGAAATGTAACAATGATACCGTAAATGATGAAGTCGAACTTGATACGGAAACAGAGGTTCAGATTAGTACCATACTAGTTGATACCACAGATGGTTTGGTTTTTGAACATTGTGAGCATGATATAAGTGTACTTAATACTTCCAATGAACCTTTATCTTCTCGAATTATCCATCACCATGTGGACCTTTCATCAAGTTCGTCCGGCGTACCAAGTAAACGGCCAAAATTATAGACTAATATTCACAGTCCCGTTCATCAATAATGTTCCATTCACTTAATGAATAAATTAACTTTACTAAATGTATTAAAATTTAGCGATATTTACAGTAGGCACAATATTAGTTTGTAATAAATCCAGTAAAGTTAAAACAATTCCAAATATAAATAATAGTCACTAGTTTTTGCTTACTAAAAAGGCTGACATTTAATTGGCTGACAATTTATAAGTAATCAGTATAATATTTCAATGGTTTTTACGAAGTCTGAGAATTTACTTTGTACAGGTACGAGTACACATTAATAGTGATTAGGAGTATATACTAAAGACCATGTAACATGAAGCTGCGAGCGGAAAACTAGTGTAATATAAAATTTAGGTAGTCCCTAACAAGTGCTCAAAAATACGTTGAGTTGCTTCGAGAAAAGGGTGTACGGCCGGCCGTGTTGGTCTGCACTGCACGACTTGGCGGGAGACACTGCCATGCCCCCTGATGAAAAATACTTTAACAACAAGGTAGTATAAAGCGATACTCGGAAAAATCGTGCTGAAGCGAGATAGAAATGAGAAAACGACGCGCGCGGGAGCGAGACCGATTTTGCAGATTAGACAAAAAATAGGTACACAAAATCACATCGTATTAAAAAACTAAAGCGATTTTTTTTATGCTTCTACACGATTCTAAATATTATTAGTGTCCACTAATTAAACCAATTTCCAATAGTATTTGTAACCCCATTTAAGAATAATCTTGAATTTTCGTATTTTTAGAGGTCTTTTCGAAAATAAAAAGTGTCGAGGCAAAATCATAAAATCGTGTTTCTGAAACTAATCATACACCTACCTACCTACAAAAACATAAGATTTTTGTAGGTAGGTAGGTATAAAATATCTACCCCCGTATTTTTTATTTTATTTGCCACTCAGTAGTGGCAATAAAATAAAAAAATACGTAGGTACATATTTTATAATGTTTATTGGTTATTAATTTTTTTATAATATAAAGAGGAACAGACTGTGAAAAATTATGTAAGTAAGTACCTATTATGAAAGTAAGGTATTCGTAAAAAATACACTAGTTCGCACTTCGCAAATCGCGCGGCCGCGTCGTCGTCGGTCGAAATAAATTCTTTTTATACATCGCTCAATAGAAAGCTGGAAAGTTACACTTATAATCTTTTGTGTACCTAGTTATTCATTACATTGTTGTGATATAGTACCATCAACTTTACAAATTTTAATTCAATATTGGCCACACCATGACAAAAAAAATATATATTTATTTACGCATGATGTTTAATTTTATAATATTTTACATACCAGTAAGATGGTACTTTTAGATTATATTATATCAATATCAGGATATTTTAAATCAATAACTACCAAATTAAAAGCATTTTTCAGTTAAGGTATGTCCCTAGTACATGAGGTTTATAAAATCTTAATAGCACTAAGATATAAACATTTTATACAAGATGCTATCCATACTTTCCATTTTAATTCTATATTCACAATTTTTTTACACTTCTATATAAATATGTAACTATTATCTAAAGCAAGTTCTAGTTTTTTATAATTTTTTGGAGTTTAACTCTACGACATATTCCTAATAATATATTAAAAATTTGCAGACTTTAATAATATCAAAACCAATTTTTCTTCAGCCACCCGACTACTAGTACAGGCGTCGCTGCACTCGTGTCACGGACGGCACCCCCCCGCCCCTGTATAATAGTTCGTCGCGCGAAAGCATTCTATAAATATGACAGTTATCTACGTAACATTTGTATGTAGCATATTTTTGTTTTTACGTTTCGTTTATTGTGTTTAATAGTCGGCGCGACATATTTTAGTGAATTGTATATTGTATTCTTTGTAATCTTGTTGTTGTCGCAACAATAATACTTTAGTGATTATGTTTTGTGAAATAATCGCGGCGATTAATTGTGTTTCTTTGTTTATGATATAAGTTACCTTGTGGTTGAAGTGAACTAATGTTGTTTTCTATTTTGTGTATGGTACTCACGCAGCCGTGAGTGAATTATTAGTGTTAGTTATTTATAGTTTATTTGTGGCAAAGTATTTTCATTTTTGGTAAACATGGATATTAAAGTAGCGCGTAGTAATTTTAAAATTCGAGCTAAAATGCTTAGGGATTTTTCTGGTTCAATCGGGGCGACTGAATCATCAATTGCACTCAGGGTTATTAAAAGGCAATTCGATAAATATTATGCTGACTTCCTCGAAGCATATGAGGAGCTGGTAGCCAGCAATGTTGATGACTTGGATGAGCTCGGGAAAGAGTTCTCCGAGATTAATACATTATTAGTTTCAGTTGAGACTAAGGCTGAGGAGATGGAAGCCGGTCCCCAGCCGACCCTGAAGCAGGAGGCTGCGAGCAGCTCGCAGATAGAGAGCAGCAGCGCCGCGGCTAAGCTGCCATTTATACAATTGGCGCAGTTTGACGGTAACCCGATGGATTGGGTAAGTTTCTATGACCTTTTTATTTCACTGGTCCACAACAGGCCCAACCTCCCTGAGGCAGAAAAACATTATTACCTGCGTAGCTGTTTAGTAGGGGAGCCGTTGCAGCTAGTGAAGCACTTGCCAGTGGACGTGGCTAATTATGAGGTAGCACTGGGACTCCTCAAGGATAGATACCAAAACACTAGGTTTTTGGCAGACAGTTATCTAGAGCAGATAGTGTCGTTGCCCATGGTACCTCCGTCGCTGGAGGGATTGAGGCAATCATTCTACAACCCCCTTCTGGAGTCGACGCAGGCTCTGCAGAAGATTGGGTTGCCAGTGTCTGAGTGGTCGTACCTGATATTTTTTATTATTTTGCAGAGATTGCCTGCCGGTTTGAGAAACCAGTTTGAGGAACGGAACGGAGCAGCTCCAGGGGAGCTCCCAACCTTCTCGTCGCTAATGACCTTCCTCGATGAGGTGTGCAGAAGGCAACTCATCGGCCAGCCAACTTCGGAGCCGGAGAGAGCCGAGTCGACACGGCAACGACGGTCGCCCACGAATGCGCCGCGCAGGGGCACCGGGCAGGGTGGACGCCACTCGCCGCCGACGAACAAGGTTCGCGGCCATGTGGCCACTGTCGCAAGAGAGGTGAGGTGCACATATTGTTCTCATCTCGGCCACAATATAACGGAGTGCTACGAGTTCAAACGTTTGACTCGTACGGCCCGCAAATCATGGGCCAGAAGCCACGGAGCGTGCTTCGTATGCCTGGGGCAGCATTACGCACGGGAATGTGCGAACGGAAAGGGATGCAAGGCGTGTGGTTCACGCTATCATCACAGTTTGTTGTGTACTGCAGGAGGAGCTCCGAGGCACAGCCCGCAGCAGCAGCAGCATGGCAGAGCAGCGCCGTGTGTGAGGTCGCCTCCACGGACGCCGCCGCCATCCCGCTCGCCGCCGCGCGTGAGGACGCCTCCGCGCCGTGACAGCCCGGTGGAGCAGCCGAGGCCAGCGCAGCAGCAACGCGCTCCGGAGCAGGAGCAGCCGCAGCCCTACGGCCTGGAGCCAGGCCGACGCCCGTATGGTGCTCGGTACCAGCAGGCGCAAGCCCAGTTTGAGGACCTGAGGTATGGTCGACCCTCTTATATTCCGAAGCGGGAACCGGACGAAAACTTCTGAGGCCACGATTCTGTCGGTGCAGCGTACGCTGTAGGTAGCGGTTTTAGAAACTGCCTAAACCCTACGGTGATTTTAGGTATTAAGAATAGTCAAGGCAGATACGAGGAGGCTCGTGCCTTATTGGACACTGGGGCGAGTGTAACCGCCATCAGGGAGGCTCTGGTGGAGAGGCTTCGGCTTCACCGACAGAAAAGTTCTATGGAAATAGTCGGTATTGGAAATACAACGGTGAGGACGCCGGCGACTAAAGTTAAAATTGTTATGAAACCCTTAGATAAACGGGTCCCAGTTATTTCAACCGTTGCGGTAGTTATGTCGGAATTGACTGCAGAATTGCCAGCGCAGAGCGCTCCACAAAGGGGTATTTTGAAGCAGACCCCACCTACTTTGAAACTTGCAGACAAGTATTTTACCCTGCCGCGGGGTGTCGATTTAATACTCGGAGCGGACGTATTAAATTATATTTTAGATGGTTCTAAAATTGATATCGGTACAGATGGCGCGGCAGCCTACGGAACGTGCTTCGGGCACGCCGTTATGGGACCGGTCGACGGCTACGAGAGCGACGCGCCGCAGCTGATCGCCACCACGACGCTGACGGAGGCCGTCAAGCGCTTCTGGACGTCGGAGGAGCCGCCGGCGCTACCAGTGAAGGACCCTCTGCACGAGGAGTGTGAGCGTCTGTATAAGGACACCACAGTGAGGCAAACTGATGGAAAATTTATGGTACGCTTACCTTTATTATCTGATCGACCGGAGCTTGGCGATTCCCTGGAGCAGGCGACCCGGAGATTTTACGCACTCGAGAGAAAAATGGAGCGGCATCCACTGTTTGCGCAGAAGTATCGGGAGTTTATGGATGACTACGAAAGGCAAGGTCATATGTCTGTATCAAACTTTCAGTTCGACTCTGAATATTATGTGATACCACACCACGGTATCTTTAAGAAAGATTCGGATAAGATCCGAGTAGTATTTGATGGAAGTTGTAAGACAACTACGGGGGTTTCATTAAACCAATGTCTACATTCTGGCGAGGCGTTGCAGAACGACATTACTAAGATCCTGATGAACTTTCGAAGGCATCAGGTAGTATTCACAACGGACGTGAAGCAGATGTTCCGGATGACCTGGATACACCCTGAGGACAGACGGTATCAGCTCATACTATGGAGGAGCGATCCGACGCAGGAGCTCAAGGTATACGAACTGAATACTAATACCTATGGGCTAAGGTCCAGTCCGTATGTAGCCATACGAACACTGCTGGAGCTGGCAGAACAATGGAAGGAGGAGCATCCTAACTCGAGGGCAGCTGACGTCGTGAGGGACGCAGTGTTCGTCGACGACATCCTGACCGGAGCGGATACAATGGAGGATGCGGAAGTTCTGAAGGCCGAACTTATCGAGCTCATGCGAAGCGCAGGATACGAGCTACGGAAGTGGTCTACGAACGAGCCACAGTTGCTGAATGATCTACCGGACGATCACTGTGAGCAACCACGAGAATTCGACGCGAATGACGCTAAAAGCTTCATAAAGGTATTGGGAATACAATGGGAGCCGATATCGGATACAGTATCCTATCGACTAAACATACCTTCGGAAAAGGCGGTGACGAAGCGGTCAATATTAAGTACTATAGCAAGGCTATACGACCCGTGTGGCTATTGTACACCGGTTGTCCTACGATTTAAGAACCTGCTGCAGGAATTATTTATGGATGGACTCCACTGGGACGAGGCGGTGCCCGACGCAATTGTAGAAAAATGGAGGTATATGATCGAGGATCTATACAATATGGAACGCCTGAAGATACCTAGGTGTGTCGCGTTACCCGGCGCAGTGTCGTACACACTGCATGGTTTTGGGGACGCATCTGAAGCAGGATACGCAGCGTGTGTTTACCTACGCAGCGAGGACGCGCGAGGTCACGTGCAGGTTAGTCTGGTTATGGCTAAGTCTAGGGTAGCACCTATGAAGACACGGCAAACGATCCCGAAGCTGGAACTGAGCGCAGCGCATCTAGTTTGTCAACTACTTAACCATGTAGCGGATGGTTACGAAAAGTCGATCAAGATCGACAGCATCAATGCTTGGTCTGACAGTTCCATTGTATTGGCATGGGTGGAGACGCAGCCACATTGTCTGCAGACCTTTGAGTGCAATCGGGTACAGTATATACAGAATTCGCCAAGGAAGCTGAGCTGGAGACATGTACCGTCGGATTGGAATCCGGCCGACTGCGCATCACGGGGCGTGACAGCTGAGGAGCTAATTTACCATCCATTATGGTTGTTACGAGATAAACAAATTAGTACTCACAGAAAACTCAACTTTATTAACCACAAACAAATGCATGTAAGCTAATTAGCGAAACAATATTATACCGCGATTCTGCGGGGCATAGCGCCATCTCTGGGTGGTGTTGGGAACTAAAATTACTTAAAATACTCCAAACATATCGCCCCCCAAAGGACGTTACGGCCTTTAAAAAAAACAAATTAAAATAACAATAAGGATGATAGTGATAAAATTATGGAGCGAATCACTCAAACTAAGGACACAACTTGTGTATAGGTCTTTTCATGACTGTATTGTTACATCGAACACTGACAACACGTATTAATCCATCAGAACCCGGGTGAGTCTCCATAATTCTACCTAGTAGCCACTTCGCAGGAGGCAAACGTTCATCCTTTATAAGTACTATGTCACCTACTGCAACATTTCTTTGAATGCTAGTCCATTTACTCCTGTTTTGTAACGATAATAAATATTCCTGACTCCACTGTTTCCAAAAATACTGTAACTTTTGTTGCAAATACATCCAGCGCTGTAAATATGGAACGTTGACATCTAATAAATTTTGTTCAGGAACGATGATAGGTGTTTCACCAATTAAAAAATGTCCCGGTGTTAATGCAGTTTCAGTATTTTCATCAAGCAAGGTCAATGGACGAGAATTCAGACACGATTCGATTTGACATAATAATGTGTAATATTCTTCAAAGGTAAGCTTAGCATCATTCAAAACTCTATACAAGTGTCTCTTTACTGACTTAATATTAGCTTCCCACAGCCCTCCCATATGGGGTGCGCTGGGTGGGTTAAACTGCCATTCAGTACCATTCTGAGCTAATAATTCAGCAATTTCTGAAGGTAAGTGCTTTAAACTACTTTCATGAGCTTCTTTCAGTTGCTTATGAGCTCCAATGAAATTGGTGCCGCAATCACTAATAAGTTTTTGACAATGACCCCTGCGAGCCGTAAAGCGTCTAAATGATGCCAAGAATGCTTCCGAACTTAAACTTGTAATTAACTCTAAGTGTATTGCCTTTACAGCTGTACAAACAAACAAAACAATATACGCCTTTTGCGTTCTATTTGAACCACGACCACTAAACAACTTCAGTGTTACAGGTCCTGCCAGATCTACACAACTGATGCTGAAGGGTCTTTGTGGAGTGACTCTGTGTTTGGGTAAGTCTCCCATTAATTGTACATTCAATTTACCAGCATGTCTCCGACATGAAGTACATTCTCTTATTACACGCTTGATTAACTTTTTTACACCAATGATATAATATTTGCTTTTAAGTACATTTAACATTAACTGAACACCCCCATGTAATGTCTTATAATGAGCATCTTTCACTATTAAATAGGTTAAGTTACAATCCTTTGTTAGAATGACAGGGTGTTTTACATAAAAAGGTAAGTCTGAATTACAAATTCTTCCTTTTACTCTTAAAATATTAGTATCATCAATAAAGGGATTCAAGTTTTTTAGTTTAGAATTATTAGGCAAGTTACTTTGAGACAATTTAATTAAGGTTTGCACTGAATTTCTAATTTCATTTGTCGTTAAATAATCTTTACATTGTAATTGATTTTTTGTAGTAATTTTATGTTTTAAACAGTAAAAAAATCTTAAAATGTATGCCACAACTCTACAAAGTCTATTAAAATTTGAGTATTTATGAAATAATGTTCTATCTTCATTTTCAACACACTTTTTATCACTTTTTTGCACTATATTGACATTGACACTCACTAACACTTTTTGCTCCAATGTTGTAGGTTCAACGGCGTCGGACGGTGCCAACGGCAACGCGCAACGGGAGTGCAGCCAGGGTGGTCCACACCACCACAGCTGGTGTTGAGGTAAGTCATCAGGTGAAATCCCACGGGAGGCTACATCGGCGGGGTTTTCATGAGAGGCAACGTGGAACCATCTGTGTTTGTCAATAAGGTTTGTGATCTCTGGCACTCGATTTGCCACGAATGTAGCCCAATTACTAGGTAATTTCTGTAGCCAGGCCAGTACAATCTGTGCGTCAGTCCATGCGTAAGTATCTTGAATTGAGATACATAATGCTTTTTGTACTCTATGTAATAAATTAGCAAGTAAAACAGCTCCACACAGTTCCAGCCGAGGTAGAGATATCTGTTTTACTGGTGCGACTCTGCTCTTAGCCTCAATGAGTGTGACAGTGACACCATCAGGTGTAATAACTCTGCAGTATACTACTGCAGCATACGCTATAGTAGACGTGTCTGAAAAACCATGAAGTTCTAATGTTGTGCAATTATCTGTTAGTCCAATCCATCTATTAAGATTAATTACAGGCATGTTAATTAATTGGGTGCGGAAGGTCAACCACTCTTGTAAAAGTTCATCAGGTAACGAATCATCCCAATCCACTTTATCAATCCACAGTTTTTGTAGCATGCCCTTAGCCTTTATGACAACCGGTGCCAACCAACCTGCAGGATCATATATTTTGGCAATGTTTCTTAATACAGTTCTTTTTGTTACAGATCCTGTCTGCGGAGGAAGCTCTAATTTCAATTCAAAATTGTCGGTGTGTCCGTTCCAGTTGATGCCAAGGATTTTGCGGTTTGATTGGTCTGCTCCGTCTATCTCTTTGCTGTTTGAAGCCCACTTGTGTAGCATAAAACCACCTTTTTGTAGTAAGCTTGTAATTTCGTCTTTCAGCTTAGTGTAACATCTCTTATGTCGTTTTGTAACGGAGGTCCCACTAACAAATTGTCATTAAGAGATTTGCCATTGGTAGTTTTAGCAGAGCTATCAAAGACAACTCGAAGCTTAGTTGTTAAATGGTCTTCATTGATAATTGGATGATGAGGAATGTAACATGACCTTTTCTCAACTTCAATAGATGGGACAGGTTCCATGTGACCCTGTTGCAAGTAATCCTCCATGAATTCGTTGTATCTTGTACGTAATCCTGGATCCTTTTGTAATCTTTTCTCTAATAATAATAAACGTTGTTTTGCAGTCATGAATGATTGTCCTATATCAGGTGGAAATGGTTTGAAAGACAATTGGACTCTATAGTGACCATTTTCCAGTCTGGTATGTGTTTTCTCATAGTGTGTATTACACTGTAGTTCTAAATTAGTCATTGTTCTTTTATCATTGTCTTCCTCTATTTCCCAAAACCGACGAAGTATAGAATCAACCTCCACCTTAACATGATGAATATATACTTGATTTGAATGGTTCTTTATTGAATGTGAATAGTTTCCAGATATTAACCAACCCAATACTGTTTGCTGAGCTATGAGTGTGTTGTTATTTTTCTTTAAAGTTTTAAGCCCCTCCTGCAATATCTCTGCTAACACATCTGCTCCTAATATAAGATCTACTTTTCCAGGTTTTTGAAAGGTTGGGTCTGCTAATTCCAGCTCCTTAAGATGAGGCCAATCAATTGAATATGGGTGTTGAGGTATGTATGACGTCAGTGTCTTTAAAACATAAGCTCTAACTTTCATTATTTGTTTACAGGTTTTAGGATGAATATGAAACTCTGTTTGTGCTCTTGTTACTGAAGTGGAAGAACCGACTCCAGATATTGTGCCTTGTATAGGTGATTTCTCTAGCCCTAAGAACTGACAGGCTGCCTCGGTGATAATACTGGCTTGCGAGCCCTGATCAATGAGGGCACGAAGTGTGTGTGTGTGACTTGGATCTCTTTGTGACTGCACATTAACAAGTGCAGTTGCTAATATAACTTGTCTCTTCTCGGTGGAATTTTCTGCGAAAGTACTGTGTGTGTTGACTGTTTCAGGTTCAGTGGATTGAAGAGCTTGAGCGACAGTGACTGGGACAAAGCCGTGGAGCAATGAATGGTGACGACGGCCACATTTTCGACAACTAGTGGACTGTGAACAAGTTTTGACATCATGGCCTTTTCTTAAACAATTAAAACAATTTCCATTGCTCTGTATAAACTGTTTTCTTTGGTCTAACTCAAGCTTACAAAACTCCTTGCAGTTATAAATGTGATGTTGTTCACCTTTGCAATAACCACATGTGATGTGACGGGTTCTTATCTCTGTAGCAAAACTTTTAGTTGGTGGTAAAACTCTTGGCATTGTGTGATCTTTAGATTTTACAGTCTCAAGTGTGCGGAATCTAAACTCTAAGAACTGTGATAATTCTTTCCAATTGGGCAAGTGATCAGTGGATTCGATTCTCTGTTCAAACATTTTATGTGATTCTGGGTCAAGTTTTTGAATGATGATAAATACTACCAAGTCATCCCATGATTCGGTTGGCAACCCTAAGCTCTTCAAAACTGCTAAACACTCAGAAGTGACATCGAGAAGTTCGCGTATGAATTTGGCAGACTCTGTTGTTACGCGTTTCTGATTCAATAGCTTCCCAATGTATGTGTTGACAATACTTCGTTTATTGTCATAGCGCCTGTTTAACATGTCCCAAATGATATCGTAATTGCCTTCCGACACCTGTATTTGTTTAACTAAAATTTCTGCTTCTCCGCGCAAACTGGACTTTAGGTACCTACTGACATTTGTTTACTTTACTCAATGTCTCATTATTGTGGACTAACGATTTAAACAAATCTCGAAACGAAAGCCAATCTCTATAATCACCCGAAAAGGTACTCAACTGGATAGGTGGTAGCTTTGCACAAGAAGTTGGTGTCTGATCACTAAGGGACTCATTATGCACGCGACTATTTGCAGTTTTACTCTCTTCTATTTCAATTAATTTATCTTTCATGCGCGTTTTCAAATCAAGATATTTATCAAAACAATCATCAAATATTCCGCCTTTAAAGCAGGGACTAAAATATCGATAAAAAAATATATCGATATAAAAAAATATCGATAAAATTTATCGATATTTCTATTATCGATAATTATATCGAAAAAAATATCGATAATTAATAATCGATAAGGCCTTGCTGCGTCATATCATGTATGCATGTTGCCAACTTTACGTCCGTCTGAATATTGATTGTCTGGTGTAGTTGGCTCACACACTCACACGCCACACACATGGGGCGCGCCGTTGCTGTTATTTATCTTTTACCTAAATTCTTTTAGCGTACTATCGTTATGATTAATAATTATGTTAGTATTGTTTTATAATAAGTGATTGACATGCGTTAGAAAATGAATCCTTATAACTGAATAAAAAAATTACCGGATAGTCAACCATTTTTTTAAATTTTTTGATGTCGTTTTTTTATTTTACTTAGTGCTACTTTTGGCGGCGCATCAGATATTGAAGATGACCATAATTATATTATGACGTGCCAGATTCTTTGATGGTAGATTTTTATTGATGATATCCACCATATTCCATCCAATCATCCTTAGAACGAATGAATCTGCTTGGGGGTGAAGCTGATTGCGAAAACTGAATAAAAAAATTACCGGATAGTCAACAAATTTTTTTACTTTTTTGATCTCTTTTTTTTATTTTATTAGTGCTACTTTTGGCGGCGCATCAGTTATGCCAGAGCTTCACCTGCGTCTAATGCCATTAATTAGCGCTCTATTTGATATAATACGCAGTTGCAGCCAGGTCTTAGCGCACTAATTTGATACAATTAGCGCGCTAGATTCTGCATTCTGCTAGACGCGCATGCCCCAGCATGATTGAAGATGACCATATATTGGGAGTGAAGCGGATTGCGAAAGTGATGTTTATGAAAACGGTGTCCCCTTCACTCCTGTGTGGTGCAAACTGTATCTATAGTCATAAACGAAACCGATTATAATGCTTTACTCTATACTTACATAAATCAGGTACGTATACAAGTACATATCGCGAACTTATGCGATACCGCGTTGTCGGTACGCGATATCGCTGTCATCCTCGGTAGCCTCACCGCTATATTGTAAAAACGTACTAAATGACATTTTACCGAAAAATGAATTAAATACATGTCTGAATTTAAAATTTTGTTCTTTCGTCTGGTAAAATGGATTGTAATTTATATGATCAAAACGATAGTTTAGAAGTTATGTAGAGGAAATACGTACTTTACCTCAATTCAGTTCAGCAAAACGTACAAAACAGAATTAATTGCATGATTGCCTTATTCCTAACAATGAGTAGGGGAAGCCTAGTGTGGGTAAGACGAATACTCAATTTTATTAAAAACCTACAATAGATGGCACTATTGGACGAGCTCGGGTCGGTAAAACAGTCATTCTAAAGCGCCATGACAACCAAAACAATAGTTGCGGTAATTCGTTGTCAATGAAAAGAAAAATAAAGGCTTTTTGCTGTTTTATTACGATTTTTTTGCAAGGGTTGAGTATTTATTTTTTGTATTATCCACTCAATGGCTACGCACGCTTAAATATGCTTACAGGACAATGGTTGCTCAGCACAGCTCCGCTCCGCTCCGCTTTGCTCGCTTGGCTTTAAATTAAGTTTTACTAAAAAACTGGAAGGATTTTCATTCTGGAAAATTCCCATCCAGTAACTCTGTTACTCGTTGGGACAAGTTTGAAAGAAAAGCAATCCCTACCAGTCACACAGTGACTCGTTGGGACAAGTTTGAAAGAAAAACAATCCCAACCAGTCGTTGAGTTGAGTGAGCTAACAGACATTAGTACTTTATTGGCTATGCATGCCGGCCAGGGTCTATACAAAAGTGCCAATCATGCTTTGGTTGGGAGATTAAAATTAAAATATGTTTTATTTTAATTAATAATGTCACGGAAGTATTCATTTTAACTTCGTGTCCTAAACAATTAATAATTGTCCTATTACACCAAAAAATGTATTTAAATTAATATTTTAAAACATAAAAACCTACTAACATTTATTTTAAAATTTTGCTTTTTATTAACCGGTAAAAACGCTCTTCGCCATGTTCTGACGTCATAAAATTTGTAACCAACCACTTGACAGTGTTGACAGTGTCAAGTGGTTGTTTACTTACCTTAGGGTAGTTCCACTTAACAAAGATCTTTCTCCAATATGCATTTGATTAAAGAAATTGGACGACTTTGACATTCAAATTTATACATTCAACATCCATCTTTGATAAGTGGAATACACCCTTACTTATATGTAGAAAAAGTGAAAGTACGTTTATTTGTTTGCAAATTTAGAAATCCAATGACGTCACAACATGGATGATAGTGTTTTCATCAGTTCAAATGAAAAATTAAAAAATATATTTTTAAAATTATTTTTACTTATCAATAGATATTGTACTTTTAGATACAAGCGGATTCATGGTCGAAGATATTGTCCGAGTGTCTGCGTTTTTGTGAGAGGATATGTTGAATGCAAGGGAATGTAGATTAATATATTAATTTTGTGTTTTTTTTTAATTATTATTGTAGTAGTAACGCCTAATTGAATTGAATGATGTCTTTAATTAATGTTATTGGTGTATTTAACCGTTTTAATTAAAGTAAATAAATAAATAAATAAATTTATTTCATGATATCGCTATATTACGTTTTCCTAAGCCAAATACTAAAGGAAATATTCATTCGATGTATCAAATTAAGTATGAGTCAAGTAGCCTATTAATAAATTATTTTTGGTTTTAAGTATTAATGATGACATTGAAGTATTCATTTAAATTGTAATAGCATTTATTTATTAGAATTTTTTTGATTGGTTAGTAAACAAAGAATAAGTACTTATTTTCATTAATTATTGAAGGAGGTAATTTATTATATATTTTAATAGATGAATGTTATGCACTATTAGATGTAAGTTTTAATCTGCAACTTGGCAACATTAATTTATTTTTGTATCGTGATGGATATTTCAATGGAATATCTTGTCGTTTTGTGTAAAATTCGCTATGTTTGCGTACAAATTTGCAAACTTCGTAAATATACAAACACGGCAGGGCCAGTATTAAATAAATATTTTCTTACAATAACACCAATTATCTAAGCCCATAGTAAATTTCTTGAGAAACTTTGTCTATGTGAACTTGATGACGGATAAATATATACTTAAATATTTTTTGTTTGTAAATACATACTTATTATACATAGAAAACACCCAGACCAAGACAAATAGACATGTTCATGCACACAAATATTTGTCTTGTTCGGAAATCGAACCCGAGACCTCTGGCGCGGAAGGCAGGTAGTTTACTCCTGCGCCAAATCGGTCGTCAGGTATCGTCAGGTAAATATATTTTAAAATACTGTTTGCAGCTTTCAGTTTCTTCGATGTTGGCTATAATGCGAATCAATTTCTTTTGCATGGTGAGTAGCACCGCCGCGTCCGTACTGTGGCCCTACAGCACCACTCCATTCAGGCATGTATTTAACAAATTTTTCGGTAAATTGTCATTTAGTACGTTTTTGCAGTAGGTATAGCGGCGATATGTCCTACCGAGGATGACAGCGATATCGCGTACCGACTCGGTATAGCTACCGAGCGCGAGAGCGATATCGCTTATATTTGAGCAAGGCTTTAAAAGGGTTAAAATTAAGGATATAACGATACCGTAGTACCTACCGTATAGTAAATTTTTACTATCATTAGCTATCGTCAACATTACGAAACGATATGTGTACGATTCATTCTTTTTCCATATTTTTTCAGTTTCGAGTGAAACAACGTGGTACCTATTTGTTTTCTCAATAAGAATTTTTGATCACAAAATTTCTAAAGTAAATGAAACAAACTAGTTTTACTTTCACATGCTAAATAGACCTTTTAAAAAAATTTACGTTATTATACATTTAAATAAATAAATTAATCAATTTAGCTTTTGTTTTACTTAGACTTAATATTGATATAAAAACATATAGGTATTCAAACAAAGCTTCAAATAAATTCAACAAAATGCTATCAAAAAGAAGTCGTAATGCATTCGTATCGTAATTTGTTATCGTATTGGGTCATAACGATGTATTCGTCATTCGTATTGGTATCGTAATAGCCACAAATAGGGTAAATTACTAAAATACGCAAAGAACGCATTTTACTTGGCAACTATCTGCCGCTCAAAACTCAAAACAAAATCAAACGCTTGTCGTCGTGCCGTCGCGACGTTGTCGCTCCGACGGTAATCCCCTGATCCGATCCTCTCGCCCTGCTAAGTTTGGCAACGTCGCACTCGCACGTTTCGTACATTATCGATATTAAAATATCGATAAAATTATCGATATTTTAATCGCTATTTTGTATCGATATCCAACTATCGAAATTTTATGCTTATATCGATATTTTTCAAATATCGATATAAGTCCCTGCTTTAAAGTACTGTGACTTTTCGATGTACTCAGGCGTGGCAGATGAAAGGTTATTATGTTGCTGTTCAAAAGTGCTCAAATACTTATCCACTATATCTAATCTAGCCTCTATAAACCCCTTTGTAAGCCTATCTCGACCCGTCTTTTTGTAATTCACAAGTAACTTGTCAATTTGATTGTAAATAGTCATTTGCGAAGCTTCAATTTTATCCATGTTGAAAAAGGTGGGTAAGTTGATAATTAAGTACTGGAATGTTGTGCACTGTTCTTATTTTCTATTACTCACGGTTACCAAGTTTGTCAATCCAATAGAAAAGTATGCACTTTATAACTTTCACTGTCACTGCACTAATTACACAAACACAAAATGCCTTTTGTTTATGTTGAACTTGTTGGAGTCACAAATGTCACAATCACATCAAAACAACGCATAAAGTCAATGACCTTTTGAATTTTACTTCACTTCACGTTTACAGAGAAAGTAATTAGTTAATTAGGTAGGTACTTATTATCACTGAACTGTTTATAAATCACTGCAATCCTTGTTTGTTTTTATTTTTATTTGATAGTGTGGGGTGTACAGATATTGTAATTGTTCCCGGTAACCTTGCGTACACGATCCATGCACAGTTACCCGTGTGTAGTTTTGAACGCGGCGAACCCGAAACTATACTGGTTTACTTGATCCGGCTCGAAGGACCAAAATGTTACGAGATAAACAAATTAGTACTCACAGAAAACTCAACTTTATTAACCACAAACAAATGCATGTAAGCTAATTAGCGAAACAATATTATACCGCGATTCTGCGGGGCATAGCGCCATCTCTGGGTGGTGTTGGGAACTAAAATTACTTAAAATACTCCAAACAATGGTGGACGGTGCCGTGGCTGGCAAGGGATGAAACTAGGTGGCCTAGTAAATATGTAAGACCTAAGGAACTACCAGGTTTAAAAAAGGTAGTCAGTCAACACTAATGTCGCTCACGAGGAGCCATGGGACATTAGGTTATTGGAAAAGGTGAGCAGCTTTACCAAACTGGTCAATACTACGGGATATGTATTGAGATTTATAAGAAATCTGAAGACAGATAAGACGAATCGACCCGAGAGTCCGATTCTCTCACTACAGGAGACGCGAAGCGCTGTCAAGTACTGGATCAAACGGATCCAAGAGTTGGAATACTCTAAAGAAATATAGTTGTTGAAGCAACGCAAACGGGTTATAACGTCACTTCAAAAGCTGAGTATATTTTTGGACTCCGAGGGAGTAATTCGAGTCGGAGGCCGACTAACGAACGAATTTGGAACTCACCTACGGGGCGAAGCACCCGGTGTTGTTACCGAAGAATAATAAATTTGTCCAGTTGTTAATGGAGCATTATCACAAGTTGCATTGTCACATTGGCGCTAATGGTTTGCTTGGTATTTTACGCAGGGAATACTGGATTACGTCGGCGCGCAAGGAGGCCGCCCGGACGATCCGCCAGTGTATGAGGTGCTTTCGGTTTTCTGCGGCAGAGCAACCGCCGCGCATGGCAGACCTGCCCGCGGACCGCGTGCGGCGCGCACGACCCTTCGACGGAGTCGCAACGGACTTCGCTGGACCATACCTGGTAAAATCAAGCTTATTAAGAAATGCAAAATCCGTGAAGGCCTATTTTTGTGTCTTTGTTTGTGTAGCTACAAAGGCTGTTCACGTGGAGTTGGTGTCTAGTTTGTCAGTTGAGGCATTTATGGCTGCATTCACTAGATTTGTGAGTCGACGCGGACTACCCAGTCTGATACGATCGGACAGAGGTACGAATTTTGTTGGAGCTAACAACTACCTCAAGGAAGTTAATCAGTTCTTGTTGGACAAGGAGCACATCCTGAAGGAGCAGTTCAGGAAACAGCAGATCCATTGGGAGTTTAACCCACCAGCTTCACCACACATGGGTGGTTTGTTTGAGGCTGCTGTCAAAAGTGTGAAACAGCTTTTGAAAAGGGAAATAGGTGATACAATAATGACCTACGAGGAATTATCGACACTGTTGTGCAAAATAGAAGCTATTTTAAATTCCAGACCACTCGTAGCGATGTCTGAGGACCCTGGGGATCTGGAAGTCCTGACGCCAGGACATTTTCTTATTGGTCAGTCACTGGTAGCCGTGCCTGAAAGTAATTGGAGCAATACTAATATGTCACGTTTGTCTCGGTTTCAGATGCTACAGAAGCTGCATCAGAACGTGTGGGCGCGTTGGCATCTCGAGTACCTGAGCACGCTGCAGCAGCGTAACAAGTGGTATAATGAGGTACCAAATTTAAATGTTAATGATCTAGTTTTCATCAAGGATGAAAATACTCCGCCACTACACTGGAAGCTAGGTAGGGTGTTAGAGTTACATTATGGTAAAGATAATGTGGTTAGGTCTGTTAGGATTAAGACGCAAACTGGCGAGCTTGTTAGGCCAGTCGTTAAGTTAGTTAAGTTACCTTTAGGAGAGGGCTAGCTTTCCCAACCTCGTTGCTGGGGCCCCTGGGAATGTTCACGCAATATCGATAGATTCGATAGTTTATGACACACTAGTCACGATGTTGTAAATATGTTAACGTGTCACCGCCCTACGCTATTGTTCTGTGGAACGGATTTCCGCAAACATCACTACTTCTTCTCTCGCTGCTCGAGCGACGGCGCGGACGCCGACATAAAATATCTATTAGCGGCGCGCATAGAATTATTATCAAGGTGAAATCACCATAGTTATATTATATTGTAGCAATAAGCCAGATTGGCAAAATAGTGTAGCACTCATTACAAGTAAAACGCGAAGCGCGATAATTGTTGTGAACTGTGTAAATAACCGCTGTTAGACAGCCATCTTTATATTGTAACTGTATATATTTGTATTGCGAGGACGCAATAAAATCAGTGTTTGTTTGAACCAAGTCAGTGCCTTATTTCCGTCAGCGTTCAACCTTTTATTCCCTTGAAGAACCCGCGACCTACACATCACCACCAGACGGAGTTTGTTAGACCAGTTCCAGTGCAACGAAGCGATCCACGGAACGGCGTCACTTTCTCCAAGGCTGACATCGTCCTGCCTACGACATCTGAGGGGAACGGCGTAGGCAATCGAAGCGATAAGTATATAGCGAAGCGCTAGGTGTCAACAATTAATATCTTTCACCTGATATACATCTCAAATCTGTTGGTCGGAAATGGGTTTTGGGGGAGGTTTTGTCGCATCGTCCTTTGACTTTGACTTGACTTTGACTTTAACTTCTCGGTCGACAGCACAAGATAGTTTCCATAGCTACTGATCTTAACGTTGGCATATGTACAGCAATCTTACCTTCATATGAGTGATGCAGTGAGCTTTGATGTTGATGTTCCGAGAGTTCTCACCCTGCTCAACCACTTCTATAGCCATCACGGGGCTGTATTTCACGTGAGCAGTGCCTGGTGCGGAAGCTCCACCTGTTTAAAGAAAAAAAAAAACAATAAACTATTATTAGATACGATAATCCATGAGGAGCCCGTGGTGCAGTGGTTAGCGCGCGCGGCCTGCGATCGTTGGTCGCAGGTCAACTTTCGCAATGGTCGGTTACGCGATAGGTGACCAAAACACTTTTCATCACGAGCTCCTCCGTGCTTCGGAAGGCAAGTTAAGCCGTTGGTCTCGGCTGCATTTGCAGTTGTTAATATCCACCAATCCACACTGGGCCCGCGTGGTGGGTCATGCATGTAGCCTATTCTATTTGACGACCGATTTGGCGCAGGGGTAGGATACCTGCCTTCTGCGTCATTGGTCTCGGGTTCGATTCCCGAACAAGACAAATATTTGTGTGCATGAACATGTCTTGGTCTGGGTGTTTTCTATATATTTTAAGTATGTATTTACAAACAGAAAGTATTTAAGTATATATTTATCCGTTATCAAGTTTTCCATGACACAGTTTCTTAATGAAATTTACATGGGCTTAGATAACTAATGTGATTGTAAGAAGTTATTTATTTATTTATTATTCCCTTTATTACATTTTAAATACTTACAAAATTATATTTCTAAACATTAAATTTTTACAATGTATAACACTAAAAAATATAACATTTAAAAATACAAAAATGCAGTTCCCCAACGGCAGCAAGATCAAGGTCCCGGCTACCGATGGTTAAGGATCCAGAGACAGGAACCTTCTCACTATACGGGCCGTGTCCAGAAGTACTGCCTTCTGCATCTGACTCCCGATCCATCCACCTAACGCAAGCCTCTTAAGGTGTTTATCGAGGCTCTTGGCTATCAGACCATGGGCAGATATGACTATCGGAACAATAATTGCTGAATCAATGTCCCACATGTCAACAATCTCGTGAGCTAAATCAAGATATTTGTTTTCTTTATCTTTTTCAGCTTTCACAAGGTTGTCGTCATGGGGAACAGTGACATCAACAATTATCGCGCGGCGTTCGTGTCGATCTATCAATACAATATCAGGCTTATTAGCTACAATAGTCCTGTCTGTAATGATAGATCGATCCCAATACAATGTGGCATGGCTATTTTCAAGGACCTGTTCTGGTGCATACCTGTAGTACGGCACCTCGGATGCCACAAGACTATGTTTCAGAGCAAGTTGTTGGTGTATTATCCTGGCCACTTGGTTATGTCTATGCAAATACTCGCCGTTTGCGAGACGAGAACAACCGGAGATTATATGCCTAAGGGATTCACCCGGACGATGACACGCTCGGCAAATATCCACTGTGCCATCCCTTAGGATATACTTTCGGTAGTTATTCGTCATCACAACCTCATCCATAATTGCACAGACAAAACCTTCGGTTTCACCAAAAAGATCACCGAAGCGGAGCCAGGATACTGAGGCTAATAAATCTACGTCGGGCCCATGGAGAGCCCGGTAGAATCTGCCATGTAACTCCTTGCTTTGCCACACAGTGCTGCGGTCGGAAGTACTAAGTACTACAGGTTTGCGCCAGTTTTCTTTTGCTAAAAATAGAGGAGTCAGTCCATTGTCAACAGCAACTACATCTCTATGAGACCCCATATCGACTTGGAGAAAATACTCCCTAAGATGGCATATCTCGCGGTTATGCAATGTCTTAGCATTTAAGAAGCCACGACCACCGCACTTCCGCGGGATATACAATCTCATGGTCGATGAACGTGGGTGATGTATGCGGTGTGCTGTTAGCAATGTACGAACTTTTCTATCCAGGGCATCCAGTTCAGTTTGAGTCCATTTAAGTATGCCGAAGGAATACATTAGTACCGGCATGACCCATCCATTGTATGCGCGAACCTTGTTTCCGCCAGACAAAAGACTTTTAAGGACTTTTGAAAGGCGCCCCAAGAAACGCTCACGCAACGACTGTTTCATGTCAGCAACGTTGATGCCTAATGCCTGTGACATACCTAAATATTTATAGGTTTCGTTTACGGAGAGAGATCTAAGATGAATAGAATCCGAGAGTTGTATACCCGTAGATTCCATTATCTGACCACGCTTTACATGCATGACTGCACATTTGTCCACACCAAATTCCATTTTAATGGCATTACTGAAAGCTTCAGTAACCTTCAGTAACGCTGTCAAATGAGAACTGCTATGGGCAAATAGTTTCAGGTCATCCATGTACAGCAGGTGTGATATTACTTGACCATTTCTCCGTAAACGATAGCCTAACCCTGAACTCTCGAGAAGTGTACTCAGAGGGTTCAAAGCGAGACAGAACCACAATGGACTCAAACCGTCACCCTGGAAGATACCTCGCTCTATTTTTATAGGATCGCCCTGACCTAGAATCCGTCGAGATCCTGGATAGAAAAGGACCGTTCTCCATTTTCGCATGCACGATATCAAGAAAGTGCGTAGAGTTGTATTTATTTTATACAACTCCAGCACCCTCATGAGCCAGGAATGCGGCACGGAATCATAGGCCTTCTTATAATCTATCCAGGAAGTCGACAGGTTCTTTCGGTTTCGACGAACCTGTTGGTTAATAGCCATGTCAATGAGGAGTAGCTCCTTAGTACCACGGGCCCCATTCCTACATCCATTCTGAGAGGCGACCATAATAGAATTTTGATTAATGTGTTCATTAATCTTCGACCTCAAAATGGACGTAAGAATTTTATAAATTGTTGGCAGACAGGTGATAGGTCTATAGTTTTTGGGGTCCGCAGTACTGCCAGATTTATGGAGCAGATGGGTTATGCCTGTTGTCATGAATTCTGGAAGCGATCGAGATAATAAAGCACATTGAAATTGAGATGCTAAGCAAACGTGCGAGCTAGGTAACCATTTATACCAGAAATTGTGCAGTCCATCCGGGCCTGGAGATTTCCAGTTGGGTAAGGAACGAACTGCACAAACTACGTCTTGGTAGTCAATGGTTACTTCATTCATATCAGGTATAAGCTCACACGAACGCTCAACATCCTCCATCCACGCGCCTTCAGAGTGAGTGACAGGCACGGACCAGATGTTGTGCCAAAAAGAAATCATGGCTTCATCATCCGGCCGATGCATATCAGTATCACTCTGATACGATCGCTCCCAGGATGCATAAACACGTCGTTGATCTCTCTCGAACATGCGGTTCTGAGTAAAGCGATCGACTCGCACCCTATACCTTCGAATACGATTAGCCCATGCACAAATTTTCTGCTTCAGGAAGTCGATGCGCTCTGTGACACATGAAATATAATTTTGAGGACTAATACCAGTCCCCAAGAATGCACGTTTCACAAAGCGCATGACCCTAGGGCGCATGTTGCCCTCCCTAAAGCAGCTGAGCTTACCGATGAGTACCCTAGCCTCACTGATACGACGCTCAATCCTACACTGCCAGGCTGGTACAGCCAGGCGAGGGCGTGTTGCTGTGTCAGTATTTGGAAATTTGACATGAGCAACACGACAAGCTGTAAAAGCCGCACAGTACAGGATCGAATGAGTATCAGCCAGGTCTTCACTACTATCAAAGTAATTTGGTAGTAGCAAATCTAAAGCACACATCAGCGCCCTATTTTTTTTGTGCATGGGAAAACGTGGAAGCCGAGGTCTAAGGTGAACCAAAGTCGATCGAAATTCCCGAACTACATCTTCAAGAGTACTCCTCAATATATCATTGTATTGGGGACTTACAGTAGTAACCATATCATCTCCACGATCACTATCAGCAACGCCAGCTTGCAATGTGGCCGCGGCAGAAGCTTGAGTTGCCGCCTGCGATGCAGTAGTAATGATACGGTTACGTTGCACCTCTGTACGGAGCCGATCAAGTACCGAGTCATCCAACAAGTGACCCCGTTGAATGGCTCGCACCTGATCCGACAGTCGTTGAGCCGAAACGTTGATTGATGGTTCGAGAGCCTGAAACAGAGAAAGCATCCGAACACGATACGCAGTAAGATTAGTTCCTGCCTCTGTTGCCTCAAAATATGCGCGCATGACATTTTCATTGATGGAAATTGTCCATCGCATGCGCTGCACTCCACCGGGAGCGGGGGCCCTGACCGGAGCCGTTTGCCCCAGAAGCCCCAAACTCTTCGGTGGCCGGCCCCTCCTCCGGCGTACAGGCGGTGGCGACGTCGGCGGAGAGAAGTACTCGTCACTATCACTCGACGCAACTGCAGATGTCAGCTGAACACACGGCACTGAGGCAGTTGCCGACAACTGCGAGGCGGAGCGAGGTGACGAGCCCGGAGGTGGAAGACGTGCTGCTCGGCTTCTCGTCAACATCTATTTCTTCATTCGTTATCCCATTTGTTGATTTCGTAATTTGGCAATATGATGATGACTGGTGATGACATTCTCAAATGTCATAGTAAATTTTCTATTTGTTTTTGGTATTTTAGGTCTAATAAATATGAAATAATTGTGGTATTACAAACTGGATGCTATTGTTGATCGAAGTATTACAGAAAATATGAGAATTTCGATATCTGAATAAAATATTAGATATAAAATGGGGAAAGAATGTCCTGTCGCGTTGACGCTTTTTTTTTTTAATTATTATTTTTTTTTATATTTATTATTATTATTATCCTTATTCGTCCATTAGAAAGGCCAGTGCCCCAGCAGTGGGGACTTTAAATGGCTGATGAAGATAAGACACCATCACATACATTGCTCCAATCCCAAATAAATTAGCTTTGCACAAGGAAACAAAGACGGGAATAACCAGACACGAGAAAATGTAGAAATCTCAGGCTGGTTAGAGCTCATTGTTGTTCAAGTTTATTTTTAACCGACTTCAAAATTTAAAGAAGGAGGAGGTCAACCGTATCACAAGCTCCTTGGAACGACTGGCGGTACAAAAGTGACACCATATATGCAAAGTACACTGTGATTGCCTTATTCCAAATGTTTCTTAAATTCATCGTCTAAGTGACGGCCATTGTTTCATCGTCTAAGTGACGGCCCTTATTTCATCGTCTAAGTGACGGCCGTTATTTCATCGTCTAAGTGACGGCCCTTATTTCGTCGTCTAGTCGACGGCCCTTATAGCATCTACTTATTGCCTACCAGAAAGTCATTAATTTCGTTAAGGGCCGGCCGATCAAAATCAGCCAAAACGGCAGTCACCGTTAAATCGCTGGAGTTCACAATTATTTTCAAAAATAATTAAAATATTTGTAATTACTATCATAAAGAGTGTGTTTACAATGTATCTCTAATAATAATCTAAAATCATTTACAGTATAAAAGATACAACTACGTAAAGTTGCACAAAATATGAGAAAACGTGTGTCGGCGTTAAGGTAAAATTGAATTAAAAAATCGATATATTAGATTCAAAAGCCTACTCAAACAAATCTCAAAAGTATTAACTACAACTTATCAATTGTTTTATTTTATAATATGCTTTGGTTATTTAATTATGATTTTTTTAAAACGCTTCTTAAATCCGCCATACAAAATTACTATGGACTCGAGACGTTGAATATAACAAGCGAGCAACGCACGAAATATTCAGTCGCCCACGAGAGCTCAGAGCGAGGCGACGTTTCGATGCGGAGCGACTTGACCTAGAAAGACTTCGTTGCCTATCGTGTACGTATTCTGTGTTACACGCAGCAAAACAGCGTAAGTATAAATTTGTAATTTTTTTTTTCTCAATTTTGGTTTTGATTTATTCTTATCACGACTGCTCAAGGAGCGTAATGTGTTTAGGGTTAATGTATGAATGTTAGTGTGTATGTATGCGAGTTTCTTTCCACCATAACTTTTGAATGCCTCAACGGATTTTAATGGCTAAAGATTTTTTAAATACTCAAAATGGTGGACGTGTGGTGTGGCACCATGAAAAAAATATGGTTTTTTCTTATTATAGCAATATGGGTATCAAATGGAAGGCATTGACGAGTACCTACTGTTCGCGCCGCGCTGCGAGCAGTCGTTGTCATTGTCAAGGTCACGAGACAATGCGCTCGGCCGGCCGGTGTAGGATCGCCAGTTTGCCGCCAACAGCCGTCCGCGCAACGTCTATATAATCTGTGCGCGCAACCCGCGCTGAGTTCGCCGTGTTCTACCCGTGCTGTGACCGAGATTTCGTTTTGCACCTACTAGGGCTCCGGTCGGGGTACGGACTTGTGACCCGTGTGTGTTCGCCTTGAAAGGCGCCGGGAAAGTTTTAGCTGTCTATTAGGGCATTGTGTAATTATAAGAGTGTTAGCTATAAGAGTTTCCCATCGGGGTTGTGTGAAGACCTACTTGTCAGGCGCGCGCGCGCCGGCGAGACAGCGACCAGCCCCCTGGATTACGGACAGTATATCCTACCATAAGGTAGGACTAGTTTTAATTTACTTAATTTTGCATGAGAAACCTCCGTTTCAATAAACTGTGGAACACAGTCGATGGTCACCACAATTGTGCGTGATCATATTCTTGGTAGCAGAGCGTAGTTAGTTGATATAATTAGTTAATTTTCATATTAAAATTAACTAGGTACATAAAATTTCATAGTAAAAATAAAAAGCGTACCTAAAAAGCGTACCTAAAAATTTTTTTTTTTTGTTGAAATCTCGAGGGTATTTGAAGATCCCGAGACGATTTGAAGTACTAAGAAATTGTTCTAGTAAATTCTCGAAGCGAATGTTTCTCACTTGGTGGATCCGATAATAGATAGACACTTATATAATTGTTGTCACATACTAGTGTTTTGATACGAGTTTACTCGCCTAGATGTGTATATTTTTTTTGTGTGTCCGGATTTATTTGACGAATAGTTTCGTTCGAAAGTGTTGTTTATTAGTACCACATACTAGTGTTTGTTCCGAGTCCGCTTGCCTAGTTAAAAAAGTGGAACTAGTTTTAATTATTAGTAGTATTAAATTACGAGTATTATTATTAAAAATAGTTTTGTTTTTGTTTGTTGATAACGGTTTAGTAGTTGATTTGCGAGGTTGACTTGGCCGTGCCGTGTATGCCATACCGTTAATCCTATACGTTTTGTTTATACCGTTATATTGTTAGCCCTTGAAATTGGTAAGTTGTTAATAATTTATGAAAATAGTAGGGTCCGTGTATGTCGTCCGAATTTTAATTGTGTTTTATATTATCGTGACGCGACCTATTTCTATTGTTTTTTTTGTTGATGTTTACCACTTTTATATTTCTTTGTTTGCTTTGTTTCTAAAACGGATTATAAATGGCTCCTACGAATCCGCTCGCCGTATCCAGGGCTGGCATCCAAGGAGTTTTGCGTTGGCTTGCTTGTGCGGTCACATTAATAGACCGAGCCGACCGGGTAGGCGCGTTGCTAGCTCGGTATGGCGGGCTGGCAGCTCGGCTGCAAGACCTGGAGCGCCACGCCATGGAGTGTCGCGCGTATTATTTGCAGAACCCCCCAGCTGATGATGCCGTGTCGGAACAGCTGGAGCAGGATGTAGCCCAGGCCTATGAGCTGGCTGACCAGTTCACGGAGGCGGCTGAGAGGGCCCTGGCTGTTCGGAAGGGGGAGCCGGTTTTGAGCGGGGAGGTCAAACCTACCCCGACGGCGTTGCTAGGCCGATTGCCTACTTTGGAGATTCCCACTTTTAATGGGGATCTGTCAGCCTGGATGGGCTTCATTAATTTGTTGGACAGTTTGGTGGATTCACGACGGGACTTATCCCCTAGTGAGAAGTTGGCCTATTTGCGCTCCTCCCTGCGAGGAGAGGCCAGCTCGGTAATCCAGCACCTGCTCATCAGTGACGACAACTACCAGGTGGCTCGCCAGCTTCTGGTTAGCAGGTACCAGAATGTCCGGTTACTGGCGGACACCCACGTGGCCACGATTTTGGCCCTCCCGCGAATCACGCGGGTACACCTGTTACGGAGGGAGTTGCTGAACCCGCTACTGTCAGCGGTCAACTCCCTAAGGCGATTGGACCTGCCGGTGGATCAGTGGTCCTTTGTACTGCTGCATATAGTCCTCGCCAAATTGCCCGCTGAAATGAAGGGGCGTTTCGAGCAGAGGTACGGAGGCGACAGCGCCTTGTATCTCCCGCCCTTCGCGGACCTCCTTCGTTTTTTGGAGGACGAATGTAGGGTGACGGACCACCTGGAGCCCGCCCCGGTTCCAGGTGTTGGTCGTATGGTGGCGGCGAGGGAACAGCCCCGTCGCCCGACCAACCGGTATGCTGCCTTCCAGCAGTCCCCTCCCCCCGCACCGAGTGAGCGGTGCAGGTATTGCAGGGGAGATAGGCACGTGGTGCACGAATGTGCCAAATTTAGAGGCCTCCGCCCAGAGGGACGGAGGGCCGTTGCTAGACAGCGCCAATGGTGCTATAGGTGTTTGGGGGGACACATGCAGTCGGCGTGTCCCCAGACAGAGGATTGTCGTCTTTGCGGAGGGAGGCATCACCCCCTCCTTTGTTTGGACCGCAAGGACGCCGGGAGCGACCGGGGTTCGAATTCCTCGCGCACGGGCGGGGGCCCGGCAGCCCGGAACCGGTCCCCTAGAGATTCGGCGGGGCTTAGCCCCCCCGTTCAGTCCCCCCCGGAGAGGGGGAACTATAGGAGAGACGCCCCCGCCACGGGCGGGGGTAGGGGGGTACCCCAAGAGTACGCCACGGTGGCGATGGGCACGGGCCCTATTTGCTACTACCCCCCCCTAATGGAGAGGCCTCGATTGGGGTACTATGCCCCGAGGCACGCCCCACACGGGTATTACCCTGCACCTAGGAGTGCTGTTGGTCGGGGCCAGTATGTACCCGATTGGGACCCGCTCGCCCGGTACGAGCGTCCCACATTTGGCGCGCCGACTCAGGCGCGAGGGGGACAAGTACCCCCCCAAAATTTTTAATGGCGCCCCTGTCGGACCCAACCACCCCTCCGGAGCTTGTGCTGTTGCCAACAGCCTCCGTGAATGTTTGGGGACCTAAGGGCAATGTTGTCACGGTGCGTGCCCTTTTGGACTCAGGTGCCCAGGGGTGCATAATGTCCAGGTGGCTTGTCCGACAGCTGGGTCTTTTGCTTGTGCCGCATCACGAAGCGGTACGGGGGGTGGGAGACTCGCGGATCCCTGATCCGATTGGTCGAGTTGAGTTCTCCTTCTCCCCCCACTTCGCGCCAAGGCCGAAGATCGGTGCTTCGGCGATAGTTTTTGATAAGGTGGTTGGACCACTCCCGCAAGTGCGAGTGCCGCCATCCACGATTGAGCTGACGTCTGGACTGGCTTTGGCTGATCCTTCCTTCCACCGACCGGGCCCAATACACTTGTTGATTGGTGCGGATGTCCTCGGTCGTGTACTGTGTGGAAGCAAGCGAGTTTTGCAGACAGCCGATCTTGTCGCCTTGTCCTCGTCGCTGGGTCATGTGGTGATGGGAAAGGTACCACAGACACCAGAGACCCCGTCGGTAGACCGCCAGACCATTGTCGGTTCTACTTTGTCCGACGTTCTCCAAAAGTTTTGGGAGGTGGAGGAACCTCCCACTGCCAAGCGGTTGGATCCGTTAGCGGAGGAGTGCGAATTGTTCTACCAGAACAACACTGGGCGCCTCCTCTCGGGTCGCTTGATTACCCGCTTGCCCTTCTTGGCGGCTCGCCCTCCTTTAGGGAGCTCCCGACCGATGGCCGAGAAGAGATTGTTGTCCATGGAGCGTAGGATGGCCAGGGATCCCGCATTCAAGGAGAAGTATATAGACTTCATGCGGGAGTATTTGGACCTTCGGCACATGTCCATCTCGCAGTTGGACTGGCGTAATGTGGAACATTACTTCCTGCCACACCACGCTGTTTTGAAGACTTCCAATGGGAAGATCCGCGTGGTCTTTGATGGTTCAGCGCCCACGTCAACCGGAGTGTCGTTGAATCAGTGTCTGCATGCGGGGCCGAAGTTGCATCACGATGTCTGTGATGTTTTGACCAACTTCCGCCGGCACGCTGTCGTCTTTGTGGCCGATATCCGCATGATGTTCAGACAGACCGTGATTCACCCGGAGGATAGACGATACCAGCTCATCCTTTGGCGTGAGGATCCCCAGGATCCGATGTTGGCTTACGAGCTGAACACCAACACTTATGGTTTGCGGTCGAGCCCCTTTGTGGCGATCCGTTCGCTTTTGGAGCTCGCAGAGCGCGAACGGCTACGCTATCCCCGGGCATCTGCTCTTATTGAGGGGGGGGCCTTATTTGTCGACGATATCTGCACGGGGGCCTCGAGCTTAGATGAGGCTCTCGTCTTACGTGATGAGCTGATTGCGCTCTTGAGGGCTGGTGGCTATGAGTTGCGGAAGTGGCTGTCTAACTCACCGGACCTATTGGCAGATTTGCCTAAGGACCACCAGCAAGAGCCGCTCCTCTTTGAAAATCCGGAGACTCCATGCTGTCTGTTTTGGGAGTCCAGTATCGACCAGTCCCGGATTTGTTCACATATAGATTGGAACTGCCAGACCCAAAGGTCTGGACTAAACGCACGGTGCTGTCTACTGTAGCCCGTACCTTTGATCCGAACGGTTGGCTCAGCCCTGTAGTGTTTTCGATGAAGTGCTTCCTACAGGAGCTTTGGGCTGCGGAATTGTCATGGGATGAGCCCCTCTCTGGTAGCCTCCTACGAGAGTGGGTGAGGTTCGTGTCATCCCTACCCGACGTCAATCGGGTTTGTATACCGAGGCAAATGCTGCCTTCGGGAAAGTTTAAAGCCTCCCTGCACGGCTTTTGTGACGCGTCCGAAAGCGGATACGCGGCAGCCGTTTACATCCGAACGGTGGATGCAGCAGGCGTTGTCGCCGTACACTTAGTTACGGCCAAGAGTAAGGTCGCCCCCCTTCGGACTAGGCTAACCATTCCGAAGTTGGAGTTGTCCGGCGCCACTCTCTTAGTACGGCTACTCAATCATGTTGCCGACACCTTGGGAAACGGTGTCGACTTGGAGTCGATATTTGCGTGGTCTGACAGCCAGGTCGTCCTTTGTTGGCTGAAGAGTTCAGTCCACACCCTTGAGGTTTTTGTGGCCAACCGGGTCTCACAAATTCAGACTTCAAAGGCCCCGTTGATTTGGCGCCACGTACCGGGCGAATTGAACCCCGCAGATTGTGCCTCCCGCGGCTGCGAGGCGCCTGAGTTAGTGGACCACCACCTATGGTGGAGTCCATCATGGTTGTTACGGCCTGAGCGCTCATGGCCTGCCACCCCGGCTGTGGCCAGAGTCCCAGACCTAGGCATGCGTGTTCACGCCGTGGAGACGGTGGCGGCTCCGCAGATGGAGTTTTTGTTAGACCGCTACAGTTCTCTTGATAAGTTGCTCGGCGTGACTGCTTGGATGAGGCGTTTTGTGCGAAATTGTCGCCAGCCTCAGGAGAAATCGTTGTCTCCGGTCCTCGCCCCACAAGAGCGGCAAGACGCTCTGTTGCATTGGTTGCGAGTGACGCAACAGCTAGAGTTTGAACCGGAGCTGAAAGCCCTGCGCTCAAGTAAGTCCAAGTTGAAGGGACCCTTGGTGCGGTTGAATCCCTTCTTGGACAGTACCGGATTGCTGCGTGTCGGAGGTAGGCTCAGACATGCCAACCTGCCGTACGGATCACGCCACCCTTTGTTGCTCCCCAAGGATGGACCGTTAGTTAGACTGTTGATTACAGACCGACATGTAAAGAATGCTCATGCCGGTTGTAATGCTTTGACCGCGCTCCTCCAACGAGAGTTCTGGATTTTGTCAGCGCGGAGAATAATCCGATCCGTTATTTTTCGTTGTCTCCCGTGTTATCGTTTGCGCGCCGATACGATGCAGCCCCAGATGGGTGATTTGCCTGCCGATCGAGTGAACGAATCGATGCCCTTCTCAGGAGTTGGAACGGATTTTGCGGGGCCATTTACCGTTAAGACATCGCGGCTTCGTAATGCTAGAACGGAAAAGGCTTACTTGTGTGTATTTGTTTGTTTGGCCACTAAAGCGGTCCACCTGGAGGTGGTTAGTGCCCTCACCACAGAAGCCTTTGTAGCCACGTTGAATCGTTTTGTGTCTCGCCGCGGAATGCCGTCGTTAATCAGGTCCGATTGTGGAACCAATTTCAAGGGCACCGATAGGTATTTAAAGGAAGTTTGTGAATTTTTGGATAGGAATAATTTTGAGATCGGATCCACACTCTCTCGCAGAGGGGTACGATGGCAGTACTCCCCGCCATCCTGCCCCCACTGGGGAGGGATTTTTGAAGCAACTGTAAAGGCCGCTAAAACTCACCTTCGTCGCGTTATTGGGGAGACGGTCCTCACGTTTGAGGAACTCGCGACCGTATTTTGTAAGGTTGAGGCGGTCCTCAACTCGCGTCCGTTGTGTCCGTTGTCTTCGGACGCGAATGATTTAGAGGCCCTTACGCCGGGCCATTTTTTGATTGGCAGACCGCTTAACGCCTTGCCGGAATATCCTTATTCCGAAGTGCCCTCCGGACGGCTCTCGCGATTTGAATTGCTCCAGCAGCTTACGCAGAGTTTTTGGCGCCGTTGGCATCTGGAGTATTTGCACATTTTGCAGCAACGCGTTAAGTGGTCGGATAGGACGACCCCACCCAAGACCGGAGATCTCGTGTTGGTAAAGGATCCAAACCTGCCGCCCCTCCGCTGGCGTTTAGGACGCATTGTTCAGCTTCATCCGGGGTCGGATGGTGTGCCCAGGTTTGCCGAGGTCCTGGTGGGGGACTCTGTTTTGAAGCGAGCGATCGCTACCCTCTCTCGCCTGCCCTTAGATTGAGTTGGCGGACAGTTTGTTACTGTCCGGGACGGGGGGATGTTCGCGCCGCGCTGCGAGCAGTCGTTGTCATTGTCAAGGTCACGAGACAATGCGCTCGGCCGGCCGGTGTAGGATCGCCAGTTTGCCGCCAACAGCCGTCCGCGCAACGTCTATATAATTTGTGCGCGCAACCCGCGCTGAGTTCGCCGTGTTCTACCCGTGCTGTGACCGAGATTTCGTTTTGCACCTACTAGGGCTCCGGTCGGGGTACGGACTTGTGACCCGTGTGTGTTCGCCTTGAAAGGCGCCGGGAAAGTTTTAGCTGTCTATTAGGGCATTGTGTAATTATAAGAGTGTTAGCTATAAGAGTTTCCCATCGGGGTTGTGTGAAGACCTACTTGTCAGGCGCGCGCGCGCCGGCGAGACAGCGACCAGCCCCCTGGATTACGGACAGTATATCCTACCATAAGGTAGGACTAGTTTTAATTTACTTAATTTTGCATGAGAAACCTCCGTTTCAATAAACTGTGGAACACAGTCGATGGTCACCACAATTGTGCGTGATCACCTACATTTCAAAAATATATAATTTGTATGCATAATCACTAAAAGTAATATAATAAAAAATTCATAATATAAAAACCTCAAAAGTAAAAAAAAAACAAGCTCTCATTACAGTCGGGGTCACGGGGTACCATGCTGTGGAGTTCTTAAATTTAAAAGGTCCCCCGACTGCAATGCTACTATGTATGTAGGTATGTTCCACGATAGCTCCGCCAATAGTGAACCGATTCTGACAATTTTTTTTTTATCTGATAGACCAAAGTTTCAATTGTGTCCCATGAAAAATTTACAGTAGTCAGTTCAGAAGTTTCTTCAGAATCCCGAAAAAACACATTGTTTTCGTCTGGTAGTTCTTGCTTTACGCTTCAATATATACGGGAACTATTAACCGATTTCGATAATTCTTATTTTATTCGAAAGAGTATATTCCTGAATTGATTCCATTGTAACCAAGTTAAGAGCTGATGGTGGAATCTAGGGGAGATTGAGGAAAACTCGCAAATTTTATAGGTATTTTACGTGTTTTATATATTTTTCAAGTATTTGCATCTGCTAATCATGATGTCATAATAATGAGCTGGTGATGGAAGGTCCAACTCTTCAATGGTTAGGAGTCGAAGGGTAATTTTTTTAACATCGTTAATAAGTAAAGATTCGTAGTTGTAATATTTCAGGTTATTTAGGTGAGCTGATGATGGAAGGTAAAACTCCTTAACGCTTAGGATTAAGAACATGTTTTTTAAGTACCACATGCACGAATATACCTTTAGTTGTATTCTTTCAAGTAATTCAGGTAAGCTGATGGTGGAAAGTTTAGAAAGGTTAGAAAAAGTCGCGCATTTTCGTCCTATAAATTGAATGATTTAATTTATTTTTCATTTTTACGAGTTTTGGAAAGTGAGTTTTTGTTTGCAGTTTTTTGTTTTGAAGGCGGTTTAATTTTTGTACTTTTTAGTTCGATTTTGGCAGTCTGTTTTTAATTTTCAAGTTAATTTTTTCTTTTGTTAGTAACAAATAAACTCAAAAACTACTGAACCGAAATAAAAAAATATTCCACCATTAGAATGCTACATCAACCCTGAGTAACATAAGCTATTCTGCCCGCGACTTCGTTTGTGTGGATGAAGTCGCTTACACAACAGACATTCTAAAGGTATCGGTTCAAACTGGGCGTCGTGACTGCACGCGACGTGACGCCCGCGCCACTACTGGTTTCTATGTATTTCATAGCGAGCGTCAGCGTCGGACGTCAGCGTCAGAGACTACGGTAGTCTACTCATCAAATATCTTTGTCCAATGTGCATTTGATCAAAGAAATTGGAAGACTTGGAACTTGGATCAAATGTACCAGGCATGGGCACCTGACAAATAAATTTGATCAATTGGACATAGAAACTGGACCAAGCTATTGGCTGAGTGGCATCAACCCCTTTGAATAAAATATAGGCACTTTTGTCCACCAGACTAACTTTAAAGTGGAAACCTTTGCCACGAACTCGACGGTTATTTCATTCGTTAAGATCTAGCGAGGAGGCAGGAGGAGCTTCATGGGCAGAACAATCTTCTTTTACGTTGCATTCGCAGCAAAAGTTTCCACTTTGGGCGTTTGTGCACTACCGCTGAATTTTACCGATCCGGAAAAAATCGGATGCTTGTATTTTAAGGTTATGTCGGCGAACAAAAGTCCCTGACAGTTTTGTATCGAAGGTACGAAGACAGATGGCGCTGTCACCACGCAAAATAAGCTCTGTACTAATTTCTAAATTAAAAATAAATGAATTTGTTTTTACTGTTTAAAGTGAAATTAGTGTGTGTAATATTGCTCAAATATAACGCTTAAATGTTATCTCCGGTGAATACCGATCCGAAAACTAAATAAATAAAAAAAAGTGACTGTGACTTTTTAACCATATTAAAGTGAATTATTTTGCAGATAAACAGGTGACAATATAAAAAATGTGAGTGTCTTTACTAGAACTATTAATTACTTATAAAAAAGTGACTATATTACTGTGAAATTGAAATTTACTATAAATACCAAAACAAGACGGTTTTTCTTATTCAAATTATGTGACACTGTGCAAGCGACTCTAGACACTCATGGCCTCAGTATAAAGTTCACAACTAAAAACGATAAACACAACGCCATCTATCGTGAAGCCAGTGACTCTACTTAAAAATCTCACAAGTATATTTAAGTGCCTACAGAAGCACGGTACTCGACGATCGACATTCTTTAGTTCACAATTGAACCACAAGATGGAGACAGTATGCAACAAATGCAATAAAATAATATCAAAACGTGATTATATAATTTGTGTCACCTGTACCAAGAGCTATCATATTGACTGTGCAAACGTCTCATTCAAAAGATTTCAGCTTATGACCACCGGAAACAAAAATACATGGAAATGTGACCCGTGTTACAATAAACAAAATAATGGAATTTACAATATAAACATCCCTACACATAACTCATTTCAATCGTTATCAGATGATGACTATACAGATACCATATCCCTATCTCAAAATAGTCGTTTGAATAACAGCTGTCCAAACCTACGAAATATAAATATGCAAGAGAAGATTGAAGAGTTAGAAATAGAAATTATTAAGCTCAAAGAGAAACTGCAAATAGCCGAAAACGAAATAGAAAATATGTTAACCGAAAATTCTACACTAAAGAAACTATTAGTAAATCAAGAATCAAAAACTAAGCTTTTGACAGAAATAAGCACAAGCTCAAAAAAAAATATTACACAAAGAAGAAAAAGGAAAAGTCTAAACAAAACTGTGCTTGAGTTTTTAGTAGACGAAAAAAATACTCAGCCCAAAAATAATAGTTTTTCCACGCCATCGAGGTTCGTCGTGAATAAGCAACATAGTTTGTACGAATTGGCAAGCACTCCGTATAAGCAAAATGAAAACGGTTTACATAACATCTCGACAGATGTCACCCCCTGCAAAACAACACCACAGAAACCTACAATCCATATCATTGGCGATGAACAGATACGAGGACTAGCCGAAGAATTAATAAATGCCCGTTGTGGAAAGTGGAATGACAATTACAGTGTTTGCAGTATTGTGAAACCATCCGCACCCAGCTCTGAAATACTAAATAGTTGTAAATGTATATGTAAAAGTTTGTGTAAAGATGATATACTGATATTATCACTAGGAAATAATGATGAAAATCCTTACTCAACTATCACCAACTTGTGTAACATTTTATATAACCTAAAAAGATGTAAAGTATTTCTATTAAGTGTACAAAATAATAACTGCTTAAACATCCATAAACTTAATGCAAAAATTAATCTTATTGTCAATCAATATGTAAACTGTACTTTTATTAATATTAATCAACTATTATATCAGAACCCCTACTATAAAATGTCACTAAAGAAATTGATTTGCTTTAAACTAAATATTGAAATAGACTACATAAAATACAATAATGATTACATTAAAAATACCTTACAAATTATTCAAACACAAAAATATTATAACCCTGACATTAAAAACACAAATAGTAATAATTCAAATACAAGTTTTTACAAAAAAGGCACAATCCCTTACTATTTTCCACCAAAAAAAATTCTTGAAAACATAAATAAATCTCCGGAAAATGAAAAAACAAAATGTTTTCGTTAATAATAATAAGCAGAATTTTGTAATCCTTCATCAAAATATTCAAGGCCTTGTTTCGAAAAAGGAAATTATTGAGTTAACAATTTCTGAGCTAAAAAAAGAGCTGACCCCAGACATTCTTTGTTTTACGGAAACATTCATAAAAGGAGGTGAAGAAAAAAATATCAACATCCATAATTATGAATTAGCCGCGCACTACTCGAGAAACAAGGGAAGAGGTGGGTCCTGTATTATGGTAAAAAAGGGAATGTCATATAAAAAAATTTCTCTAAGCAATGATCAGGTAATTAACTTCCACTTTGAATGTTGTGCTGTACATATCTTATCAATTAATACAATCGTCTTATGTATATACCGTACCTCAACAGCTACAAAGATAAGACATTATGAGTACTTTTTTGAGAAATTAGAACGTCTACTAAGTAACTATATGTATAAATATCAAAAGCAAAAAATAGTAATTGTAGGAGATTTAAATATAAACACATTGATCAATAATAATGTTACCAGAAATCTGACTGACACATTAAAAAATTATAACTTGACGCAGCACATAAAAGAACCCACCAGAGGAAGTTCGTGTATTGATCACGTATTTAGTAATATAAAAGGTGCCACTGGCCAAACCCTCCCGCTCTGTCTGTCAGATCATGACACAGCCCAAGTGCTGGTCTTTAGTACAAAAAAGAAACCTGTAACTCCTAAAGTAACATACGACTTTAAAAGATGTTACTCAGTCGAGAACATTGAAAATTTTAAGAAGTATCTAGCTCAGCTTTCTTTCACCGACGTATACAAAAAAACAAACGCAAATGAGGCCTTCGATACTTTTTATGACTGGTTTTGTTTACTATACAAATTATGTTTTCCGGTCTGTAAAATTAGATTAAACTCAACAAATAAACAGCGTTGGATATCAAAAGGAATTAGGAAAAGCTGTACAATTAATAGAACTTTGCGCCAAAATTATTATAAAAAACGTAATTTAAGAAACAAAAATAAATATCAAACATATTCGAAACTATTAAAAAAATGCATAATACAAGCAAAAAAACAAAATAATAACAAATATGTACTTAATAGTAAAAATGCTTGCAAAGCTACATGGAGGGTGATACAAGATGAAATCGACTATGATTCCCATCATAACCACTTCATTGACTCAATTGAATATCATGATAAATTCATTACTAGTCCTAATAAAATTGCAACAATATTTAATGACTATTTTATCGAATTATCTAATAAATCTAATCCTAATAAATCTAATCCTAATAAATCTAATCATAATAAATCTATTCCTAATAAATCTCATGAGCCAACCAATGACATATTAAACAATTCTATTTATCTGACACCCATTGACGAACATTATGTGAAAAAAGTTATCATCTCGCTAAAAAATACAAACTCGGAGGGATGTGATGATATATGCACGAAAGTATTAAAGGCGTGTAGGGAAGAAATAAGCCCTATTCTCGCATATCTAATAAACCTTTCTATGGTCACCGGCGTATTCCCTGAGAAACTTAAATTTTCAATAGTTAAGCCATTGTTTAAAAAAGGAAACAAAACAAAAATAGATAACTACAGACCCATTACACTGATACCTGTTTTTTCAAAGATCTATGAGAGAGTCATGCATGATAAACTCACTTCCTTCTTTGATAAATATCATGTGCTAAAGAAAAACCAATACGGCTATCAGAAAAATAAGTCTACAACACATGCTGTTTTTGACCTAGTGAATGAGACAATGTTAGGCCTTAATAAAAATATGTACACAACGGCCCTGTTTTTTGACATGTCAAAAGCCTTCGATTTTGTAAATCATAATCTGCTGTTTTCAAAACTAGAGTTCTGTGGCATTCGAGGAGTAGCATTAAAATGGATCCAAACCTACTTGCAGAACCGAAAACAATCGGTTAAAATAACAAAATTAGATAGCAATCAGGTGATTCAAACTTATCAATCAGAATACAAAGAAAATCGATTTGGGGTTCCTCAGGGAAGTGTCCTTGGTCCGCTTCTGTTTGTAGTTTATGTTAACAATCTACCAAATGTTACAAAGCACCGATGCATCCTGTTTGCAGATGACATATCGGTGGTAGTAACAACAAATAGTAAACTCATAGAGGATCACAAAAATGACATTTATAATACAATTACATCTATTATAAATTGGCTTAGAAATAATAATTTAATGATTAATATTGACAAAACTAGCTTTTTAAACTTTAACAATTCAATAAGACAAACATTTAACATAAACTATCAAGGACAAATGCTAAAGAAGGAAAACGCAACAAAATTTTTAGGTATTGAAATTGACCAAGGCCTAGATTGGAAAAGACATATAGAAGTTGTATGTAATAAAATCAACAGATTCACATTTGCTCTCCGTAAACTAACAAAAATAGCTACGAGAAGTACTGCGCTTACTGCCTACTCTGCATATGTAGAATCGGTACTGAGATACGGACTCATCTTATGGGGAAATAGCACTGATATAAACAGGGCTTTTATTTCTCAAAAGAAATGTGTAAGGGCTATATGTGGTACTGCATCTGATGAACCATGCAGACCACTGTTTAAATGTTTAAAAGTCTTACCACTGCCTTGCCTTTACATCTTTGAGACTGCAAAGTTTGTAAAGTTAAATCTGCATTATTTCAAACAGGCTAAAGACGTATACACACGAAACACACGCAATGGTAGTAGACTGGTTTCAGCAGTTACTCCTAATAGTGCACTATTCCAAAAAAATTGCTATTGGATGTGTATACAAATATACAATAAGCTACCCGACAATATAAAACTGTTACATGTGAATAAGTTCAAGGTTGTTCTTTATAAATGGCTTAGCGATAAGATGTTCTACAGTATAAAGGAGTATTTGGAAAATGTCCATTGAATATCTAACCTGCCATTCTTTGATATTTAAATTTGGTAATAATTGACATTTAAATCAGGGTTTATCTGACATTGGTACTAGTTTGACATTTAAAATAACGATTATTTTGACATTCTTAATAGGTAATAGGTTGACATTTAAATTAAGTATTATGGTATTATTTTGTCTGACAACTTTGTATTAGTATTTTTAAAATGATTTGACTGATAATATTCTGTAGGTATAACATTGTGAATCTATTTCTGATATTAAAATATTGTGAATTATTTCAATTAATAATATAATAATAATGCATTTAATTTAAGTAACAATTTAACTTAACTTAGGCGAAAATTGAATTTGTAATAAAATTTGCATGCTGTTATTAATGGCTGAATGGGCCGAACTTATAAACTAAATTAAGACCTTCAATGTACCCTATTCAAAGACAAATAAATATATTTCTATTTCTATTTCTATTTCTACGACAGCCAAACGATTTTTCATACAAAATTACCATATTTACTTAATTTTCCGGAATAATAAGTAGTCTATGCTAATCTCAAGTTCCCAAACTATCCCCGTACCAAATATCACGTCGATCCGTTTTGACGTGAAAGAAGGACAAACAAACAAATAAACAAACAAACACACTTTCACATTTATAATAATAGTATGGATTCATTCCATCCATAGGTTTGTAGGAGTACCTAGTTGAGATTAATTATTACAGAATAATGACTTACCAACTTTTACAACCGACACCGTACCGATCGAGCGAGCGAGGCGGCATTAGTGTGCGTGATGACGCACACACAGGTGGAACGCTGCGCTAATACCTAATCTTTGCCCGCGTTAAAAGGTCGACGCAGTCTTAACTTCTCCGTGATTTTACACCTATTTATTGCCTTCCAGCAAATCATTAATATCTCCGTGCTCTCTAATGGTAAAAGAATTCTCAAAATTTGTTCAGCAGTTCCTAAGATTACTTCCTACAATGATACCTTACTTCTTTATGATATGATAATGACAAGTATTGATATTATTATGCTCTCCGTTAGATTTTTTGTCATCAATAAAATATCCTTATCTTTGTAAATTAATATAAAAGATCCAAAAACCTTTGGTGATCAAGTCAAAAGTAATCTCTTAGCTCTTTCTCCTAATTTATGATTTTACTAGCTTTCCGCCCGCGGCTTCGCCCGCGTGGACTACACGACATTATCCCGCGGGAATGTGATGTTTTTCCGGGATAAAAAGTAGCCTATGTTCCTCTCCAGGCTACAAAGTATCTGTGTCCCAAATTTCAGCTAAATCCGTTCAGCCGTTTTGGCGTGATTGAGTAACAAACATCCAAACATCCAAACATCCAAACATCCAAACATCTAAACTTTCACATTTATAATATTAGTAGGATAATAATAATAAATAAAAATATAACACAATAACGGTACAGTATCTTAATCGTTGGACAGAAAACATTAACTGTCCCGAGTGTGCGATCTGGACTCTGGAGCCTAAACTAGGTCAACCCTTTATGACACAATTTAATTTTAGATACTTATTCTTAATTTAGTTCCTGACATCGCTCTTATATGATAATTAGTATTTTTATAATTCTGTTGAATTGAAATTTTGATTATTGTATATCTTGTAAAAGGTGGAAGTGTAGTGAGACTTAAAACCTTTTTAACAATTTTTGTACACTAACAATGTAACTAGCTACATTTCACAATAAAGACAATTATTCGTATTTGTATTTGTATGCAGGGTCAGCCCCTTTCAGTTGTTTCTCATCACCTCGGTTGAGGAAACCTCTTGTAATTTTCCATTGTTAATGCATAGAACATGATTAATGACACTTTTACTTTGCTTTACTATATTTTGTTATACTTTGTTATACTTTGTTATACTTTGTTATACTTTGTTATACTTTGTTATACTTTGTTATACTTTGTTATACTTTGTTATACTTTGTTATACTTTGTTATACTTTGTTATACTTTGTTATACTTTGTTATACTTTGATATACTTTGCTAAACTTTGATATACTTTGATATTCTATGCTATACTTTGCTACAATTTGCTATACTTTGCTATAATTTGCTATACTTTGCTATACTTTGCTATACAATACTATACTTTACTATACTTTGCTATACTTTACTATACTTTACTATACTTTACTATACTTTACTATAATTTACTATACTTTACTATACTTTACTATACTTTACTATACTTTACTATACTTTACTATACTTTACTATACTTTGCTATACTTTACTATACTTTACTATACTTTACTATACTTTACTATAATTTACTATACTTTACTATACTTTACTATACTTTGCTATACAATACTATACTTTACTATACTTTGCTATACTTTACTATACTTTACTATACTTTACTATACTTTACTATACTTTACTATAATTTACTATACTTTACTATACTTTACTATACTTTACTATACTTTACTATACTTTACTATACTTTACTATACTTTACTATACTTTACTATACTTTGCTATACAATACTATACTATACTATACTTTACTATAGCTAGGTACTACTTCTGTGAAAGACTTATAATGAACCATCAACAATATTTTTGTTAATGACACCGTAACTGATAACGCAAATGCCACAACCAAACCATTTAACTAAGATTATGGAATAATAATGATATAACTCATCAACCAATTCCTTTTTAGATGGATAAGTTATGCCTCGAGTTTGTTTGTGTTCAATACTTTGTCTTGAGTTGTATGAAACAATGTTATTTTCTTTTGTTTAATATTTCTAGTGTATGTATTGTTTCTCGTTTCTATGTGTGTAAATCTGTGATTGGCTTTCATGTTTCCATATTGTTACTTATTTTAGGACTAGCTGTGCCCGCGACTTCGTTCGCGTGGAATAGTGACTTTCGGCAGCACTTTTCATTTTTTTAGCTAATAATGTTTTTCGTTTTTTTGTGTATTTATTTTATATATATATATATATACTAGCTGACCCAGCGCGACTTCGTTCCCGTGGCCCTACCCCCTACTCCACCCCACCCTACCCGTACTCTACCCCTACCCTACCCCTACCCTACCCCTACGCTACCCCTACCCTACCCCTACCCTATCCTTACCCTACCCCTACCCCTACCCTACCCCTACTCTACCCCTAACCTACCCCTACCCTACCCTACCCCTACCATACCACTACCCTACCCCTACCCTACCCCTACCCTACCCTACCCCTACCCAACCCCTATATCCTTCCTTGGACTTCCACGAACATTTCAAGACCAAAATTAGCCAAATCGGTCCAGCCATTCACGCGTGATGTCGTGACCAAGGGAAATAGGGATTCATTTTTATATATATAGATATATATCATAGTTTAGCGCTATGATACATATTAACACATTAAAAATTATTTCACATAGCCTTCCGCCCGCGGTTTCGCCCGCCTGTACTACACGACGTTATCTCGAGGGAAAGTTATATTTTTCCGGGATATCAATTAGTCTTTGTCACTCTCTAGCTCCTAAAATATCCACATACTAAAAAAACACGCCGATCCGTTGCTCCGTTTTGACGTGAAAGACGGATATACAAACAATACAAACAGTATGTCAAAAGAAAGAACTTATCACGCTGAACAACTTCTCTTAAGATGCTATCTCATATAGTTTAACCTGGCTGCTAGGGTTCCACATCAGCTGGCCTAGCATGAACGGCTTTTATCATGCGATATGATATAGCACGTCATGCTGTCTTGCTTACCTACCCCACTAAGGTGGAAGCAAGACAGCAAGACGTGCTATATCATATCGCGTGATATAATGCTAGCCAGGCAGGTGTACCAAGACCTTCAAACTTTGTACGTCAATAGAAAATGCTCACCACATTTAACAATTTTCCATAAGACGGTATTTTTATATCTCTCATAGTTTGGCTGGACTGCTATGGTTCCACATCGGCCATTTTGATCTTCTAAATAAATTATAGCCTACCTATAAGTTGGCGACAACTAATAGCTATATAACAAAAAAAGTTTCATTAAAATCCGTTTAGTAGTTTTTGCCTGAAACGTGGACAACAGACAGACAGACAAAAAATTCAAAAACTATATTTTTGGTATCTGTTCCGTTTAAGAAGACCCTTGGTGGTATTTTTTTCTATTTCTTTTCAATGTATACAGCCCCTGTACCTGTCAAAAAAATTTGACATTTGATGCCCATATTTTGTGCTTTTAAGGGAATAACCTAGAGTCTTTGGACGTTCGTAGGTCTATTCGAGATCAAATTTTCCTTTATAAACTCGTAAATAACATGGTTGATTCTCCGTACCTTTTGAGTAAAATTTCGCTGCATTGTGGCAAACGAAATTTACGCTCACCCAAACTTTTTAATATACCTTTTTGTAATACCAACTATGCTAAAAATAGATTTCTTGTACGCACCTGTAGTGATTATAATAATAAGTTTAAACAAATGGATATATTCTTTGAGACGTTTGGTTCTTATAAAATCAAATAAAAAAAAAGTGTGATATGTTAACCTTTTAAGCTTTAGTAATGTCTATTGTGTTAATTTTACTTCTAGTATCTATCTTTTGTTAACCGTAATTAAGTTTAATATTTTTATTTAAGTAATTCAGTTTAAAACTTGATTGTAGGTACTTTTGATAAATCTGCATGAATTTATTGTGGAAACTGTTTTGGCGATATCACTGTCATTTAAGCTACGTCAATATATGTAATAGAAGCTGTATGTTTCCCTTAAGAACAATAAATAAAAATAAACAAAATAATATGGGCTTCAAATGTCAAATGAAGCCCATGTCCATAAACATAATTTTTAGCCGGTAGCCCGCTGAATAGAATCGCATACAGTTTTATAATAAGTATGAATTATTTTATTTATTTACCTAATTTATTTTTATCACCCCGGATAAAATTAAAAGGACTATTCTGCTCATAAAAACAATTTTTTTTTATTATGGGACCAACACTAAAATCGCAAAAAAAAACAGCAACCTATTCCATACAAAAGTGCAAAAATATTTAAATCAAAATGTATGGAACAGCTGATATTTTTTCGCGATTTCAGTGTTGGTCCTATAATAAAAGTTGTTTGTTTTCATGAGTAAAATAATCCCTAAAAATATCCGGGGTTATAAAAAAATACCGTGTATATTACATAAACAGTACCTACGTATTAACACATTAAAAATTTATATCACATAGCCTTCCGCCCGCGGTTTTGCCGCGTGTACTACACGACGTTTTTCCGATGGAATGTGATATTTTTCCGGGATAAAATTAGCCTATGGGACATAAAAAAAAAAACAGGTCGATCCGTTGCTCCGTTTTGACGTGAAAGACGGACATACAAACAAACACACTTTCACATTTATAATATAAGTATATATTGTATGTCGAAAGAAAATACTTATCACGCTGAACAACTTCTCTTAAGATGCTGTATTTGTATCTCTTATAGTTAAGCTGGGCTGCAAGGGTTCCAAATCAGGAGTACCAGACCTTCGATATTTTTCCGTCAATAGAAAATGTCCATGACGTTAAACAACTTTTCTTAAGACGCTATGTTTGTATATCATATAGTTTAATCTGGCTGCTAGGGTTCCACATGAGTTGTACCAGACCTTCAAACTTTGTACGTCAATAGAAAGTGCTCATCACGTTTAACAATTTTCCTTAAAACGGTATTTTATATCTCTCATAGTTTGGCTGGACTGCTATGGTTCCACATCAGAAATTGCGATCTTCAAAATTAATTATAGCTTTATGTTGGCAAGGACTAATAGCTGTATAACAAAAAAACTTTCATCAAAATCCGTTCCGTAAACTTTTTTGCCGACGTCATCACACGAAAATATTCATCCCCTGTTTTCACCCTCTTAAAGGTTGACTTCCGCGGTTCGCGGCCGATCGCAGCCGCGCGCGATCGATCGCATGCGACTGACGCGCGCGGCTGATGCGACAATAGTCAGTGTATGAAAATGTATGGCGCCGCTTCCGAGGTATGCGACAGACGCGTGCGGCCGACGACAGACGTCGGCCGCACGCGGCCGTAACTATAATGAAAACTTCTTTGTATTGTATAGATCTCACTTTTCTGTCATCTTCCCATGGAAGTATTAGTTTAGGTGATACTTCCATGCATCTTCCTTATTTTAATCTCTAAGTTTTTTTGGTTGTCTGTCACTGTTAGAAAATTTATGTGTCAACGCTGGATTGAGATGATTTTTATAAACTCTCCTTTTGGGCATTTGTGCACTACACTGAATTTTACCGTCCGGCAGTCCGATTTTTTACGGTCCGATATGGCAGGCCATAAAATGTATATGTGCGCTTGTGCATTACACGGAATTTTACCGTCCGACATTTTACTTTTCCCCATTCCGGTCAATGATGTTTTCCATCAGCAATGAAATACGTATGGGCGCTTGTGCACTACACTGAATTTTACCGTCCGGAAAAAAACGGATGGATGTATTTTAATCATAAATTATTTATAATACACTAGCTGACCCGGCAAACGTTGTTTTGCCATATTAATTATAGTGGACCCGGTAAACTTCGTATCACCAACATCTATTATAGATAGACAGATGAAAATAAATAATCGCGAAGAAGTTTTATACACTGTTTTTTATACAGTAGGTAATCCAAAGCGGCTAAAACGAAACGTCAGTGATTACAATACTCTTTGACATACCTCTTTGGAAGCGGCTATGGAAGAATGACAGTTTTGTATAGTACGACAGTTTATCGATTTTCTACACAAAATAATCATTTTTATTTTCTAATTTTCCAGAATAAAAAGTAGCCTATGTTACTCTCCAGCTCCCAAACTATCCCCATACCAAAAATCGAGTTGATCCGTTGCTCCGTTTTGACGTGAAAGACGGACAAACAAACAAACAAACAAACAAACAAACAAACAAACAAACAAACAAACACACTTTCACATTTATAATATTAGTATGGATAGTAAGAATGTATTTATTTCATGTAGTTTCGGCTTTGAAACATTGAAACTGTGATATTGAACTGTGTTCAGTACACCCCTGCCTATACCGCGGAATCAGCTGACGCAGTGGAAGATTTATCATGAGTAGACTCCGGACAAGAACTAGGTTTCAGCGGGGATGTAACTGAACAATTGGACTGCGATACACAGCGACTTAATTTAAATGGTGAAGTAAGGTGAATTTTACATACGGTCTGTGCTGTAGAAAGTCCCTGGGCTGCGGAGAGAGGGGGCGCGCCCCCCTGGTAAATCCTTCTTCTGGTAGACCTTACCAATTCGTCACCTTACTCACAAAACAAATACTACAGCGTTCCCAAGACACTGGGCGCTTCAACATAGGTACACAATAACACACGACACACGCGGGGCTTGTTTATTAAGATATATTGTCCCGACAACAACGCGTGTGGTAGAAAGTTGTCTTTCAAAAGCATCCGCGACCGGCCACTCCAGAGATGGCGTCAAAATCCTGGTCGTACAACACGGGATCAGATAGATAATTTAAGATTCAATTCAAGCTCGATATGCCAGGCATATTCAACGCGAGCGGTTTTTAACAATTCAGCAAAACTAATCCGACATGCTTTTCTTACAAGAATTCCAATCAAGTGTCACTGTCAACTTCAAGTGACAGCCAAATGTCAATTTGACGTGACATTAGAGACGCGTTCAGAAACGTCGATCTTTTCCGAACATCCCCCCGCCCCGGACCGTTAAGAACGGTACGTCAATCTACGGGTAATCGGGAGAGCCCACTAACTGCTCTCTTCAAAACCGAATCTCGAACCAAAACCTCAGCAAAACGAGGAACTCCGTCAGTTCCGGGGTAGAGTTTAACAATGCGCCCCCTTCGCCAACATAGGGGCGGCAGGTTAGCATCCTTAATCAACACGAGGTCGCCAGTCTGGGGTGGGGTGGTTTTATCTGTCCACTTCACGCGCTGTTGTAGGATATGCAAATACTCCATCGACCAACGTGCCCAGAAGTTTTGGGACATCTGTCTCAAAAGTTGGTATCGCGACAAACGATGGGATCCTACATCCTGAATCGGATATTCAGGCAAAGCCAAAAGGGGCTGTCCGATCAAGAAATGACCTGGGGTCAACGCTTCCAGGTCATTCGGGTCCGAAGACAACGGGCACAAGGGTCGCGAGTTGAGGACGGCCTCAATTTTACAAAATACCGTATCAAGTTCCTCAAACGTGAGAATAGTTTCTCCAATCACGCGACGCAAGTGTGTCTTGGCAGCCTTTACACAAGCTTCAAAAATTCCTCCCCAGGTCGGACAAGCTGGAGGGCTAAACTTCCAGATTATCCCACGCCGGGAGAGGGTGGTTCCAATGTCTATTTTATTATCAACAAAAAACTTAACTACTTCCTTAAGATAATTACACGTTCCCTTATAATTAGTACCACAATCGGAACGTATCAATGACGGCAGTCCTCTACGGGAAACAAATCTGCTCAAGGCGGCGACAAAGGCTTCGGTAGACAATTCCGAGACAATTTCCAAGTGGACAGCCTTGGTGGACAAACATACAAACACGCACAAGTACGCCTTATAGGTTTTAGCATTACGCAGTCTCGAAGCCTTTACAGTAAAGGGACCGGCGAAGTCGGTGGCGACTCCGGCAAAAGCTCTACATTCCGTGACGCGATCAGCAGGCAAATCACCCATCTGGGGCTGCATGGTCGCGGCCTTCAATCGATAACAAGGCAGGCAACGGAAAACCACAGTGCGAATGGCTCGACGAGCAGACAAAATCCAAAATTCACGCTGCAAAATGGCCAACAAAGCATTACAGCCAGCATGTTGTGCATTCACATGGCGATCTGTTATTATCAGTTGAGTCAAATGTCCATACGGCAGGTTCGCATTTCGAAGTCTTCCGCCGACTCGCAAAAGCCCAATCTCGTCCAGGAAGGGATTTAATCGCGATACCGCGCCCTTCAACTTGCGACGGCCTAAACGCAAAATTTCAATCTCGGACTCAAAACTATCAGCTTGTACTCTCCGGACCCAAAACAAGAGCGCGTCCCTACGCTCGTCCGGAGTGAGAACCGACGAATCACGCCTCGCGCGTGGGTTCCTGCAATTGTACGCAAAACGTCTGATCCAAGCGGTAACACCAAGCAGCTTCTGTAAGGAGCTGTACCGATCCAACAACAAATCCTTTTCCCCGGCGGGGTTAGTCTCCAGGACGCATGCCCGCATATCAGGAACGGCTACGTTCGACAACGCTGGAGAGGGCGGCCACTCCGACTCAGGCCGCATCAACCACTGTGGGCCCCACCAGAGGGGGTGGTTAATTAGGGTTGGGGCTGCACAACCCCTAGACGCACAATCCGCGGGATTCATGGTTCCCGGCACGTGTCTCGAAATCAACTCGATGTCGGAATTACAAATCTGCGACACTCGATTGGCCACAAACACGTCCAAGGTGTGCGCCGGAGCCTTCAACCAACAAAGGACGACCTGACTGTCCGTCCAAGCATAAACCTCTTGTATCTTAATAGATCGACCTAATGTGAGCCATACGTGGTTCAACAAACGCATTAGGAGGGCAGCTCCACACAATTCCAACCTCGGGATCGTATGACGAGTCCGAAGGGGAGCGACTTTGCTTTTCGCTATCACCAGATGCACAGCAACAACTCCGTCAACAGTAACGGTGCGGAGGTACACGGCCGCAGCAAATCCACGTTCGGAGGCATCGGAAAAGCCGTGAAGAGTAACTTTACAATTTTCAGAAGGGAGGAATAGCCTCGGCAAATGCACTTCATTAATCTCGGGGAGGGATGAAACGAAGCTCGACCAATCTCGGAGTAACTCGTCCGAGAGGGGTTCATCCCACGACACACCCGAAGCCCATAACCGTTGCAAGAAACACTTGGCCATAAACAGCACGGGGCAAATCCACCCATTGGGGTCAAAGGTACGTGCGACAGTAGACAATACTAAACGCTTGGTCCAGACTTTCGGTGGTCGTAAATCCACACAATAAGTGAACGTGTCAGAGACCGGTTTGTACTGTACGCCAAGGACGGTCACCACATGGGGATTATCAACATTTTCGAATAGGTGGGGGACCTGCTGGTGCTCTTCGGGCAAACCTACCAGTACATCAGGCGAGTTGGATATCCATTTCCTCAACTCGTAACCTCCCGACTTCAAAAGGGCGGTGAGTTCGTCTCTCAGGACAATCGCCTCTGAGACAGATGAGGCGCCCGTGCAAATGTCATCCACATAGACGTCACTGGCCAAAATGGCGGAGGCGCGAGGGTATCTCAAGCGCTCCTTCTCGGCCAACTCCAACAAAGAACGAATCGCAACAAACGGGCTCGAAGCCAAACCGTACGTATTCGTATTCAATTCATAAATCAACAAGGGGTCCCTAGGACTCTCTCTCCACAAAATCAATTGGTACCTCCTATCCTCTGGATGGATGACCGTTTGTCTGAACATCATCCGGATGTCAGTCATAAATACAATTTGGTGCCGCCGGAAGTTGGTCAAAATGTCTGAGATCTCCGTGTGCAGCTTGGGACCTACATGCAGACACTGGTTCAAGGACGCTCCAGTAGAGGTGGGAGCCGAACCGTCAAAGACCACCCGAATCTTTCCGGATTTCAAAACGGCGTGGTGCGGCAAAAAGAAGTGCTCAACGGAGCGCCAATCCAAATCGCTCACGGACATGTGCCCTAACTCCTCATACTCCCGCATGAATTCAACATACTTCTGGCGGAAGACCGGATCCTTGCTCATGCGACGCTCCATCGCCACTAGCCTACGTTCCGCTAGCGGTCGGGATTCGCCCAGAGGAGGTCGGCCGGCACGAAAGGGGAGACGGGTGATCAAACGACCAGAGCGGAGGCGACCAGTGTTATTCTGGTAATACAACTCGCATTCATCCGCTACTGGGTCAACCCGCGGGGCTGGTGGAGGTTCCTCAACCTCCCAAAACTTCTGCACCACTTCGGAGAGAGACACATTAAAAACAAGACCGCGATCCTCATCAAGGGAATCCAAAACGCGGCGAACAGGGCCCATCACAACTGTACCGAGTGTCGTCTGCAGAGCTACCAAGCCATCTGGCTGCAAAACTCGCTTCCCCGTCAACAAAACTCGCCCCAGGACATCGGCTCCAAGGAGAGCATCAATCGGGCCTGGGCGGAAGAAATTTGGATCGGCGAGTGGGGAATCAGACACCAAAGACAACATACTCGGTCCCAAGTCAACTGAAGGTTGACGGCCAACAACTGTGTCCAACACAATCGCCGAGGTCTTAATGCCTGGCGTGGACTTATTACGTGATGTAAATGTGAAGTCAACATGCCCTAACAACCCGGGGACTTTCACATCGCCAACACCTCTCACGCCTTCCGTGTGGGGGTGCACCTTGAGGCCCAACCGCCTAACTAACCAAGATGACACCACACACCCCTGAGCACCGGAATCCAACAAGGCGCGAACTTCCACAAGGTCGCCATTCAATCCCCTGACAAGCACAGAGGCCGTGGGCAACAAAACGGTCTCTGGAGGGGTGGCTACAATCGACCGTAAACACGTTGATTGCTAGTATGTGGGGTCCCCAGACGTCCCCCCATGGTAAGGGGGTCGCTCATAGCGATCCAGTGGGTCCCATTCTCCCACATACTGCCTACGTCCAAATCGCCCGGTATCAGGCGGGTTATATCTCCCGGCCCCTTGAAGACGGGGCGGGCGCCGCTCCAAACGCGGGTATTCGGCGAGCGGCGGCGAGAATCGGTGCCTAGCATCCACCGTGTACGTCGCCCCATAGTCGCGGGGGCACGGTGACCGATTTTCAGAAGGGGGGTCCCGGGGACCCCCGCCCGTGCGAGGCTCAAATCGTCGCGGGGGGCTTCTACGACCTCCCGCATCGCTCGCAAAATCGAACCCCCTAGTTGGGGACCGATTTCCCATGGGGGGGTCCGTGGGACCCCCGCCCGTGCGAGGCTCAAAACGTCGCGGGGGGCCTCTACGACCTCCGGCAACGCTCGCATTACTCATCCCCATCCTTGGGGATCGGTTTCCCATGGGGGGGTCACTGGGACCCCCGCCCGTTTGAGGCTCCAAACGTGGCGGAGAGCGTCTGGGGCCACTCTGGTGGCCACTAGAACTGCTGCGGGATGCAAACACCGCGGGGGGTCCGAGACCCCCACCCATACGAGGTGATCCTGCAGCGACACGCTGCGGCGCTCCGCCGCCCTCTGGGCTGTTCATGCAGAGGAGGGGATGGTGGTTGCCCTTACAAAAGCGGCATGGGTGCGCTTGGGTACATTCGCGCTGCATGTGCAGGCCCAAGCACGAGTAGCACCATGTCCGTTGTCGCGCGATCGCTCGACGGCCTTGGACGCGCTGGTCGAGGAACTTATCACAACGGGTCGTGCTGTGACCCGGTTCCCGACAGTACAAGCAGCGGGCGGTCTCCTGGACGGCGGCATAGCGGCCGGGCGCGCGAGGGGCCGTACGCCCCCTACGGGGGGGTCCGGTGGGGGATCTACTCTGTGGCACAGGTCGTTCGGGTCCCATAGGACCGGCCAGAGAGGAATTATCTGCCAGTCTACTCTCTCCTTCCAGGAACGTCAAGAGGTCCGAGAAGGGTGGCAGATAAGTCGCACTATCCCCACCATACTGCTGCTCAAAACGGACCTTAACAGAGTCCGGCAACTTTCCCAGGACAATGTGCAGTAACAAAAACGACCACTGCTCCACTGGGAGTTTTAAGTTTTTTAATGCGTTGTATGCAACCAACAGCGGATTCAACAAAGCCACTCTCAAGTGCATCACGCTGGTAACGCGGGGTAAATTCAAAATGGCGGCAACATGGTTGTCCGCCAGACGTCGTACGTTCTGGTACCGACGGGCAATCAAATCCCTAGCAATAGGGTAGTTTTCATCCGAGGGGGCCAAATGTTGAACCGATTCAAGGGCCTCCCCTTCCAACACGGATAACAAGTACGCTAACTTCTGGCCCTGGGTCAAATCATCCCGGGCATGTACCAGACTATCAAAAATATTAATAAAGCCCTCCCAGTCCTCTAGACGACCAGCAAAACGCCTTAAGTCTAAGGGGGCCAATCTAGCAAAGAGAGGGGGCATACTCTTAGATGTGACCGGGGACGGGCTCGGTTCATTCTCTCTTGCCACTTGCAAAGGTCGAGCCACCTGGGTAATTCTGTCCGCAAAATCATAACACTGGTCCACATCCAAACCGACTTCTTGTCGCATTTCCACCTCGGCCTCAATAGTCCTTTCCAAAAATAAGGCATACTGTTCATCAACAACAGCCAAACGTACGGGCAGATCTACGTATCTGTTCAACAAGGCCTCCGTTCTATCCGGTCGATCCAACAACGCAACCGCAGAAGCTAACCACCGTAACTCAGAACGTATTTTGGCTTTAGCAGAGGAGGCCGTCATTGTAACGTCACAAATTTATCAACAAAAACAACAAATTCAAAATATTCACTATAACACAAAATCTCCAATATTTGGAGGTTACTAATAACCACAAAATTCCAATATTACAACAACAAAGTATTTATAATGACACAAACTCTTAAATATTTGGAGGTTATCAGAAAACAACAAAACTCACTGACTATTGAAATTCACTCCAAATCACTGACTATTGAAATTCACTTGGATATCAACACAACAACAAGTTAATTTTCATTATTTCAAAGCACAAGTTTCAATGAGTTTCAATGTGTAAACAATGTCCCAAATCATTTAAGTTTCACTAAGTATTGAGTGCAAACTTATTAGCTAACCTTTTATTAGCCACCATTTAGCAACAACTTGTCAATATTCACAACTCAAATTTGCTAACAAACTAAATAATAATTATTATGAGCAAAGAAAGGCATCTGTTTACATTTTGGAACTTCAATACATGACAATTAATTACAAGACATGGAACCAATAACAAAGGAATGCCCTTTACTTTTCAAATGCAAGTTAATTACCATTTACAAGTACAAATTAATCTAGTCCGGACCAGATGGTCATCAAACGGCACTGATTAATAGACAAAATTTTGGCGTGGGCCTCTCAGGCCTTCAAACTACGCTCTGCTGCCAAGAAATGTTCAGTACACCCCTGCCTATACCGCAGAATCAGCTGGCGCAGTGGAAGATTTATCATGAGTAGACTCCGGACAAGAACTAGGTTTCAGCGGGGATGTAACTGAACAATTGGACTGCGATACACAGCGACTTAATTTAAATGGTGAAGTAAGGTGAATTTTACATACGGTCTGTGCTGTAGAAAGTCCCTGGGCTGCGGAGAGAGGGGGCGCGCCCCCCTGGTAAATCCTTCTTCTGGTAGACCTTACCAATTCGTCACCTTACTCACAAAACAAATACTACAGCGTTCCCAAGACACTGGGCGCTTCAACATAGGTACACAATAACACACGACACACGCGGGGCTTGTTTATTAAGATATATTGTCCCGACAACAACGCGTGTGGTAGAAAGTTGTCTTTCAAAAGCATCCGCGACCGGCCACTCCAGAGATGGCGTCAAAATCCTGGTCGTACAACACGGGATCAGATAGATAATTTAAGATTCAATTCAAGCTCGATATGCCAGGCATATTCAACGCGAGCGGTTTTTAACAATTCAGCAAAACTAATCCGACATGCTTTTCTTACAAGAATTCCAATCAAGTGTCACTGTCAACTTCAAGTGACAGCCAAATGTCAATTTGACGTGACATTAGAGACGCGTTCAGAAACGTCGATCTTTTCCGAACAAACTGAAAACGTGATATTCATGAGTGGGTGGGGCGGGGGAGGGGGTAATCACTGCGCTGCCCCGGCGAGTAAAAAGACGGACAAGTGCACAAGCCAATCATCCGTGTTTTTCATGCCACGCCACCGCCGCGCCGGTCCGTAAAAAAACGGACCGCCGGCCGGAAGGTAAAATTCAGTGTAGTGCACAAACGTCCTTTCTGTAACACGCTCACTGCGGCACTGAATTAGCTATTCTTTCCATTGGTGCGGTACGCGGAGTTTTAGACCTCATACTAAACCAGACATTGTGGCGGCGTTTTCGACCCCACCGAGATTCAAGAGACTGCAATTCCTTTTTTTTAAGCGTGAAGTCAGAAACAATATGGATTTTAGTCTTGATAAGTGAGTATCTATACAATACAAATAAGTTTTCATTATAGTTACGGCCGCGTGCGGCTGACGTCTGTCGTCGGCCGCACGCGTCTGTCGCATACCTCGGAAGCGCCGCCATACATTTTCATACACTGACTATTGTCGCATCAGCCGCGCGCGTCAGTCGCACGCGGTCGATCGCGCGCGGCTGCGATCGGCCGCGATGCTCGGAAGTCTACCTTTAGGGTAGTTTTTTTAACAAACTTTGAATGTCGTATTTATTTATCTAATAAAAAGCCTATAAAATAATGTTGTGCTTTAAAAATGACGTAATTTCAATACAAACTTTCATCCCCTATTTCAACCCCTTACAGCCCTTTGTTCACATAAAAAAGTAGCCTATGTCCTTTCTCAGGCTCTAGACTATCTCTGTACCAATTTTTATACAAATCGGTTTCGTAGTTTAGGCGTGATTGTGTAACACACAGACAGAAAGATTCGCATTTTCGCATTTATAATATAATAAAGTAAGGATTAATAAGCTGTTGATTCACCGAAAAGTAAAAATAAAAACACAAACAATGCCAATAAAGAAACTATAAGGCAAGATGTCGTAGATTTTATTTCTGTCTTAATAACTTTATTTTATATGTTATCAAATTTTATTCGATATATCCATATCTATAATTATTTTACTTCTGCTAAAATGTAGCAAAACTATCTGAAATTCTTATCATTACACTTTTTCTTGTTTCATTGGTTTTGAAAACTTTTATAAGAAAATCTAACTAATGATCTATCTGGGCCCTGGCTTAATGGGCCCCCAGTAAATATCCCGATGATTACGTGTTACATATAAGTAGTTGAAAGTATTTCTAAAACTTGTAAAATAAAAATAGAACAATAAACCTCAGAACTGTCCTAAACTGTAAAAATAGTATGTATTAAAAGCCCGCAGCTACAGACGAGTTGATAAAAAACTTGCAAAGATAAAACCGAATAATAGCGGTGACTATGGAGATATCCCTAGCTGATCATTAAGAAATCCCTCAATTCAATATGTAAAATGTTGTAAGAATATCTCATAATCAGGAAATAAACATAATTATTAGTTATAAAAATGATACGGACGGATCCAACTATAAACAGTAACATAAACAGTAAATATTACGAAATAACGGGATTTTTACTATGTTTTGATTGGTTGTCGAGTCCCCGATATTTAGAGATTAAACGAACTTACCTGAAGTGAAGTTCTTGTAACGGCTGCCATTTTTACTTACTTCTTTCATTGTTTTATCCATAATAATCGCACAAACTATTAATGTTATGAAAAAATCATTACAACTATAAACAAATGTGGTCTATTCAGTTCTATTGTATTTATGTGATAGGAGCTGTCAATGTCAGATGCCACTCAGCTGTCTGTTTGTTTGCGATGTTCCGAAGTAACATAGCTATAAACCGCCGCGCGTTCCGTGGCAGACTGTGATCTGTATGCGAAATACTTTGATTGTAGTTTCGTGCATATTTATATTGCATTTCTTAACGTAACAACATAAATAGTCTATTGGAAGCAATTTTGTCTTACGCGCGCCATAGATTTTACTAAATTAATCTTCCAGATAATTCTGAAATCTTCGCGACGTAATTAGTCGGTGCCTTGGCTGTATGATTAAAATCCAATGACAAGTTGAATCTATCTAGGCAAAAAAAAATTATAACCCTACTTACAGCCAGAATGTTCTGGAAGATTTTTAATATATAAAGGAGAATTCGCTAAAGATTTCTCCTTTTTCTGGTTTCTCGCCCCAACATAATTGGGTGAGTGTTTTGTGCGCGTTTTATTTTCGTGATAAATAAATTATATTCTCGGTGCTATAACCTCAAACAGCCGTTCATCAATTCTATTCTTTTACATATTGTTTTCGATGTGATGTTTATTTCGTCATCGAATTTATACTAATATAAACTGCAATTGCCACACGGTGAACGGAATACTAAATATTCCGGGATCCAAAAGCAATTTACTTAAATACATTTTAACTTACACCTTTAAATTGTCCCTCTTGTTCTGTAACTTTTAATTAGTATAACAATAGCCGCTGACATGAAAGTTAATGTGCTCCTCTTTCTTTAATAGTAACCTAATTTAAATGACAATATTCCTATCTCAATTGTAGCCCAGTGTCATACCCACTCATACACAGCGGTCGGATTTAGTGAACACATGTTCATACCTGTTATCGTAACATTTCAGGGTCGTATCTCCGGGCAACATCTCCCCGAGTCTCACCGGTACCTACCTGCTGTACCTGCACCAGTACCTGCCTACTTCGTGCCGCTCTCCACCTGCTCCTGCGCGCCTAACCGCCAGGACCCTGCTCTGCTCCGGCCTACCCCGGACCAGACCCCGCTGCCTCTAGGCTACAGCGACTTCTCCCCTCTTTAGGAAGTCCCTAAGTTAAGTCCTCCCAACTTGTTCTTTGCACTGATCCCCGAGCGACAGAACCCACGGTCTAATTGTGGAAAATAAAATACACTTAATTTCATATACCTACCCTCTTTTATTTCTGACTCGTGCTCTCCGGCTCCTCCAGCCAGGAGCGTTTCAGTGGCGCCCAGCTCATTCAGGCTCGCTTGGTGATCAGTGCTTTATTTATTTATTTATTTTTGTGCTTCGTATGTGGGTACCTATTTTTTTATCCGAGTTTGTGTAACGAACGGCTAACCGTGGTGATTTAACTGTAATATTTTCTTTAAATATCAGCCTTTCCTTGGTTCTAAACCAGGAAGCCTGTGATTTTTATTTTAACCGACTTAAAAAAAAAGGAGGTTACTTACCTTTCCTTAATAAATATTTTTTTTTTTTTTTACTTTTTATCTTAAAGCCCTTGATATTCATTTAACCTACTTCAAACAAGGAGGTTATTTACTTTCTTCATTTAAATTGTAATTTTTTTAAATTGAACTTACAACGGTTATAGTTACCCACATACCCCTTTTGTTACTTAAGTAGTGGTTGCACTTGAGTAGGCTCGTCGCGCAAAAGACTCACCTAACGTACTTAAATATGGCTGTGCGTAAGATAAATTTTCTTTCCTTACAAAAGTCGGAACTTGAATACGAAGTCGGACTTCGCGGAGAAACACCGGCTGATAACGTGGCCGATTTAAGGAAGCAAATTACAAAGATCTCTAAAGAACTTCCTTCTGAGGAGATTTTAGCCTCGCATTTGTCTTCTGCTGACGACTTAGACGGCATCTCAGCCGCATTAAACAAATCTAATAAAAACCTTGAATTATTAAAATCTAAATTTGATAGAGGTGTTTATTTGAGAACGGAGGTTATTCTTAACCACGTTTTTCATCGGCTCGGTAGAGTTGATGCGGCCGAGGACGCGTTATTATTGGGTGCCCTTGCTGAATGCAAGCGCGGCTTGAAGGCCCAAGACAAGGAACTGTCCACTTTAAAACCTAGGGAGACACCTGTCTCAGGCGCGAATGCGGGTGACCCTTTGCTCCCCGGTCCTTCTACTTCCAGCCGAGAGCAAGTCAACGCGACGGAGTCTATTATTAATGTTACTGTCGATCGGGCTCTTTCCGATTTCACTAAACTTAAATTCAACGGGAAAACTTGTGTTGTTTCCTTTATTCAAAAGGTTGACGAGTTTGTCACAGCTAGGGGCATAGATTATAGTAGGGTTTTGTCGTTTGGTTACGAAATTTTTACCGACGACGCCTTGTATTGGTTTCGTTGTGCCAGGCCAAAAGTAAATACCTGGGGAGAGTTAGTAGCCTTGCTGAAGGCTGATTTTCTTCCGAAAAACTATGACTCTCAATTTAAATCGGATATTAGAGCTCGTACCCAGGGTGTTAACGAACCAATTGCTATATATCTTTCCGTAATGGAGGTTATGTTTTCTCGCCTCACGAAACCAATATCAGAGGAAGATAAATTAGAAATTTTACTTACTAATATTAGGCCTTGCTACGCTAATGCTCTTACTCCGTCTTCGGTGATAAACTCCATCGACGATCTTAAAGCTATTTGTCAACACGTTGAAAAAATACAGTGTCAAGTGGCAAATTTTGTTGAGCCTTCTGCTTCTAATATGTCGAACTTAGCTACGGAGTTCGTTTACCGCGGTGCTACTAGCACTCCGGTTGTTAATAAACCTTTTACTAAAACTAATAAGTCATTTGTTTCAGCTGTGAACAATGATAATATATATTGTCCTAGATGTCGTTCTAACACGCATAATTTGAAAAACTGTACTCAACCACGAACAATAGTTTGTTTTAAGTGTGGCAAAGATGGTGTTCGCACCCCCGAATGTCCGGATTGCAATAAGCCTACCAATCAAAAAAACTAATTGATCGGGATTGTGAAACTAGGCAGCTTCGCTCGAGATTCTCTAGTCGTTGCGATGAAGCTGAATGGAAAGAATGGTTATCTATTATATCGAATCTATCTCATAGTCATTCTGAGTCTCCAATCCCGGAATCTGAAATTAATTTTTCTCGACCGTATATTTCTGTTATTATTGGTGATAATCATGTCGTTGGTCTTTTAGATACCGGTTCCGGCATATCCTTACTTGGGAATAATTATCAGGAATATATATTAAATCCTAATAATAAACTTTATTCTTGTGACCCGTTACAGCTTTCTGCAGCTGGCGGTCAAACTTTTACTGCCTCTAAATATGTTATTCTACCTTTAAATTTTAAAAATAAAACTATTCATATTAAATTATTTGTTGTGCCGGAAATTAAAAACAATTTAATTCTTGGTATGGATTTCTGGAGGAAGTTCGAGTTGTTTCCGAGTGAACTCGATAGCCTTTTGCTGGATGAGTCTAACGAATTTAATATATCTAATATTGCTCTTGACGATCCTAAACAAATTTGTTCGTACGCTCAACTTAACAACGAACAAAAGGAAAACGCTGATAATATTATTTCTCAATTTCGTAGCATTTCCTATGAAAAATGTGGTTTAGGTCGTACTTCGTTGATCACTCACGCTATAGATACAGGTGACTCTGTTCCCATTCGACAACGTTACTATAGAATGTCCCCTCAGAAGCAACAAATTCTCTCCGATCAACTGGACGAGATGTTGAAAGAAGATGTTGTCGAACCATGTGAGAGCCCTTGGTCTAATCCCGTACTTCTTACTCCCAAAAAGAATGGCGAGTATAGATTCTGTCTCGACAGTAGGAAACTAAACTCTGTCACTCGCAAAGATGCTTACAGCTTACCTTATATAACTGAAATCCTAGATAACCTTAGGGATGCTAAGTATCTATCGAGTATAGACCTATCTAAATCGTTCTGGCAGGTATTAATTAAGCCTGAAGACCGATGTAAGACTGCATTCTATATTCCCTCTAGAGGAACCTTCCAATTTAAGTCTATGCCTTTTGGGTTGACCAATGCACCTGCCACGCAGCAAAGATTGGTAGATTTGCTGTTTTATGGTCCTGAATTCGAAAATAAGGTCTATGTATTTGTTGATGACGTAGTAATTGTGTCTAATTCCTTTCAGGAGCACATTTCTTTACTTTTACGAGTTTTGGAGAAACTAAAGTTCGCAAATTTAACTATAAATTTCGAAAAATGTCAATTTTTCAGAGAAAAATTAAAGTATTTGGGTTATATGGTCGATTCGAATGGGCTACACGCCGATCCGGAGAAAATTGAGGTCATTGTGAATTATCCTACTCCTACTAACAGGAAGGAAGTTCGTCGTTTCTTAGGTACTGCTTCTTGGTATCGTCGTTTTATTCCCAATTTTAGTTCATTGGCTGCACCATTGAACAAACTTACCTCTCAGGGTAAGAATGCAATTCCTTTTGCCTGGTCACCAGAAGCAGAAACTGCCTTCAAGAAGCTCAAAGAGTGTTTAACGTCCCCTCCGATTTTATCTTGTCCGGATTATTCTGAACCGTTTCAAGTCCATACCGACGCTAGTGATTACGGGATTGGAGCTATACTAACTCAAATTTTAAATGGCGAAGAGAAAGTTATAGCCTATATGAGCAAGTCCTTGTCGGCACAAGAACGAAACTATAGCGCTACGGAGCGGGAAGCGCTCGCAGTAATTGTGTCTATAGAACATTGGCGCTGTTATTTGGATAATGGCCGTAAATTTACCGTTTTTACTGATCATTCGTCTTTAAAATGGTTTCTAAATATTAATAACCCTACAGGTCGACTTGCCAGATGGGGAGTACGTCTTTCTGCGTTCAACTTCGACATCAAACATAGACGTGGCAAGGATAATGTCGTTCCAGATTCGTTGTCCCGTGCGGTGCCTGTAGCGGCTATAGATAACGTCAACCGATCTTCTTCACCTCCTGTACTTGATCCCTGGTATTTGGAGCTATTTGCCGGTTGTCAAAATTCCCCTACCTCTTTTACCAATTATAAAATAAATAATAATAAGTTATATCGCTTCATAAAAACTATAAATCCCTTAACTAGAGAATTTGAATGGAAGGAAGTTGTTCCTAAAGAATCTAGAATTGATATACTTAAAGACTACCATGATAATCCTACTTCTGGACATTTAGGGATATTTAAAACTTTTAAAAGAATTTCTTTAAATTACTTCTGGCCTGGCATGCATAAAGATGTCGTAAAATTTGTTAATGAGTGCGATGCTTGTAACTCTCACAAGCATGCAAATCATCCTACCTTAGGATTTATGGGACGACCTAAGGAATGTTCTAGACCATTCCAAATGATTAGTGTGGACTTGGTTGGTCCCTTACCTATATCTAGAAAACAGAATACTATGCTACTTGTAGTCACTTGTTGTTTTTCGAAATACTCGCTTTTGTTTCCTATCCGTCGTGCTACTGCCGACATTATAACTAGTTTAATTGAAGAGAAAGTCTTTCTCGTTCACGGCATTCCTAGTACTGTTTTGATGGACAACGGTAAGCAGTTTGTCAGTCAAAAGCTTAATCACATGTTTTCTCAATATAAAATACCAAACGTACGCTTTACTCCTAAATATACTCCACAGGTAAACACGGTTGAGCGTTATAATAAAACCATCATGACTGCTGTTTCCACCTTTATTGAAGAGGACCACAGGTCCTGGGATAACAACATTCCCAAAATACAATTCGCACTTAATACTGCCGTCAGTGAAGTCACAGGTTATACTCCGTCATTTCTGGTTTACGGGAGGGAGTTAGTGCCGTGCGGTTCTCACTATCTTGATGTTGATCTGTCCGATGAAATTGTTTTTGCGCCTAGGGATGTGTATGCTGAAAACACTGGTAAACTTAGAAAAATTATGGACCAAGTGCAAAGTTCTCTTATCAAGTCTCATTCCCGAAACTCTGGGCATTACAATCTTCGTCGCAAAAACTATAACTTTAACGTTGGTGATACTGTTTGGAGAAAAACTTATTATCAAAGTGATAAGGATAAGCAGTTTTCTAAAAAACTTGCTCCTAAATATATAAAATGTCTCATTAAATCTAAACTATCTCCTCTAGTTTATGAACTTGAAGATATGAATGGGAAAAATCTAGGTTCCTGGCATATTAAAGATTTTAAAATAAATAACTATTCCTAAATTAAATAAATTTTTTAAATAGAAATTCTACAAAGTATTAGTCTTCGTCGTTATTTTTACCTTTTTATAGCAAAATTTTGTTTTAGATGTATTGAATAAATTGTTGGTCATCGTTTTTTACTTTTTAATCTGATTATTTTTAGCTAGGGCTTTTATTGCATAAAATTATACATAAATATAATTTTAATTAAATACATTTATAGCTAGGGAACCTGTTCGTTTGAATTGTGTCTGCATGAAGTTTATCTCTCGACTATTTTATTTTTAATTTCGCATTGTTTTAACATTAGCATTCTCAACGGGAATGTTGATTCAGTTACACTAAATAACTGGAATTCTTCTCCTGTCTTGCGATTGTTGGTCCTTGTACCGTTCTATTCAATTAGTCTTGAACTGGTTGTCGATACCTCTCGTCAATTTTATGGTGTTGCTTTTACTGTCGATAACGTACAGTTAGCTTATCTTATTGTATACTGCTACTCTAAACCTTAGTTTTGTTTTCGGTGGTTTTGTTTCTTAGTGGATTTTTCCCAGGCAAAATCCTTCTCTAAAAAGGGGGATATGTAACGGCTGCCATTTTTACTTACTTCTTTCATTGTTTTATCCATAATAATCGCACAAACTATTAATGTTATGAAAAAATCATTACAACTATAAACAAATGTGGTCTATTCAGTTCTATTGTATTTATGTGATAGGAGCTGTCAATGTCAGATGCCACTCAGCTGTCTGTTTGTTTGCGATGTTCCGAAGTAACATAGCTATAAACCGCCGCGCGTTCCGTGGCAGACTGTGATCTGTATGCGAAATACTTTGATTGTAGTTTCGTGCATATTTATATTGCATTTCTTAACGTAACAACATAAATAGTCTATTGGAAGCAATTTTGTCTTACGCGCGCCATAGATTTTACTAAATTAATCTTCCAGATAATTCTGAAATCTTCGCGACGTAATTAGTCGGTGCCTTGGCTGTATGATTAAAATCCAATGACAAGTTGAATCTATCTAGGCAAAAAAAAATTATAACCCTACTTACAGCCAGAATGTTCTGGAAGATTTTTAATATATAAAGGAGAATTCGCTAAAGATTTCTCCTTTTTCTGGTTTCTCGCCCCAACATAATTGGGTGAGTGTTTTGTGCGCGTTTTATTTTCGTGATAAATAAATTATATTCTCGGTGCTATAACCTCAAACAGCCGTTCATCAATTCTATTCTTTTACATATTGTTTTCGATGTGATGTTTATTTCGTCATCGAATTTATACTAATATAAACTGCAATTGCCACACGGTGAACGGAATACTAAATATTCCGGGATCCAAAAGCAATTTACAGCCTAATATTTCCTTGTAACCTTGTCGTGACCGGTACCTAGAAGAGTGGGTTGTCTTTATTCAAATACATTTTAACTTACACCTTTAAATTGTCCCTCTTGTTCTGTAACTTTTAATTAGTATAACAATAGCCGCTGACATGAAAGTTAATGTGCTCCTCTTTCTTTAATAGTAACCTAATTTAAATGACAATATTCCTATCTCAATTGTAGCCCAGTGTCATACCCACTCATACACAGCGGTCGGATTTAGTGAACACATGTTCATACCTGTTATCGTAACATTTCAGGGTCGTATCTCCGGGCAACATCTCCCCGAGTCTCACCGGTACCTACCTGCTGTACCTGCACCAGTACCTGCCTACTTCGTGCCGCTCTCCACCTGCTCCTGCGCGCCTAACCGCCAGGACCCTGCTCTGCTCCGGCCTACCCCGGACCAGACCCCGCTGCCTCTAGGCTACAGCGACTTCTCCCCTCTTTAGGAAGTCCCTAAGTTAAGTCCTCCCAACTTGTTCTTTGCACTGATCCCCGAGCGACAGAACCCACGGTCTAATTGTGGAAAATAAAATACACTTAATTTCATATACCTACCCTCTTTTATTTCTGACTCGTGCTCTCCGGCTCCTCCAGCCAGGAGCGTTTCATTCTATCTTAATTATACGAAGGCTTCGTCCGAAGAGATTAGCTTGATTAACACTTGTAGTACGCCCTAGTAATCGCCAATTTCACACTATATTGAGAATATACCTATTTATAAATTAAAAAAAGTAATAAAAGACAATTATTATTTTTTTAAATTTCAAATGCGGGTAGTCAGAGCGACCTGGCTCAAGCGCCCGTCATAGCTGTCATTTAGTTTGGAGTATTATATTTTTCGAATAATATAGGGGAGTAGGTAATAACTTTTGGGAGGGAGGGATGCTAATCTCTTCGGACGAAGCCTTCGTATAATTAAGATAGAACTTCACTTCAGGTAAGTTCGTTTAATCTCTAATTATACTTCATGCTTCGTCCTCAAGATTAGCTTGATTAACACTTGTAGACGTTTAGAGACTAAGTGTTCGAAAAATATGCAAAAATTGTAATAGGTTACTGAATAATATAGATGGAAATTATAACATAGCTTCTTTATTTTCTCAACATAGAAACAAAAAGCAATAAAAAAGTATTATTTGTTACATAAAAAATCAACATCGCTGATGAAATAAACGAAAAATATTTTGATTAAGCACTCAAAACAGTGGTGCCTTTTCTGTTATAAAATTTGACAAACGTATGTAATTCTGAAAACCAACCTGCAGTTTTATAATCTGGTCTATGCTAAAACCTAAATTTTGCGCAGCTGACGTAGCAGCATACCGGGTATTATGCGCAGTGAACGTAGAAATATCAATTCCATTTAAATGTAACGTATTTTTTATCCATTTGAATAAGGTTTGTGATGTAACAGGCTTATATGGCTTTCGGTAACTAATAAATAAATTGTTGGAATCAGGACAGAGAGACATTGTCATTTCAAGGTAAGTAATCAAAACTCTTGCAGGACAAATACTTGGCTTTTCGTTATAGAATGGTATAACGAGCAATGGTTGAGCTACGCTACCACTAGATGTCTTTATGAGAATGGGAAATTTTGATTTTTATTGCTAAAGAAGACTTTTTAATATTACAAATATTATTTTTTGAAAGGGTTCGTCATACCCTATGGGCTGTGACAATGGCTAATAAAGTTTTTTTTTTTTTATACATATTTTTCCAGATTCACCACTTTTCAAGACAATTTAAAACCTGTGCTATATTCCAGACTTCATTAAATTTAGGGGGTGGAGGTCTGGTACGAAAACTCCTTTAATAAATCTTTTTATTTTTTGATTTTGTGAGATATTAATTTTAGTTATTAAAGCCAAAGCAGAATGATAACAGTTAATTGTGCCATACTGAGCGCCACTGTTAAAATCAGATGCAAAAAAATGTTGTATATCGGGAATTGATACTTTCGTATAAGTTTAGTTTATTTAGTTGACAATAAATAAACCACTTTTGATAGCAAACTTCGTATTGTTTATACGAGTTATCTAAAAGGGAGTTAAGCATGATGCCCAGAGAAAATTGTTTGACGCCTCTTCGTATCATCACTATCACCAGGGTAATCACCTCTAGCACGAGAGAGAAGAGTTTGTTTGGTTGAACGTGCTAATCTCAGTAATTACTGCACTGACTTAGAAAATTCTTTCTACTATTAGAAAGTTACATCCTTCCCGTGTGACACAGGCTATCTTTTATCCCGGGGACGGGTACCACGCGGGTAAAACCGCGAGGATCCGCTAGTTGATAATATAATAAGTAAAAAAATTGCACATAGTAATGCTTGCTCCTTCGCCTACTTTTATTGCAAACATTAGAGTGAATTAAGCTGAAAAGGAAATAAATCAATTAATTAAAATAAAGAAACCTTTTTTTCTTATAAACACATCTTTAATGTTCTCATTTGGCTCAAATGATTGTAGTCCAAAGTGTTACGCATAACGTGACTGTTCACTTTTGCTGTCCAGTTGATTTTTGAAATACGGCGTATACAATCATTTTTAATAGTTTCATCTTTGGGAAATCTGAAAGAAGTAAAAATTGTTAACATCGATAAAAAAAATCACAGCACTATCATAACCTTAACAACTTTAACAGAAATGCAAGAAAATATAAAAAATAGACCAAAACTCACGTACATTTCTATTGATAATATTAATTTATTACAAATTTTATTACAAATTATTATTAATATATTAATATATATTAATAATAATATATATATTATTATTAATATTACAAATTAACGGAAAGTGCAAAAACTCACAAGAGAATGAAAGTATTTGACGCTTTGCATATTATCATTTGTGGCTAGACAGAAACCCATACTTAGATTTTAGGGGGGGCTATCACGAAAATCAAACGACGAAAATACGGCTCGATCTGACGATCATGTCGCCATCTCTGACGCTCAAATACGTATGAACAAAGACGGCGATACGATATCTTTTGAAGACAGCTTTTTCGAAGTTCTATTTTCATGGTAGCCTTCCTCATAAGGATATATATTTTGGAACTTATGCGTGAATGTCAACTATGTCACCGCAAGAAAATCAAATTGAAAAAAAAACTTTTAATTTTAGAGCAATTATTTATTTGGATACATTCCAAAGAGTTTTCACAAATTTATTTCAGTTACTTATGAAACAGTAACATGTCAGATATTTATGAAATGACACACAATCAAATAATTATAACTTCTCTGAAGTTATCTAATTTTGAAATTTAAGTTTTAGTTTATTTAGTAGTTAGTGACGGTCATGTACTTTTGACTCAAAAGCTATGTCAGACAACTCTGGTCATTTCAACCGTAACAATATTTTGAAAATTTCATATGCTAAGCTACTTTTGATGCTGACTGTACATTACAGCCGAGGACAGGTAAGTAAGAAATTACATTGTCGAGGATGGTTTGAAGCACGAGCCGCAGGCGAGGGCTTTAATCATTCGAGGCAAGGTAATTTGCTTACCGTACAAGGCTTGTATAGTGCTTTTCTCAAGAAATGCGAGGAAATTAAAAAAAACTGTTTAACTAAATAATATTTATTAAAATTTATATCACACAGTTCGGGCAATTATTAAATGTAAATGTTATTGTTTTCCCGGGCACACTTATGTAAAAATCCCCATAATAATATTATTTTAATGATGTATCATTAAAATACGCCAACAACACAGATTCCGAAAACGTATGCGCCTTTTTTCACTTTTCCAAATCAGATCGTAGGTTTTCATATATCTTTCTTTTGATTTTGCTGGCAGTAAATTTTCTGTTATTAATTTTGCTTCTGCTCTCAAATTTGGTGGAGTAGGTACATACAATGTCTGTATATGTTTCATTGGCAGAACTCATTTTGATATTTTATTACACAATATAAACTGTATTGATATCTAATCAACCGCTGAAAATCATTCCCGCCTTTTTTTATATTGGTTTGTGAGGCCATGTCGAACGGTCATACAGCCTAATGATACTTATTACTTGCTACTAAAATGCGCAACTTCAATACCCGCTTCTGGGCGGTAGATGGCGCTGTATATAATTCCCATACAAAATTACTCGTAGGATATTTTGTCTATGATAAATATCATTTTGTTTTTTCGATTGATGTTCGTGCTAAGCATGAAGCTCGACTTAATACTGAGGTAACTGGAGTTCTCACCCTGAATAAAAAAGTGAACACCAGCAAATTTGACATTTAGAATGTAGTGGCTGTCAGTTGTCTCATAATGACCATACGTATTTTTTAAAGTGTAGGTGAGACTGAAGACAGCCACTGTGTAATTTGGGGGGGAAGTCAGTGTTGGCCTCGGTGGGGTGTGTTCTTGCCAGGGAACACCCCTCTATAAAAAGCCGGGAAACGCCGATTGCGCACGTCTAGGAGGAGCTAGACTATAGGCGCGCACTGGCCAGTCCTATTCACACCACGTCCTCGCCATTGCTAGAATGCCGCCGCAATCTAGCAATGGACCCACTCCCAACAGTGGATCGTCCTCCCTGGGCAATGTCAAGGTCTGAATGGAGCTCCACCATCTTGCACCTCCGGACCTTGATAGCTAATGTGAAGGGCATAAGCGAGCCTTCGGCGCTATAACCGAATAACTGGCTAGGGGAAAATAACCCTGAATTAAAAATTAAAAAACCATGGAAGCAAAATCAAAAGAGGTACTACCCCAGGAGGGTACCAGCGCCAATGCTGGAGAATCCCTCCCTGAGCCTAGCTCACTGATGCTAGCTCACGGCTGCCCCACGTATTCTGGGGGGGGGGCAAAGTTTTGCCGCAAATGGATCAATCTATTGGAGTTCCTGGACCAGTGAAAGCTACTGGAACCAACACAAAGAAACTAGTGCAACAAGCATTTCACCCTAGCTTATTCTTAACGCGACCCAGGTCCGCTTCAACAGGTACCTATCCTGAAATAGGAGCAGCTGCTGAGAACAAAACAAGAAATGAATGTATAGATCCGCCACATTCTGAAACTAACCTGATAAGTCCTCCACCGTGGCAAAGAGTGCCCGTTAGCAGACAAAAGAAAAGAAAACTAACAACAAACCCTACTGTTGAAACTACAACGATCTCTAACCGCTTTGCAGAATTGCCAATTGATCTAACGGAAGACAAACCTGTGAAACAGACTAAACCACCGCCAATTGTGCTATATGGGGTTGAAAATCTTATCAAACTTACTGAACTTTTGGAATCAGTAGCAGAAAAGACCCAATTCACATTTAAGATAGCTAACAAAAACCAACTCAGAATAAGCAGTATCGGTACTGATAGAGGTCTATAAGAAGCTCATCCATATTGTCAGAGAAAATGGTCTAGTGGGTCACACTTTCAATAGGAAAGACCAGAGAGGTTGTAGAATAGTCATCAAAAACTTACATCCATCGACACCATTGCACATAATCAAAAATGAAATAGAGGCCACAGGAAATGAAGTCGTGGGTGAAATAATAAATGCGAAATTTGGCGCCGAAAAAAAACCTACCTCAACCTTCTTTGCTAATCTAGCACCAGGTCCTTATAACAAAAACATAAAAAACTTAAAATTAATATACCATCAATCAGTCATAATAGAGGATCCAAAGAAAAGAAAGACTCTAGTGCAATGCCAGAAGTGTCAACAATATGGACACACCAAAAATTACTGCATGCGACCATATCGGTGCGTCAAATGTGGACAATCCCATAAAACATCAGAATGCCAAAAACGCGACCGCAACTCACCCGCACATTGTGCTTTGTGCGATGGCCCTCACCCAGCTAACTATAAAGGCTGCGAGGTGTATAAAGAAATATCGGCCCGGAGAAACAAGAACTCAACCAATAAGAATATTATTGATCACAACAAACCTACCAAGTTAGATTACTCAAGAAAAACTCCAACAAACGCCGGAAACGAAGAAACAAATTTTGATAAAAAACAGTCATATGCAGATATAACTAAACAGACAATTCAAGATAATAACACTATTGAAAATCTTGCCCACAACCTAAGCCCAACCCAAGGGCTAGAGCAAATTCTCTTGCAACAAAATGAAAAATTTAATACAATCTTACAACAAATGAGTATCCTAATGGACCTCATAGTCAAACTAGTCAACAAACTGACAAAATGATGGCACTCCGGTTAGCAACCTGGAACATAAATGGTCTTGCCCCAAACCAACAGGAAGTAGAATTAATAATGTCACTACACAAGCTAGATGTCTTGCTTATCTCTGAAGCACACTGCACAAGTAGAACCACCGTGAAATTCTCAGACTTTCTATGCTACTTTACGTGTCATCCTGATGGAACTGCTCACGCCGGAACAGCGACAGTTGTGAGGAGATCTATAAAGCATCACCGTATGCCTGATTATAGAACTGATCAGATACAGGCTACGACTATTGCGATTGAAGACAAAACTGGTATAGTCAATGTTTCTGCAGTGTACTGCCCCCCAAAAAACAAAATTAGCGAAACAATGTTTTCCCATTTCTTTCATACACTTGGCAATAGATTTGTGGTGGGAGGCGATTGGAATGCTAAGCACACCTTCTGGGGCTCCAGGCTAATTACTACCCGAGGCAGGAAATTAAAACTTAGTATTGACAATGATCATCTTGTTACCATATCAACTTTCGAACCAACGTACTGGCCCAGCGACAGAAATAAGATACCAGACTTATTAGACTTCTTTGTAACTAAGGGATTCTCAAAAATATACACTAAGCCTGAATCGTGCTACGATGGATCATCCGATCACACGCCTGTGCTGTTAACAATTAGCACAAAAGTCATAGAGTATACGAAGCCGGAAAAACTGTATGATAAATATACTGACTGGAATTCTTTCAGAGAATTCATAGAAGACAGAATAGAAATGAAGGTAGCACTAAAAACTCCCGATAATATAGAAGATGCTGCTAAATATATCACCTCTCTTATACAACAGGCATGCTGGGCCAATACTCCTGCATCTAATTATTATGAGAAAGTTACAAACTATCCACTTAAAATAAAAATGGCAATTCTTGAAAAGCGAAGACTGCGTAGAGTTTGGCATCATAGTCGACTTCAAGAGGACAAAACTAAATTTAATAGTGCAAGCAATGACTTAAAGGATATGATGCAGTCCTGGAATGATGACACTCTAAAAACACAACTGGAGTCATTAACAGGAACAAGCTCAACGGACTATTCACTGTGGAAGTTCATGCGGAACCGTGACAGGCCCCAAATAGCGAAACCTGCCATAAGACGTAGTGATGGCTGGGCTCGAACATCAAAAGAAAAAGCCGACATCTTCGCTGAGCATTTGTCTACCATCTTTTGTCCAAATAACACGAATGACCAAGAAACGGAAAATCAAGTTGATACTATCTTGAATCAGGACTTCCAAATGTGTTTACCGCCAAAACCCGTCACAGTGAAAGAAGTATGGAAAGCGGTGTCAGAACTAAAAGACAAAAAAGCACCTTGTTTCGACTTGATTACAAAAGAAGTCATCAAGCAACTGCCGAAGAAAGCCATAGTCTTTTTAACAACACTCTATAACGGTATCCTGAGAGTACAATACTACCCGAACTTATGGAAGGTATCTCAGATCATAATGATACACAAAGATGGCAAATCACCACACGAGGTTAGCTCATATCGACCCATTAGCTTATTGCCAATCCTCTCAAAGATCTTTGAGAAACTCCTACTGCGTAGAATCCTTCCTATCTTAGAAGAAAACAATGTCATTCCTAGCCACCAATTCGGATTCAGACAAGCGCATTCTACTGTAGAACAAGTCCACAGAGTACACGATCGAATAAGGAAGACTCTGGAAGAAAAGGAATACTGCTCTGCGGTGTTCTTGGATATTCAGCAAGCATTTGACAAGGTCTGGCATAAAGGACTCCTCTGCAAGATAAAGAGTAGCCTCCCGCACAGCTTCTACCAAATCTTCGAATCATACATTAATGGTAGAATATTTCAAGTGAAAGAGTCAGGGGAAACATCAAAATTCTTCGAGATACATGCAGGAGTTCCACAAGGCTCAGTCTTGGGGCCGATACTCTATACCATTTTTACAGCTGACTTACCTGTAATGGACAAAATCACAACTGCCACATTTGCTGATGACACTGCTATTCTTGCAAGCAATAAAAACCCAGACATAGCAACCCAAACATTGCAAATGGGGCTGGATGAAATTACAAAATGGCTTCAAAAATGGCGAATACAAGTCAGTGCCTCTAAATCGGTGCAGGTCACATATACCCTCAACAAAGGCAATTGCCCTCCAGTACAATTGGATAATGCTACACTCCCCTACCAGGATTGTATTAGATATCTGGGGCTACACCTGGATAGGCGTCTTACCTGGAGAGAACATATAAGAAAAAAAAGAGAGGAACTAAACATCCGCTATAAGCGTCTCCTGTGGCTACTGGGCCGAAACAGCAAGTTGGCACTGGACAACAAACTTTTAATATATAAAACAGTCCTTAAACCACAATGGACCTATGGTATCCAACTCTGGGGAAGTGCCAGCAATTCGAACATCGCATGCCTCCAAAGAGCTCAAAATATGATACTCCGAACCATCAGTGAAGTGCCATGGTATATCACTAACTCTGAAATACATGAACACCTGGAAATGAGTACAGTTATGGAAGAGATTGCCAATGCAACCCAGAGATACCGGGGTAGACTGGATAGACACCCAAATGTACTAGCATCACAGCTCTTGACTCGAAGCTATACAAAGCGCCTCAAAAGGAAAGATATCCTATAAGGAGGAATTAAGGAGGAGATGTCCCTGCTGAGGGCCACACTCTGCACCGATCAAAGACTGGAACTCATTTGCTCATAGTGAAAAGCACTGGTTGCAAATTTCAAAACAGAGAAAAAAAAAAAAAAAACTGTGTAATTTGAGGTCACAAAAAATTGATCGTACTGCACTCTCCAGTTACCTCAGTATTAAGTCGAGCTTCATGGTGCTAAGGGTACATAGCGCTTGTGGTACAATACGAAGTATATACTCTGTGCGCACCGTATTTAAAAAAAAAGTTAACCTAATTATGATATAATAATGATGTGGCTGTATGGTACAAATGTCCCTTTGCTTTTTCTGTTTTTATACACAGGAATAACTAAAGAAAAAATAAAGAAAAAAGTTGGTAGTACTGTGGGCTTCTCCCACATATTTTATTAATATTATATATTGATTTTATAAACAATAAAATATTATATAATGTACAGCTTATATATCTTACATTTACATATATTTATATACAGTAAAACATTATACACAATAAATAATATATAAGTAATTAACATTTCAAATAAACCTTTTATTTATTTACATTATTATTAGATGATAGGTATTTACATTTATTTTATTTATTAACACAAAACAATCTCGTCCGGCAAAATCCTGTGCCGGCTGGTTGCCGTCCGAACGCAATGGACTCGCGCACCTAGCCGACCGGTCTATTGTTCTCCGGACGATTCGAGAAACGGGGCGGCGCACGCGCAGGCTGCGTGCCGCGCGCGCGCCAGTCAGTTCCTATGCTTGACGCCATACGCACGTTCGCTTTGCTCCCGCGCTAATACTAGACGCTTTGTTTATATGCTTTCACTTCGCCTGTTTTCCTTATCTACTATCTGTGCTTCATCTTCTTCTGTGCCGTAATCTCACTGTTTGCTCTGTACTGTACTCCTTCTATCTATGTGATGTGCTTATTGTTATTAGTGTAGTAAATGTTGTGACACTCAGTGCCGGATTTTATTTCGCCGTCATCTGCCGCAGCTAAGTACTAGCCATAAGACATTTATCTACACCACGCACACATCTCGCTAAAGTACCATAGAAAATCACTGCAGTAATGAATTTCAGTACTTACTTACTGCACTAAAATCAGTGCAGTAAGTAAGTACTGAAATTCATTACTGCAGTGATTTTCAAATTTAGAATGTTTACCTCGGAAAAGTGCCACGTACTGCATTCTTTTCTCAAATATAATATTAACATTTCAGAGCATAAGTGTGAAAATATTATTACCTATATTCTAAGCAGCGTGAAGAAAGTTAAAGCTTCGACTACCAGCCGCAAGATGTCGCTATCAGTAACATGCGAAGTATGCAAACGAGTAGTCGAACCGAAAAAAACATTGTCATGTTATACATGCAAAAAAGCATTTGAGTTTGACTGTATTGGTTATTCAAAAAAATTACACCTTTTAAAAGATGAAGAATCAAGAAGGAAATGGATGTGTAAAACGTCTGAAGAAAATTCTAACATTCAACCAACGACGTCTGTAACAACAAGGAAAAGACTCCAATCACCAGTCCAATTAAATAGAAAAAATACACAATCTATATTAACACCCCTACAATCTACTCCGAAACACAATACAAATAACTCACTTGACTCGCGAATACTGAGTCAAATTAATTCGTGTATGGATGATTCATCCTCGGCCTCGGACCAGCTTTTAGTCAGAAGTATGGAAAACACAGTGACAGATAACATACAAGATTTAAAAGACAATTTGCAACAATTACAACTCCAACTTGCTAGCTCGAATAATGAAATGGAAAGCTATATATTAGAAAATAACAACTTACGCAGACAAAACGCCAAACTAATACAAGAAAAAGGCTTATTAAAATCGTTATGCCAATCACCAATAAGTGGCAGGCGCCTGACTAACAGTGCTAAAAAGAAACTAAAATGTAACATCTCTGACAAAAATAATTCTTTTCTCTCGCCAATAAAGGGAAAATGTAAAGAGGACAATTTTGACCACAATATGCAAAACCCTACAGGATCGGATTACTGAACTCAAGCTTCATTTATCAAATGCCCAATCAGAAATGAAAATACTTACTTATCAAATCCAGACCTTAGAAAGAAATCTAAAAAGCTACAGTACCTCACCGCCAAGCTATTCTTAATCACCGCCCATACCAATGAAACTAGACAACAGAAAAAGGATCTTAATATATGGAACCCAACAGTGCGTCGGTCTATCTTCTGCATTAGTACGATCGAGAGAAAACACTGAGTATGAAAAATATAGTATTATATCTCAAACAAAGCCCTTCGCGCCCGCTGCAGAGGTATTAAAAAATCTACAAAACTTAGACTTAGAACCTGATGACAAATTGTTAATATGCATTGGAGAAAACGATTATGACTGGAAAATCCTATTATCACAATTACGTAATTTAATATTTAGATATAAGAATAATGACATTATAGTATTGAATTTATTTAGAAATATGTATCTGGATGTGAATGAACTGAATGACAATTTTATTAAAACTTGCAATATGTATAAAAATGGCCATTTTGTAACATGCCGCCGTAACACGATATTTGATATATGTAATTCATTAAACTTTGTAATTGACAGCATTGATTATGACAAAAAAAATCTAAATGCTAGCAATTTAAAAAGATTGATGGATAGCCGAAACACACAAGCACGAGACATAATTCATAATAAACATAAAAAAGGTACAATTCCTTACTATTTTTCTCGTGTAGAGTCTGGATGTGATTCCGCTTGTAAACCTGACGAAAAAAAACCCGTAGTCTTAAAACGTACTATCTCTGATTACTTCCCTAAACAGAATAAAAAGTTTTTTCTTAACGCAAACGTCAAAAACTAAACAACATTTTATAGTTCTTCATCAAAATATAGCAAGTATCGTCTCAAAACAAGAGCTTGTAGAACTAACTGTGGAAGAATTAAAAGAATCAGGAAAAAAACCCAACGTAATCTGTTTGTCTGAAACGTTCCTAACAACTAATACTAGGAAATACATAAAGATATCTGATTATGAATTAGCGACAGCATTTTGTAGGGACAAGCAGAGAGGCGGCACATGTATACTTGTTGAGCGAAATATGGCTTACAGCGAATTGACCTTTCCCAAAAAATATGCCGCGCAATTAACTTTTGAGACTAGTGGAATCTATATTCCGTCTCAAAAAATGATAGTATTATGTCTTTACAGAACTCCAAAGTCTGACCCATCTGTATTCCTCAGTAAACTGGACCAACTACTAGATGAAATATGTAATCGCTACAACAAACAGACAAAAATTGTCATTGCAGGGGATTTCAATATTAACATATTAAAATCAGGAAAAGTTGTAGACGAACTAAAAGATTTATGCAATTGTTATAATCTAAAAATTCACATCGATGTACCTACTCGTAAAGATTCCTGCATTGACCACATCTTAAGTAATATGAAAGATGCAACCGCTAGTGTATTACCCCTCTACCTATCTGATCACGAAACAGCTCAACTATTAAGCTTTCCTGTAGATTATACAAATATAAAGCCCAGATCCCACTTTGTCTATAAAAGGGATTATAGCCCGGACAACATACATAAATTTAAAGAATGCCTTAATAGTTTATCCTGGTCTGACGTGTATAGTGCAAATAAATTAAACATAGCATTCGATAAATTTCACGAGACACAGCTACTTTTCTACAAGTTGTGCTTCCCTATTATTAAGATTAAAATAAATAACACTATTCCAAAAAATAGGAATTGGATTAGTCGAGGTCTTAAAATCAGCTGTAAAACAAAACGATTTCTACGCTTTAAATATTATACTCATAAGACTTCCTTGAATAAGGACAAGTACAAGACATATTCTGGTATATTAGAAAAATGTATACACAACTCACAAAAGCAATCTAATATAAATATCATTAGAAATAGTAAAAATAAATGTAAAGCTACGTGGTCAGTGATACAAAATCAAATCTCAAATAATAAAAATGACAAAAATATAATTAAATTAAAATTTGACAAAAAAACATTAACAAATCCTTCTGACATAGCTAACACCTTTAATGAATATTTTATTAACCGGACATGTTCGCAAACGCCCAATATCAAATATGACCAAGGACCATTAGCTAACTCTATGTATTTAAATCCAGTGACAGCTCAAGAAGTAAAAAAAATTATAATGAGTTTAAAAAACACTAACTCTGAAGGCTACGACGAAATATCTACTAAGATATTAAAAGCATGTGTCGTGGAACTGAACGATGTATTGGCTCACCTTATAAACCTATCGTTCTCTACAGGCACTTTTCCAGAAAAATTAAAACTATCCCTAGTTAAGCCTCTACACAAAAAAGGGGTTAAAGATGACGTAGACAATTACCGGCCAATCACACTAATACCGATTCTTTCAAAGGTATTTGAAAAGTGCATGTTGAAAAGAATAATTGTTTTCTGTTCAAAATACAGGATATTGAAGGATGAACAATACGGCTTTCAAAAAAACAAGTCCACTATATTAGCTGCTTTTGAACTTATACGTACAATACTAATTAGTCTTAATAAAAAGTACTTCACAACTGGGGTATTTTTTGATTTGTCAAAAGCATTTGACTTCGTTGATCATAAAATACTTTTAAAAAAAATTGAAAATCTTGGGATAAGAGGTCTTGCACTAGATTGGATAAAATCCTACATGAGCAGTCGACGGCAATGCGTTATTATCAATAAAATAGTGGGAAACGAAATGCGATCTATCTCATCAGACTTAAGGGAAACATCATGTGGAGTCCCACAAGGGAGCGTGCTAGGACCCATTTTATTTTTACTTTATATTAATGACATTACCCAAATGACAAATCATAAATGTATTTTATTCGCCGATGACATATCAATAATAGTTACATCTAATGACTCTTTATCTAGACATGAATCTGACATTAATGAAACAGTTGACATAGTTACTGAATGGTTAAAATCTAATAATTTAAATATAAATTTGACAAAATCGCATTATTTACAGTTTAATAAATCTAAACATAAAAAATACAATTTTAAATTGAATGTCACTAAAATAAAAGAGGTTCCCCAATTAAAATTTCTAGGTATAACATTAGACGAGGACCTAAATTGGAAAGGGCACTTAGATAATATTTGTTATCGTATAAACCAATACGTGTATGCCCTCAGACGTTTAAGAAATGTAACAAATAGGGAAACGGCTGTTATATCCTATCACGCATTTGTAGCATCGATCTTACGTTACGGTATCATATTGTGGGGCAACAGTACAGACAAAAATAGAGCATTCATCGCTCAGAAAAAATGTATCAGGGCTATAGCTTACTAAAGCTAAGAAGATTGCCGAGGAAAAGAACATTAAATATGTCTGGGTTCAAAACTCCAAAATTCTCGCAAGGAAGAATGACACATCCCCAATCATACCGATAACTAGTGATGGTGATCTTTCTAAAATGAAATGACTATTACTACATAATTTTACAAACCTTTACTTAAGTACCTTTATTGTTATTTTCTTTATGTTTTACAATTACAAGCCCTATCAATCGACCATTAACTGTTACTTGTTATTATTTGTACTACAAGAATGTCTAAGCCGTTTATCTTGGCACTATTGCAATAAACATGGGTCATTAAAGTATTATATGTATAATTATTATATGAATTTTACCTCTATTCTAATTCATAAAACTTTTAAATCATTATCTCGAGATGAAATAGATCGGTGTTATTATAGTGTGTCAGTTGTTTACATATTTACAGCGATTTTAATCACTCATTACGCATTTCCGTTTTTTTATTATAGTTCTATAATGGAGTCATACTTTTTGATCATTCAGTTCAAAATCACTTTATCACTTTATTCCCGCAGACACTGCTCGTTAACCATAACATTTCAAAGCTTTTATTTTTCTATTTATCTTCCCGTACCTACAGTTCGTCCCCGAATCTCTGACGTAAAAAATATAATATTAATTATGTTATTAATCATCTGTTGGTGCGATCGGGTCGAGATTTATCCCGACTTGATCGTGTTTCAACATGGTTAAAATTTACTATCAAAACGTCAGAGGTTTGAGGACGAAAACGGTGGAATTTAAGAGAAATATTTTAATGCATAGTTATGATGTTGTGTTGTTAACTGAGACGTGGCTGCTTGACGGAGTGAATGATGCGGAGCTATTTAGTGACAGCTACACGGTATGGAGGCGCGATCGGGACTACGCGAGCGTAGGTCAAACGTGCGGTGGTGGGGTTCTCATCGCCGTCCGCCGTGACCTTGCAGCGCACGCGCGCCCTGAATGGCATTCTACGGCGGAAGATATTTGGATTTCGATTGATATTAAGTCCAAACGACAAGATGTTTTTAAGTTACATATCGGTTGTTTGTATCTTTGTCAGCAGAATCAAGGCCTTTCCTTCTCTTCGCAACTAAAAAATTTTTCTGAACAAGCTTTGTTTTCATATACAAATAACCCACAAGATAGTTTTTTTATAGCTGGTGATTTTAATATGAGTGATATCTGTTGGTCCTCAACTAATGATGCTGACTATCTTACGCCGTCTTTTATAAGCTCTAACGTTAATCATAATGAATTAAATGACTTATTAAACTTGTGTGATTGGCACCAATTCAACCACGTTAAAAATAATTTTGATACATTATTGGATTTAATTTTTGCTACCGGCAGTGTACCAGTTGTTCATCGCTGTACTAGTCCATTGGTCCCTGAAGATCCGTACCATCCTGCTTTGGTTTCCCAACTTAACTTTCCAGACCTTCTTATCTTAAAATCTTTGACAAGACGTAAGTACTTTTATAATAAGGGTGATTTCACAGCAATAAGTCATGAACTAGATAACCAGGATTGGATTAGCCTTTTGTCATCTGGCACGGTGGATGATGCAGTACAAGTCTTTAATTGTTTGTTGAGCTCCTTAAGAGATAAATACGTACCCTTCAAACTTGCGAATCCTAGTTACTATCCTACTTGGTATTCACGCGCACTTATTAAAATACTTAAAGAAAAGAATAAGGCGCACAGAAAAATGAAGATTTATGGTAATAGGAGTGATGTTGTAGCTTTTTCATTTTTGCGTCAGCGTGCTCAGATAGTTGAGCAAGAGTGCTTTAATAACTACATGACTAATACTGAACTTTCTATTCGTGAAAATCCAAAAGCATTTTGGTCATACATTCATACTAATAAACAACATAATGCCTATCCATCTGTCATGTCTTATAATGGTGATAAAATTTCAGACGGTGAAAGCATCTGTAATGCCTTTGCTGAGTTTTTCAAATCTAATTTTCTTGAGCCCGATGTGGGTATTAATATTGCATCAGTTGAACAAGATGAACGCAGTGCCTTTTTATCTGTACGCCCAGATATTTCAACTGTTGAAATTACTGACCATCAAGTTTATTTAATGTTAAAAAACCTACAATGTAACATGTCAGCTGGGCCGGATGGGCTTCATCCATTGTTTATATCCAGGTGCGCCAATAGTTTGGCATTCCCAATTGCTTTCTTATTCAGGCGATCTCTTAAAGAAGCTACTGTGCCAATAATATGGAAAACTGCATTAGTTACTCCTATTCATAAAAAAGGGCCCAAGTGTGAAATCTCAAATTTCAGACCCATCTCCAAACTCTGTGTACTTGCAAAAATATTTGAGAAATTAATACATCAACAAATTTACGAAGCTCTTAAGCATACTTTATTACCTCAGCAACATGGATTCATAAAGGGAAGGTCAACGGTTTCTAATCTTGTAGCCTTTACAGAGGCTATTACTTCTGGTATGCAATCAGGTGGCCAAGTAGATGCTATATATACGGATTATACTAAGGCGTTTGATCGAATTGATCACGTGATCCTTTTAAAAAAACTAAATTTAGCTGGCATCTATGGTGATCTCCTGAGATGGTTCAGTTCTTACGTGTCTAATCGTAGCCAAACTGTTGTTCTCAATGGTTTTTCGTCTCATCAGTGCTTCTCTGCTATCCCCTCAGGAGTTCCCCAGGGATCAATTTTGGGACCACTTCTCTTCGTTTTGTTTACTAATGATATTGTAAATTGTTTCCACCATTCTCAATTTCTATTATTTGCTGATGATATGAAAATCTATAAAAAAATTAACTCTTTACATGATTGCATACTATTACAAGAGGATCTTGATAGGTTGCATATCTACTGTCTTAGAAATAAACTTGATTTAAACATTTCCAAGTGCAATTGTATTTCTTTTAGTAGGTCAAAAAATAATGTATGCTTTAACTATAATTTGAATCAGCAGTCTCTCACACGGACTGATTTCGTTAGGGATCTTGGTGTCATTATGGATTCTAAGCTTCTATATGACAAGCATATTGACGCTATAACATCTAAAGGTTTCAAAATGCTTGGATTCATTATTAGAACCACAAAACATTTCAAAATGGCTAAATCACACAAGATCCTCTATTGTTCATTAGTTCGAAGTCAACTGGAATATGCAAGCCAAGTGTGGAATCCTAAATATGATATCTATACACATAAAATCGAGAGAATACAGAAGAAGTTTCTGAAGTTTTTGAATTTTAAACATAAAATAAATGTTGACTCAGACTACGAGAATATTTGCAGGCATCATCATTTATTACCATTGACGCTGCGAAGAGAAGCATCTGACCTCACTCTTTTACTCCATTTACTTAATGCTAGAATTGACAGTGGTGAACTATTATCAATGATAAATATGCAGGTTCCACCGCGTATTAATACTAGGAGAAATCATCTAAAATTCCACGTTAATTCATACGTTGCGAACTATAGATCGAATTCATATTTTAACAGAGTCTTTGATAATTTTAATCGTAAATATTCTGAATATACTGACATACTTCTTGCGAAACCGAATTATTTCAAAAACTTAATTAATAAGATTTTCTTTAACATGTAGTTATAATATAGGTAGGTATACATAAGATTTATTTATTATTTAGTTATATGTTTTATATTATTATATAATTATATCCTAGGGTTGATATGGCTTGGTGTTTTTCCTTTCTTTTCTTCTTTTTTAACAGCTTTCGTTAAAGGAAAAAAACTGTAATTAGAAAATTAATTGGCATGTATTCTAAGATTTTAACTCTTACTGTATTATTTTTCTTTTTGTAAGTAATGATGTTTCTATCTGTGAAAACTGATTAAGGCATAATTTGTTCTAAATTTATTAACTAATATTTATTTTTGTATATGCTGTTTGTTTTCCTTGAAATATAAAAAAAAAAAAAATATATGTGGAATTCCACCAGACCAATCATGTAAACCCTTGTTTAAAAGTCTTGGATTGTTACCGCTTCCATCACTCTATATTTACGAGTGTTCCGTCTTTGTCCATAAGCACATAGATTTATTCGCAAAGACTAATAACAATAGGGTCAGATGCCCAAATAAACTAGTCATAAGTGATGTCCCGCGATCGGATAAATTTGTTAGAAGCTGCTTATTTATGTGTGTCAAAATCTATAATAAAATTCCTAATGATATGAAAAAGCTCAGCGTTAATATGTTTAAAAGCAAACTATACAAGTGGCTAAATGACAAAAACTTTTATGACATCAAACATTTTTTTAATTGACCTGAAATTGTAATCCTGACAATTATTTCCTTAGCATAATTATTGTGACATAAGTTTATATAATATTATCAATATGACATCAGCTGTATAACTCTTTGGATTTTCAATACCATTATCTTATTAATAATTTTAAAATGGACATATGTAGTAATTGCTTAGATTATTTATACAAAGTTTGCATGCTATTTTCATTGGCAAAACATGTGTTTCTCAAAATAACTGTAACAACTTTATACCATGTTTCAAGCAAATAAAGGAAATTCTATTCTATTCTATTCCGACGGTTCGAGGCAGATCGTCGGTCCACCTTGTAGGGGGCCTGCCCACCATTCCCTACTATTACACTTCCTTGTAAATTGCTTTATTGAATCCAGAACTTTATAAATTACTAGCGGATCCTCGCGGTTTCACCCGATTGGTACCCGTTGCCGTGGGAATATCGGGATAAAATATAGCCTATGTCACTCGGGAAGAAAGATCTTTCTAATGGTGAAAGAATATTCTAAATCGGTCCAGTAGTTTCGCAACCTATTCGATGCAAACAAACAAACAAATAAACACACAATCAAATCTTTCCTCTTTATAATATTAGTATTAGTATAGATCAGTAACTTTATATATTTACAACACACAAACTAAGTCTAGCTCCATGGCCTATACCTAGTTATACTCACTGTTTTTCAACATTCCTCAGATTCGACGACACTAAATTTGAGTCACATACACATCTGTGTCGGGTAAACATTGGTAACTCACAATATTTCACCACAAATAATCCTTGTGATTTCAACTATGTGTATGTCGGCCGCAACAGTTGTATCGGAGGCACATACCTATTCTCTAGCTATCTTGCACTTTACTAATATAATATCTTCGTTTAAGATAATATTGTACATAAGCTTTGAATGATTGATAAGTTGTGTATGGGCATTATGGGATATAAGTATTGGTAGTTCTGAGGCAGCCAGTATTATTTATAGTACCTAAGTAACTACTTTTACCTAGCTATATACAGGGTGTTAGGGGCACCGTTGCAAAAACTTTAAGCATGGCTTCTTCAGGCCATCATGCTGAACAACGGGACAAGGTCTAGGAGTAACAATGAAAAATATATATAATAGAAATGTTATAAATGTATGTACACCTGGGAAGTCTTTTGAAGATATTGTGCATAGTTTATCTTTGTATGAAATAGATAGTTTGACCAACATAATTATTTTATGTGGCGACAGCTCCCAAGTTAGGAAACGTGAAATCTTGATCAATATTAACTTTTTATTGAAACTACAGTCTGAAACCGGCTGTAAATTAGTAATTAGCTCGTTTCCTTACGCGAAAAACCTAACTAGGGAGCAGAATCAGCATATATATGAGTTAAACTCATATTTGTTCAACATGATAAATTGTCATAGCGACAAGGTTTTATATTTTGATATTAATAATTTTATTAATAATTTTATTTTGACATCGGATACTATGTATCTTGCAAATAGGTTTAGGACAAAAATAGCTAAATTGTTAGCTTTTAATTTACAAGACACCTTTCAAGGTGGCAAGCCAAAGTCTTTTGACTCTGATTTTAGTAGCTTACCTACTAATAATAATTTAATTAATTTAAATAATATAAACACTTCTTTACAAAGTGAAAACGTCTCTAAATCGGCTTTAAACTAAAACATAAGACAACAGCCAAGCCCTCTTGCCTTAACGTATTATGTCAAAACATTCAGGGCCTGTCTGGCAAAGTTTTAGAATTAGAATTATTTGCAGAATGTAATGACATTCATGTCATTTGTATAACTGAGCACTGGCTGAATCATTGTGATTTGTCATGTAGTGTGAATAATTTTCAGTTAGCAAATTTATTATCTAGGAAGACAACAACGCGTGGCGGCTCTCTAATTTTCGTAAAAAATAATATAAGCTACAGAGAAAGAAAGGATATTGTAAACCTTTCTATAGAACGTCATGTCGAGCTGTCATGTGTAGAATTAAAAAGCTTAGTCATTGTATGTGTATACCGACCACCTAAAGGTAATTTTGAAACATTTGAATCGGTGATGGAGGATGTGTTGAATAAGTTAAAGTTAAAAAATAAACCAATAGCAGTATGTGGCGATTTTAATGTTGATATTCTCGAAAGCTGTGCATTGACTACACGAATATTAACTTTGTTCAATTCTTTTAATTTAATTAATCAGTTCTTGGAGCCCACAAGGGTAACATCTCATTCAGCCACTTGCATAGATAATGTTTTTTCGGAGTCTGATCCGACTAACAAACTAGTCGTTAAAAATATTACATCCGACCATTACGGATTAAAGGTATCCTATGAATTAGATATTGTTGATGCACCTAAAAGTGTACAATGCAGGCCCGTTACAAAAACGCGACTACGTAATTTTGAAAATAATGTAGCTGATAAAGTTTCTATGATGCCATATGTGCATGATGATCCTAATGCGCTTTATGGAACCCTTTTTGAATTAGTAACGAATGAGTTCAATAATATCTTTAAATCTAAAACGATTAAATGCACCCAGAAGTTAAAGTTTTGCGAATGGGCTACGACAGGTATTTATAAAAGTAGAAACAGGCTGTATGAACTATATAAATTAAGAGAAACTAATCACAGCCCTCGTTTCGTAGAACATGTAAAACAATATTCTAAGATTTTCAAAAAAGCATGTTCTAAAGCAAAGTCAATCTTTTTAAAGGATAAAATTAAAAAGTCAAATAATAAAATCAAAACAACTTGGGATATTATTAAGCGTGAAACCGGAAAAGGTAAACAACATGACAACAGTCTAGCGCTTAACATTAATAACGCAAGAATAAACTCTGAAACAGAAATTGCTAATATTTTTGATGACTTTTTTGTTAATATACCATTAGTAACCACCTCTAATTTGAATTCTTCACCAGCTTCTGCTGTCTCGGTTCTTGAAAAACATGTATCTGAGTGTAGTTCATTATTTAATTTTAAAGAAATTAATTCTAGCGATATAATCAAAATATTTAATTTACTTAAAATGAAAACTACCACTGATTTATGGGGCATATCTGTTACTGTACTTAAAAACATTATTCATGCTATTGCCTCTTATCTTGCTATTATATTTAATCAGTGTATCGCTCAAGGAATTTTTCCCGATTTAATGAAATTTAGCAAAGTCATACCTTCATTTAAATCAGGAAACAAAGAAGACCCAAGCAATTATAGACCAATATCAATATTACCCGCCTTAAGCAAAATATTTGAAAAAATAATACTAGAGCAATTATTGTCTCATTTCTCATTAAACAATCTCATGCATAGCAAACAATTCGGATTTATGAAGGGTCAGTCAACCACGGATGCTGGGGTTGCACTTTTAAAGCATGTGTTTGATGCCTGGGAAAAGCCGCAAAATACTCTTGGAATATTTTGCGACTTATCCAAGGCTTTTGATTGTGTTGATCACCGGACGCTGCTGTTGAAGCTAAATCATTACGGTGTAAAAAATAATGCCCAGAAATTAATACTGTCGTATCTCAGTTCCAGAACTCAGACAGTTGACATTAATGGAGTGAAATCAAACGGCTCTCAGATTAAACTAGGCGTACCTCAAGGCTCTATTTTAGGCCCTTTCCTATTTTTGGTTTATATGAATGATTTGACTTTCTTTGCCAAAAACTTCTGTGATATTGTGTTGTTTGCAGATGATACTTCTTTAATATTTAACATAGACAGAAACAAAACCAATTTTGACGATGTAAACAAAGCACTGTCACAAGTACTCGGTTGGTTTAATTCTAACAATTTGCAGCTTAATGCAAAGAAAACAAAGTGCGTACTTTTTTCTTTGCCAAATGTACAGACGGTACCTGTAGAAATTGTAATCAACAACGAAAAACTGGATTTAGTACAATCAACGATCTTTCTGGGTGTAACTTTAGACTCGAAACTTCAATGGCATGCGCATATCGCAACATTAGCTGGTAAGCTTAGTTCTGCTTCCTACGCTATTAGAAAAGTACGACAGCTAACAGATGTTGATACTGCTAGAACTGTATACTTTAGTTATTTCCATAGCATCATGTCATATGGCATTCTTTTGTGGGGATTAGCGGCTGGCATTAATGCTATATTCATCTTGCAAAAACGAGCAATCAGGGCCATCTATAAACTAGGCTCCAAAACTTCGCTTAGAGACAAGTTCAAGGAAATAGGTATACTGACAGCTGCATCTCAATTTATATTAAATTGCATTCTTTTTGTACGTCGCAATATTAACTTGTATACCAAACATGGTGATTTACACAATCGTAATACTAGAAATAGAAATAAGCTCGTAATGCCTCGGTACCGTTTAGAAAAGGTGCACGGATCTTTCGTTGGTCAAGGTATACACATATATAACAAAATCCCAAGTGATATCTTGGATTTACCATATCTAGAGTTTAAGAATCATTTAAAGAGTGGCCTCCTCAAAAAAGGCTATTACACTGTAAATGATTATTTGAACGACAAAACACCTTGGTCGTAACACTCGTAACAAATGTTCCTAGTATGATATTGTGAGTCGTGTCCTATATTTTATATTATTAGCGTTTAATATTAGTTAAGCTTTTAATTCGGTCATTTAAGGTAGGCAGTTTGAGTATGTCATGCTCACTAAAACATTTCTACGGTGGTGGCGTGTGAGGCGGGTCGTTACGTTCCCTAAAATATGGTTGAGCGAAGCGATGGCTGGTTCATGCGTCATGCTCGTGAACGGGTGCTGCCAGTGGGAATGGGTCTGCTCTTATCTGCTTGCCTTAAAATGTGTTTTCTTTTGTTTTTATTCATTTTATTAAGAACTAGCTGTTGCCCGCGACTTCGTACGCGCGGTGTAGTGACTTTTGTGTTAGTTTAGTTTATGTGTGTTTGTTGCTCAGATTTCATAACGCTCTTCTTGAAGTCATATTCTCTACTAAAAGGGTCTAAAGAATATCGAATATGCAGGCTAGGGTATGAACATGGTATGTTGTTATAAGGGCCACTTGGATCTCGATTTTCTTTTAAATCCCATTTAGCTACTTGTTGTTACCGATACCGATTTAAATTTAAACCGCTATCTAGGTCGGTTTAGGCTGTCAAATCTCGATTTACAGTAAGTTGTGATAACTTATCTATATTTTCATAATTATGGTTTTTATACGCAAAAATGCATGTATCACACATAACAGTGTATAATGATAACGATTATTTTGAACAGCCGTTCTTCGTTCTTCGACGTTGCTTGCTAGCGGGCAATAGATCTATTCTACGTGAGGTTCATAAGACTGAACCACACCAAACGATCCATCTTGGATTGGCCAACCACGATCTAAGATTGGGGATCATGGATCTAATTTGTTCTCTTGGTGCTCTTGGATCGCACGAGGCACGTCCACTCCGACCACTACTATGGAGCTCCAGTGGTGAAGCGCACTCTTGCCGCGCGCGATTAGAGCGCGTATTATCGTTTTGCGCATATGCGCGCTTTCACGATTCAAACAGAAGTTCTTACTTAGTAATGCATAATATCAGGCCAATCATATTTTTACTATAAAATGAAAAAGAGATTGTGTGTATCCATACTACTATTATAAATGTGAAAGTGGGTTTGTTTGTTTGTCCGTCTTTCACGTCAAAATTAGTGCAACGGATAGACGTGACTTTTGGGATGGGAATAGTTTGGCAGCTGAAAAGTGACATACTTAGGCAGCCATTAGACAGTCAATCTGGATCAATGATCAATGATCAATGATCGCGATGCAGATTGACTGTGTACGAAGGTGATTGACGGCTCGCGATCTTGATCGCAAAATATCTACAAAGTAAATCTCGATCGCGATCAAGATCACGATCAGTGATCGCGATCTGGATGTAATGGCTGCCTTTGGCTACTTTTTAGCCCTGAAAAATATCACATTCCCGTGGGATAACGTCGTCGTTTAGTCCGAGCGGGCGAAGTCGCGGGCGGAAGGCTAGTATTTTGATATGAAGACATTTCTTCTTTAAGTAACAGGTATAAAATATAATGATATACCATTTAATTATTGAATTTTAATCAATCATCAATTCATCACTTATGTAAGCTTTCCTAGTAAATAAATGAATAAATAAGTTAGATAGAAAACTATTTTTAATATTCCTTTATTTTATTGGATGGTACCTACGGCTGAAGGCCTAAGTAGCCAGAGCCAGTTAAATGACATAAAAATGGTAGGTATAGTGCGCCAATCTTTTCTGTTCCGGTGATTATCTTAGGAACTAAAACAGTTTTCATACGACAGCAAAGATATTATAATATAACAAGATTGCGCACTCATGAGTTACAGCCGAGCCGAGCGAGATAGGCCTATTATGGCGTGCGTCCCTCTCTAATGAGAGAGACGTGAGTGACTACACGATTTGGTTTTTTCGAGGACAATTTATAGTTAACCAGACTTGGCTCACGTAGGATTCGAACATCACGCTTCCTAGGGAGCTCTTGTAGCTAAAAGAAACATACATTTAAACATCTGAACTCACTTTCTATTTATAATATTAGTTAAGATGAGGACTCCGCGAGGCAAAGCATTTGCACCACTTATGAGGCAATAATGTGACAATCGACACATACATACATACGACGATACATACGACGCATACATATGCTTTATAAGCATACTTACTTTTCAACCGACTTCAAAAAAGGAGGTTGTCAGTTTGACCTGTATGTACTTATATGAAATGTATGTCTGTATTTCTGATAGGCGTATTTTGCTAAAATGGATAGAAATAGAAAGTCCACGTACAGTAATAAGAATCTGTTTATTAGTTAGACTATACATTGCTAAACAAAATTTTCTTGCGGATCTTTTGACGCATGGAGGCTGTGTCCAATTAATTTTAAAGATTCGTTTTTTGCGTACCTACTTTTTTAACCTTAAATTAAGATACAGATGTTATTAATACATTTAATAAGTTTTGTTTCATGCCTATTTTCTGATAAAGTTCTTCTTCTTTTTCTTCTTCCGCTGAGTATTGTGTAATTTTTTCAGATATGAAGTTGAGCCAACCTTTTTTAATTTCTTCATCTTTAGGAAATCTGAAACAATGAAAATTAATGTTTGGGTTAAGTAAGAAAGTAAATTCCAGTCTATAGACTAAAAACGAAATGGACACCCTACTATACGCAAGAATAAAAGTTTGGCTAAATACTTACCTATGAAAAGATACACCGCTCCGTTTAAATGATTCGCTTTTGCATCCTTTCACACATCAAGTGAGAACCATTTTTATTGATTTAAACGTAATTTTAAAATGATAATTAAGATCCACACACTAACTTTACACACATAAATTAATTTGCCGTCGCCATATTGATGATGTTTTTATTTTTATTAAAATTGTCCAGACGCAAAGTGTTCCAAATTTATTATAATTAAAACTACCATAACACCGACTCTTACATTAAAAAAATAGTTTTTCAAGGTTTTAAATAATACAAATGATATGGACTTTATTATTATCAGCTTAACATTCCTTTTAATTAATTAATATTTTGAAAATTCTCGAGAACAGGAAATATGAATTTGAATTAAGTTCTACTACAACCAAAAATATTTCATGGTGGCAGCCCAGTAGACAGGGATGCAATCCTATTAAGGAGCCTCTCGCTCGGCTCGTTTTTCCGTTTATCGAAATGTCATACGAAAATAAACCTTATTGTAACTGCATAGAATCGAATTGACATTGCTTTTATTTTCATAGTGCACAATCTTGTTATATTATAATATCTTTGTACGACAGTCCATTTTGACAGCTAATTTCGTATTGCAAGTGGCTCCTCTGTCACGACTGTCACCGGAACAGAAAAGCTTGTGGCTGTAGGTAACTACGTACTGGCCACTGAGCAAATTTTTCAAAACTACATTGGTGACATTTTGTCTACATTGCGACAAACTTATTTCACACAGTGGTTATTTTTTGGTACTAAATATACTGTTGACTGCCGGCCATGAAGTTTGACTTAATACTCTGAGGTAACTGGAGCTCTCACCCTGAATAAAAAAGTGTCGCCAGCAAATTTGACATTTATGTATGTAGTGGCTGTCAGCTGTCTCATATGACCATACGTATTTTTATAAAGTGTAGGTGAGACGGAAGACAGCCACTGTGTTATTTGTGGTATTCAAAAAATTGTTCGTACTGCACTCTCCAGTTACCTCAGTATTAAGTCGAGCTTCATGCTGCCGGCAGTCCATTTTGACAGTTAATTTTGTATTGCTAGTGGCTCCTCCAGGACCACTGTCACCGGTTCAGATATATTTGTGGCACTATACTTACTGTAGCGACATCTAGCGTCGAGTGGAAATGCGAAATATAAATTTTACATCAATAGGGTGAGAACTTCAGTTTTGGCCACTGCCCCGAGTGCTTACTTAGCTTAAAACATTTCGTTAATAACTTTTGCTTGATAATATACTTTTTATCTATGACTTTTAAGTCATAATAACAATAGTAATAATTCTTTATGACATAGGAATATTATTCAATAAACGCTTTTCAGTTTACATCAAATTAGATGTTTCTTTTATTTTATCTAAGTTAGTTAAGTATTGATTTCGCGATGTATCTTTTAAAATTTGATTGACAAAAACACATCAATCGGCACCCTTCGCACATTTTAAGTTTAAAAAATAGGTTTTTAATAGACTAAAATAAAACAAAATTTCGTAAGTATATGAATACTTAGTTATATGTTTTTACTATGTATGTCCACGAATTTCTCGAAATCTAAAGGCATATCGAGATGATTTTATTTGACTTAAATTAGGTGTATTCTAACTTTGGGAACAGACTAAGATTCATCAAAATCGGTTTAGTAGTTTTCGTGGGTATGTTATTGTACAATATACACTAAAACTTAGGAAATAAATAGTAATTTAAAAAAATAAACTGACTGGCACCGACCTCAAAAAGGTAAGTACCTTAATTATAATATATATTATATTTTTCCTTTTCAGTTGACAAATACTTTTTGGAGTCGGTTAAATTGTTTAAGTAGTTTTTTTGTATTGTAAATTAAAAAATTTAAAGAAAAGTAAAAGATACATTCTTGACAATTTTAGATACCTACTTAAGACCATGGGCGAAAGAAGTGAAAAAAAAATTAAAGTGGCAACAGCGGGGGCTTTTACCCTACTTAATATAGATAATCATTCGAATGTACTTTTGTGAAATGTATATCGTAATCTTACTGACTTCCCGCGCCATCTATTGTTTAGTAGTTATGATGCGAAAGAAGTGAAAAGCATCTTAAAGTGGCAACAGAGGGGGCTTTCACCCTAATTAATATAATCATTCGAATGTTCTTTTGTGAGAGGTATATCGTAATCTTACTGACTTCCTGCGCCATCTATTGCTTAGTAGATATAATGACGTAAATAACATGAAATTATTTTTATGATTTTATGTGAGCCTGGATGGGTTTTTCGGTAAAAAAAAATAACATGATTCATTATTAATTGAGACAGCGATTAAATATAACGTATTTTCATAATCATGTGGCGCCATCTATTTTAGTAAGAATCTGTTTTTGTATTTTCCCGTAGGAATAAGAACAATCCCGCAATAAAAGGTACCCTATATGTTGACCCGGGTTATAAGCTATTACTACACAAAATTTGGTAAAAATCCGTCCAGTAGTTATTGCGTGAAAAGCGAACATACAAACAGACAAACAGACAAACAGACAAACAGACAAACAGACAAAAATTTTAATATCTATCGTTTTGGGGTCTATATCCTGTACACATCACATAGCAGTTTTTTTTTTTTTAATATTTCATGTACAGACTTTTTGTCCGTTTCTGTTTTATTATATGTATAGATTACATTTGAAACATGTATGGCGCAGCTTGCAGTATATAGTAGAATTGTCTTTTGTTTTTAACTAATATTAAAGCTTTAAGTAGAATTCCTAAGTAATTGAAAATTGTTCACCGCTATGATCATTAGTTCGCCTATACTTAACTGTATTTATCATAACCCATTGTGTAATTGTGATGGAAACTGACCTTAGTCATACCATGTTAAGGTTATTTTTCAATTTGACGGCTCTGTATGAAATAAAACAGGGAGAAAAAAACAACCCTTGGAGTTTCTTGCCGGTTCTTCTCCAAGGCCTCCCGCTGTAGGGTTTGCGAACCGATGGCGTAGCTTCTATGACGTTCACAAGTATTGTAAATAACAATCTAGATTGAATAAACAAATTTGAATCTTTGAATCTTTGAAAACGCACAGCAAGATTTTTTTTCGGAAATTTATATTTCTAAAAGAAATGACATATTAAATGAAGTAAGTAGAGCTTACTTAATTTACTTAATATATCATTTCTTTTAGATTTAGAATAAAAAAGCGAGAATAAAACGTGCATAAATTTATTGATTTTTTATTATTGAATAATTAAATAAGTAACACGATTTTCAAATATAATTTACGAAATAAAATGGACATTTCAATGCATTTTTTTTAAATAACATCAAGGTTTGTATATTTGAATAACGTCTATGATCTTTGCTCTGCATTGAGGGCATGTCCCGTTTCCACTGCCTTTCCACTGCTGGTTCGCGCACTCAAGACACATATACATATGCCCACACTTATACAGGGCACTATTAATCGGATTGTCAAAGCAATTCGTACACTCTGTCTCTGTCAAGTTCCCTTCTGGCGGTGACTACTCAACTTCCGTCGTCATCATCTTCACTTCATGTATCGCCCCGCCAATATCAAAAAACGGCCACACCATCGTGGTATGGACTCTGTATATAACAGTCACAGGACTCAATCCATTTCTGCCGACTGTCACTTCCCCATCCATAGTGAGCGTCACAGCCAGCTCATCCCCTCTGCCCAAACCATTTTCCCGTTGAACGACCCAGTCCTCGGGACGACCTACTACGAGCTCCGCGTCCGCGGGGAAATCGCAAGGTCTTAAGCTTTCTGGATCGCATAAGGTCATACCAATAGATAAGGATCCATAGTAAGCTGATACTGTGCTTAAGATTTTGATAACAATCGTTTGCCCGCGTTCCATCGGCTGCGCAGCAAACACGTAACCTCGGTTTTCAACGACTCCTGACGAACGTTTAAACAGAACGTTCCACCCAGACCTTTTGTGCAACTCTAAAGGCACTAACTGAATAGGGTATTTCGTGGGAGGTAAAGGCTCATTTACACACAAAGACGACAAACTTCTTTCGAAACTATCCTTATCTACCGGGCTTTGGTTCTGTCTTCTTACTTGATTGGATGCATTAAGAGCGACGAACTGTACTGCCTGGCTACTACCAATAAAACGGCTGAAACCAAAAAATGCCCAAAGACTGTTTTTTGTATCTACACCATTGAATAACAACCTTTCATCTTCTCCGTTGATGCTGAAGTGGAAGTCCCCGGCAGAATTGACGTAGTAGTCGGAGATATAGTCTCCCTTGTCTTCTAAAATGTAATAAGCCCAGTTGCGTTGAATGATGACGAAATCAAACGGGTTTGCGGGCAATGAATCCTTGAGGGTCGCAGGGTCGTGGCTTGTGAAACCGAAGTAGAGGGTGTCATAAGTAGGTCCTTTTCCGATGTGACGAAAACACACCTGGAAAGAAAAAAGACATTAGATTTGTCCTAACTCCTTTAGTCCTTGATTTGTTAAACATATTTGTTACAAAATTGCTTTTTGTATATAAAATTGCTAGCAATATGAACCCTGGAAGGGCGTTAACAAAGCAATAACTTGTCAACCGACTTAAAAAAAAGAGGAGGTTATACGTTCGACTGTATGTGTTTCTTTTTCTATGTACGGTTACCGATATCACCGTAAATTCTGCGCTAGTTTTCATAATTCTTTTTTATTCGAAAGAGTATACTCATGAGGTGGTTCCATTGTCACCAAGTTAGCATCTGATGAGGGGATCCCAAAGAAATCGAAAACAACCCTCAAAGGACAAGGTCCAAAATGTATGAATCAAAAACCCAGAAATATACGAACGAACTGTATGCCAATCGATTGCTTAGAACGAGTGAAATAACTCTACCCAAGTCGTAGACCCCAAATCCATGGGGTATCGAAGCTATGGGCTGACAAAATATGCACGAAAATCCATTATCTCCCTTAGTAGATAATGATTTTTTGTGATGAATTAATCCTTCAATTTTCTTAATATTAGTACACTGATGACACTATAGAAAATACCGATATTAGACACACACGTGTAGCGCGGCGAGTTCGAAAATCACATCTCACTCAAAATAGTAGCGGTAACTTGTAGCTAAAAGAAACGTGCTGCTGACTGCACACCAATATTTATTTTTAGTGTCTTTAATATCGATAGCTTCTATGTAGCTTCTATGGGTAATTCTCATCGAAGCTAAAATTCGATGGTCACACGGTTATATTTCATAAACGGTTTAAGTTAGAAACAGAACTTGTGGGTCGGAGGATAAAACATCTAATAAGCTACAAAATAAATAAAGCTTGTCGTAATAGAAGCAAAAATAACGTCACAATTTAACACGAACGATCAAAAACGGGACCATTTTTGGCATTCTCATCGTGTCACACGACCCGTTGCAGTAAGACATTTGGATACTGCATCAACAAATTTCAGTGTAATACCACAGAATAAGCAACTTTTTGCATGGGGCTGGCATAACCTTAATGTGTTAAAAGCCCCTTAAAAAAAAATAGAATAAAAAAAAAAAAAAAAAAAGCAACTTTTCATACAGTAGGCCGACGGAGACGTCTAGAGGTCAATCGTGCGGGGCTTGCGGGTTGAGACGGGGGAGTGGTTGTCCCGAGTTACATACAACGCCGTTTATAGTAACTCGGGACAAGTCATCCAGTAGGCCTAGTACGAGTTTTACAAAAACCTAAACTACGATAGTTTTCGTTTAAACGCTAAACTTTCAGTTTACTACATCATTGGTAGTATGAGTGACTGTAGTTTAAACTATATCGACCATCGACTATACGATAGAACGAACGAACGATATAGAGTGAATCTATATACTTTTTCTCACTTCTACACTACAAAATAGATAAAGACGCAAGACTCAAATACTTTGACGTTTTCCTTAAAATATTTAAGTTCAAAACGTCAGTCAGTGTTGTTTGTTTTGTGGTTTTCAGACTAAATAAATGAAAATACATTACTTATTACTTAATTTAACAAATTCTCAGTGTCTGAAGTTTGTTCTTCATATGTCGCGAACAATTCCTTCGCAATTTGAGGTCATGTTGTGATCATGGAAAGGTAATGAACAAATTTTGTACGAACTAATGTTACACATATTTTTTTGCATTTTAAATGCTATTTACTGGTTTATTTAACAAGATATTTACACTAGAAGATATCAAATACCTCTAACACGTAATCTCGACCGACAAAATTAATCCAATATTGTTTAAATAGGTATGAAATATCTTGAACCATTTGTTTGTGAAAGCGGTTTACAATATTGCTTAATTTTTCAGAAATGGTGACTTAAATCAATTTGGTGAGGACCATGGATGAGTAACGGCCCAAAACAAGGGGGTATAACTCACAAGTGTCCCTAATTTGGACACAACCGGCAGTTCCAAGCCGGCTGAAAAGTGGACAAAGGTATGTAGCTATGTATGGTTTTTCATGTCAATAAAAACATCATTGCATGTTGACAAGTTTGTTTAATAATTATTGGTTTTTCTGTTTGCATGTAAAGATGTGGCAATACAAAATGGAAGGCAGCCAAAATCCACCGCTCTATCAGTGGAACAGGTGGTGGCCCTGCATGCAGGCTTGTGCAGGCATCCACACAACCTACGAAGCAAGAAATACCATGAATAAGACATCTGAAATAAAGAAGATTAGGAACTAAGTTTGTAGTCTATAAGTATATAAACATAAATTTAACAATATATAATTTTTTAATTTTCCTTTGTTTGATTTGTCCCCTTGCTTGTCTTAAATGAATGACTTGAGGGTAGGTAAAGGCTGTAGTAACCTTGCTGATAAATCCACTCATAGCTTCTTGCGAAAAGTGGTTAGCCAGCCCAACCACCCGTTGGCATTGGCAGTCTCCGTTCTCATAGAACAATAACGCAGACAACACCTAAAAAGCAAAATTCTAATTATTGTTATACTTATGTATGTACCTATATTGGTCAAAAGAAAGTCGATCAACATAGATGAGAAATAAACATACCTTAGTTCTCTCTTTGTGATCTTCAAAGGCCGCTGTAAGTCCTTAAGAGCCATTTCGCACTTTGCAATTGTCTCGCTCGCACAATAAACATTTTTAAAGATTGTTTAAAACACATTGTGTTTTTAGAAAAGTGTTTCATTATGTCCCTACAACGCAATTAGTTATACATTATTAAACATATTTAAACATTGTCAATACTGCAATAATACTAGATCTTACGAGCTTAAAGTTTTCGAAAATTGACTTCCTATTTCTAACCAATACTTAATTGAATAAATAAAATAACTTATACAAAATATCCGTAACATTGCGTTGTAGGGACATAATGAAACACTTTTCTAAAAACTGCCAAATGGCTGTAATACGGTATTTTACTGATTTTTTTTTATTTCTTTAAATTTTTTTTCGTAATATTAGCTACACAAAACAAGTTTTCATTTTGAATTATCTTGAATATTTTCAAAGATATAGGACTTCAAACTTTATAATTAGACAAGGACAGGACGCTGTCTTAGTGACGTCAGTGGGTTAGTAGCGTCATAGTCACGCCATAGAAGATTTCGTTTTAGAAAGAGACAGCTATAGTCAAAATCAAACAGCCTATAATTCTTTTATTATAAAACAGATTCAAATTATTTTTTCACATTTGGTATTCTTAATTGCAATATTTTTTAACGTTATCATTAAATATCTACATTTCAACAACAGTAAAATACCCTATTGCGAAATGGCTTATAAAGGTGAAAGTTTAGATGTTTGGATGTTTGTTACTCAATCACGCCAAAACGACTGGACGGATTTAGCTGAAATTTGGAACATAGATACTTTTTAGGCTGGAGAGGAACATAGGCTACTTTTTATCCCGGAAGATATCATCTTCCCGCGGGATAACGTCGCGTGGTGTAGTCCACGCGGGCGAAGCCGCGGGCGGAAAGCTAGTTAAAAATATTAGTAGGGATTGTTTTTATTTTTACTTTTTTGCCTTGGCAATCCAATTTTTATTATTGTAAATGAACTCCACTGAGTCGCTCCGCTACTTAGCGACTCCGTAGCTCTGTGGTTAGAGCATTCGACCGGACAGCGAAAGGTCGTGGGTTTGAGTCCCATTGGAGCTAGTTGTGAGACAGGTCCACTTTTTGTAATACTTCATTTTCAATATTTTCACATAAATTCACTTTTAAAACAATTCTTTCTATGAACTCACTAAGTAATTTTCGGTGACGAAGAAAACTATAAAAGTTTTGGTTTTCGTTTCCGTTTACTATAGGTAAGATGTCAAACCAGTAACTCATACTACCAAATTATCAAAAACTACTCGAAAACTTACAAAGTTTTTGAAAACTTTTACTCGACTCAACTCATACTGCCATTTTTAGTTCATAGTAGTTTCCGCTAGAGGCGCTAGTGTGAAATGTATGGAAACAAAACGATACGATCAAACTGTTCGAAAACTATCAAAACTCATACTAGGGGTACAGAGCTATCACGTCTTTATCGTTATAATTTATTTTTACATTAATATTATGGTGCATACGACATGTAGTGTGAGTGCGTGCAAATCTTCATCTCGCTTATTAAAAAAAAGGCAATTTCCAAAATCCAAGATGGCGGCCAAATTTAATGTTTGTGAGCCGATTTTGATAAAACTTGGTTTTTAGTACAATTTTGACAAGAAAACAACAACACAATGTCAAAAAAATAAATTAATTGGCGGCCAACTTTTTTTTTGTAAGCCGATTTTGATGAAATTTAGTTTCTGTTACTATTTTGACACAAAAACAACAACGCAATGCTAAAAATATTAAAAATCCAAGATGGCGGGAAACTTTTTTTTTAACAGGCCGATTTCGATGAAACTCAGTTTCTGGTACTACATATTTTGACAAGATTCAAGATTCAAGATTCAAATTTGTTTATTCAATTTAGATTGTTATTTGCAATACTTGTGAACGTCATAGAAGCTACGCCATCGGTTCGCAAACCCTACAGCGGGAGGCCTTGGAGAAGAACCGGCAAGAAACTCCAAGGGTTGTTTTTTTCTCCCTGTTTTATTTCATACAGAGTCGTCAAATTGAAAAATGACCTTAACATGGTATGACTAAGGTCAGTTTCCATCACAATTACACAATGGGTTATGATAAATACAGTTAAGTATAGGCGAACTAATGATCATAGCGGTGAACAATTTTCAATTACAAGAAAACAGCAACGCAATGTTAAAAATATTTAAAATCCAAGATGGCGGCCAACTTTTTTGTTTGTGACTTTGTGAGCCGATTTTGATAAAACTTGGTTTTTAGTACAATTTTGACAAGAAAACAACAAAGCAATGTCAAAAATAAAAATAAACCAAGATGGCGGCCAACTTTTTTTTTGTAAGCCTATTTTGATGAAACTTAGTTTCTGGTACTATTTTGACAAGAAAGCAACAACGCAATGTTCAAAGTATAAAAAATCCAAGATGGCGGCCAACTTTTTTGTTTGCAGGCTGATTTCCATGAAACTCAGTTTCTGGTACTATTTTGACAAGAAAACAGCAACGCAATGTTAAAAATATTAAAAATCCAAGATGGCGGCCAACTTTTTTGTTTGTAAGCCGATTTTGATGAAACTTGGTTTTTAGTACAATTTTGACAAGAAAACAACAACACAATGTAAAAAGTATTAAAAAACCCAAGATGGCGGCCATATTTTTTGTTTGCAGGCCGATTTCAATGAAACTCAGTTTCTGGTTCTATTTTGACAAGAAAACAGCAACGCAATGTTAAAAATATAAAAATTCAAGATGGCGGCCAAATTTTTTGTTTGTGAGCCGATTTTGATGAAACTCGGTTTTATTACAATTTTGACAAGAAAATAACAACACAATGTCAAAAATAAAAATAAAACAAGATGGCGGCCAACTTTTTTTTGTATTCCGATTTTGATGAAACTTAGTTTCTGGTACTATTTTGACAAGAAAACAAAAACGCAATGTTAAAAATATAAAAAAATCCAAGATGGCGGCCAACTTTTTTGTTTGTGAGCCGATTTTGATGAAACTTGGTTTTTAGTACAATTTTGACAAGAAAACAACAACGCAATGTCAAAAATAAAAAAACCAAGATGGCGCGTAACTTTTTTTTTGACAGACGATTTTGATGAAACTTAGTTTCTGGTACTATTTTGACAAGAAAACAGCAACGCAATGTTAAAAGTTTTAAAAAATCCAAGATGGCGGCCATTTTTTTTTACAGGCCGATTTCGATGAAACTCAGTTTATGGTACTATTTTGACAAGAAAACAACAACGCAATATTAGAAATCCAAGATGGCGGCCAACTTTTTTGTTTGTGAGCCGATTTTGATCAAAATTAGTTTCTGGTACTATTTTGACAAGAAAACAGCAACGCAATGTCAAAAAAATAAAAAAATTCAAGGTGGCAGCCAACTTTTTGATTTGTAAGCCGATTTGGATAAAACTCGATTTTTGGTACTATTTTGACAAGGCAACAGCAACGCTAAATTATATAAGTATACATAAATGTTACAATTACTACAGTATAACCAATTTTTTTTTATAGTATTATATAAGTATACATAAATGTTACAATTACTACAGTATAACCAATTTTTTTTTATAGTAAGCCAACGCCCTTGAATTTAGGCGATACCGACGTCTGTATAGGTATTTCCGTAACTACGGAAGGGTTATAACAAAATTAAAATGTGGCAGGTACATTTTGGTGTATTGCGAAATAAAATAAAATAAAGAATTATGGTTAGCATTTTAGAAGTATCAAAAGAAAATATATTACAAGTTTTATTTAGTTTCACCTATAATTGTATCTGTCTGTCTGTCTGCCATGAAATTTTGCAAGGTAAATTTGATCTACTCCTGACGTTTGAATGGGTTGAAGTTTTGTTAAAGAAAAATATTCAGATTGGAAATAAGCCGATTCATATTTCTTAACCTTTAAAGCGCCTTCGTCTATATATCAAAATCATCCCATGTCACAATCATAATTTTTTTAAACTCTGTAAGTAACTTAATATCAATTATTATTTTATTTTTGAATTTTTTTTTAATTGGGTTTACAGCTGTCAAAAACACAGTAAATTACGAAGGATGTTACGTCGTAATTTAATGTGCTTGTGTTAAAGCAAATTAATAATTAATTAAATATTTTACTTGACATGATGATGATGATGATGATACTTGACTCTGTCTCAAGCTTTCAAATAAAAACCTGTTACATTTTAATAAGCGAAAAGAGAGAAACAAAAACAAAAAACGGCCACCATCTTGACCATTTGTATTTTTTTACATTGTGTTAAGAACGGTTTTCTGGTCAAAATAGTACAAATAGCAGAGTTTTATCAAAATCGGCCCACAAACAAAAAAGTTGGCCGCCATCTTGATTTTTATATTTTTTAACATTGCGTTGTTGTTTTCTTGTCAAAATAGAACCAGAAACTGAGTTTTATCAAAATCTGCCCACAAACAAAAAAGTCGGCCGCCATCTTGGATTTTTAATATGTCTAATATTTCGTTGCTGTTTTCTTGTCAAAATAGTACCAGAAACTGAATTTCATCGAAATCGGCCAGCAAACAAAAAATTTGGCCGCCATCTTGGATTTTTAATATTTTTAACATTGCGTTGCTGTTTTCTTGTCAAAATAGAACCAGAAACTGAGTTTTATTGAAATCGGCCTGCTAACAAAAAAATTGGCCGCCATCTTGGATTTTTTAATACTTTTAACATTGCGTTGCTGTTTTCTTGTCAAAATAGGTACCAGAAACTAAGTTTCATCAAAATCGGCTTACAAACAAAAAAGTTGGCCACCATCTTGGATTTCTTTTTATTTTTAACATTGCGTTGCTGTTTTCTTGTCAAAATAGTACCAGAAACAAATCGGCTTACAAACAAAAAAGTTGTCCGCCATCTTGGATTTCTTTATATTTTTAACATTGTGTTGCTGTTTACTTGTCAAAATAGTACCATAAATCGAGTTTTATCGAAATTGTCCCACAAAATAAAAAGTTGACCGCCATCTTGGATTAAAATTTTTTTGACACTGCGTTGCTGTTTTCTTGTCAAAATCGGCCTGCAAACAAAAAAGTTGGCCGCCATCTTCGATTTTTTAATATTTTTAACACTGCATTGCTGTTTTCTTGTCAAAATAGTACCAGAAACAAATCGGCTTACAAACAAAAAAGTTGGCCGCCATTTTGGATTTCTTTATATTTTTAACATTGTGTTGCTGTTTACTTGTCAAAATAGTACCAAAAACCGAGTTTCATCGAAATCAGCCTACAAACAAAAACTGTTTTGTGTTCTTTGCTGCCTTTATAGAAAAAAAAAATGTGAATTGGCGCCATTTCAAATACTTACTGTGAATTGTACGGACACAAAGTTTAGTGTTACTTTATTATAAATAAATATTGTTTCACAAGTTGACCACCCTAATGATAATAATAAGAAAACTACGCTTAATTTCAGTCATTGCTCTAATTTTAATGTCCATTTCAATTAATGTAACAATTCTTATTTCTTGATTAAATTTCTATTTTCGCTTAAAATATGTCTTTTCTCGTAGTCATGGTATAAAGTATAGTATGCAGCAACTCCTGAATAAAGTAGTAATTTATATCTACGGCCCTCGCTTTAAATCCGTCCTTTATTCACTAGTTGCATAATATACTATTTTATCAGAATTTTGAATTGAAAGCACAATATGCGTCGGTCACACGATTTTAGGAACTTTAGATTTGCGTAGTCACAAGGGCATGCACAACAGCGGCCACCAATCAGAGTTTGATTCGGTCAAATGTCAGTCGTGTTCCGGCATCGCAGAAGTAAGACTTGCAGCTCATAGTCTTCCGGGGACAAAAATACATAAGTTTTTATATTTTTTCATACTTGTACCGATCACTTGCGTGGACTATATTTTTCTGCATTTTATTTAAGCAATTCAAATCAAAGTTAGCTCATTGTAACCTCAAAACGTACGAGATATTAATTTAGTATATGATTACAAACGCTGCGGCTAAACTTTGCAAGAATATAAAAAAAAGGATAATTTCATCACTTTCGTGGCATCACCTTCATGGCGTTTTATCCACGAAGGTGATTTTATGCCACGAAAGTGATTTTTGTATTGTTTTATTAAGAATTAAATGACAATTGGTTGGTGCTTGCTTATCTATTCACAAAATTATAACATTAAACTTAGGTGTATCTTATTTATCATCGGCTAGAACTAGGTTTTTTCGTTCAGTTTCGTCTTAAGTTCAGTTAAGCATTTTAGTTTTGTTTTGAGATTCTTATCTTGCGTTTCCCGATTGATTCGAATATTTGAAGAAATAAAAGACAGGGATGTTGAAGTGACATTTATAATTGGGTAGTTGACAAATTTTAGAAAAGTAGGTATTGGAAAATATTTTACATTATAGTATCTCTTGCAAATACATATCTTTTCCCCAAAAATAAGCTTTATGTTATAAAATAAATGTTGCTAAGCGCAAAACTCGAGAATGGCTAGACCAATTTGGCTATTTTTTCATATACTCATTAAGGATCATGGAATTATTTTATGGAGATTTTATTTTTTTATTTTTACTATAGTATTAGTAAAAAAAACATGTTTTTTGTAATAAAAACCAGCTGTCAAACTTTTGACGTAAATCGTTTGTATGTCTTTCACGTCAAAACGGAGCAACGGATCAACGTGATTTTTGGTATGGAGATAGTTTGAGAGCTGGAGAGTGACATAGGTTACTTTTAATTCCGAAAAATATGAGGTTCCCGCGGGATAACGTTGAATAGTCCACGCTGCATGTAATAGCAAGAATGTCTATCACTTATCTATACTTGACGAACTCTTTAGTATTACCTAGGTACTTACTGTAGCGTACAATTCGTTTTTACTACAGAGGAACTCCCAAAATTAAAGTACATTTCATTAGGTACACAATTTTATTAAGTACGAAATTTCATTATTTTATTTCAGTTCATAATAATTTCAACACAATTATAAATCTTGTTTCGAACTGGCATGGCTTGTCTGGGGTAAGATGTCTTGTCTACGGGGGTAATACGAAATCGAATCAATCGGGAAACGCAAGATAAGAATCGCAAATAAAACTAAAACGCTTAACTGAACTGAAAACTTAGTTCTAGCCGATGATAAATAGGATACACCTAAGTTTATAACCACCGGTGTGCGGCTGTACCTAGTTCTAGGCGTTATAATGAAGGCTAAACCTAGCTCTAAAAGCCGGCTAAAACTAGGTGTAGCCGCACTTCGGCTATTTGCTGTAACATATATAATAAAAACTTTTCACTAAAATTGTGTAGTTTTCATTGACAAAGTGTATTCAGTATACTTAAGAACCTATTTCGCAGAATGTTGACATTACTGGACCTACTAAGACCGAACTGGTTATTTGTTATTTCGTTGACTGATTTCCTGTTTTTGCAGTTTGATTATGAAAATAGGATTGGAATTGTTATTTCACAAACATTTAGTCTCATGAACAGGAGCTAATTGTGAAATAATAATAGCTGTACAGTTACTGAGTCACTTTCGTGGATCATCGCGTCACTTTCGTGGGATCAAGAACTTTAAAACGTTATATCTTCCAAAAGATACTCTCGATTTGACGGATTTACATATGAATTCACTCGTCTTATTAAGCGCTATAAGTTATTTTTACAAATAGATCAAATAAGCAAGAACTCAAAATGTCCACGAAGGTGACGATGAGAATCGTGAAAATGAGAATTACCCCTATAGTGTCATTGTGTCAGTACAGTCGCCAGCATAACTGATTTATCATGCAGATTTTGTCAGCCCATAGCTCCGATACCCCATGGATTTGGGGTCTGCGACTTGGGTAGGGTTATTTCACTATTTCTAAGTAATCGATTGGCATACAGTTTGTTCGTATCGATTTCTGGGTCAATTTTGATACTAAGTATCTCCTTTGATAATGATTTTATGTGTTTTTATATATTTGCTATAGCTTTTCAAGTATTTGGATCTGACAGTCATCAACTCATCAGGGGGGCAATTGCGTAAGGTAATCGTATTAATTTGACAGTTCATATTGTATTTAAAAGGCTGCAATTTGTATGATAGGAAAAAATGTGATAGTAAAAAACCACGACCCCTTTAAGTAGCTTTCAGGCGGGATTCGAACCCGCGCCTCCGGGAATCCGGCCTGTTGCTCTGACCGACTAAGCTATCGAAAGGCTTAGGTACACGACTCGTCGAATTTTGCTATCACTTGTTACGCTGTGTAGGCCAGCGTTGCTTCATCAATGTGAGGAAACGCTCGCATCCGAAAGAAACATTTTTACAAATGTTTAACAATCGATTAAGATGAAACAGCCATTTAATTGAGATTATAGGTAGCTTAGTTGGTCAGAGCATCGGGCCGGATTCCCGGAGGCGCGGGTTCGAATCCCGCCTAAAAGGTACTTATAGGGCTCGTGGTTTTTTACTATCACATTTTTAATTTAATTTATTTTTTTTTATTTTTTATTTTTTAAGAAGGCTTACAGCTGTCAAAAACACAGTAAATTACAAAGTAACATCTTAAAGCCAATTACAAACCCTCACATATAAATACTATATAAAAACTATTTTAATCTTATAAAGATATCTCATATCACACTTAGAATGATTCCCAGTACAAACAATACCGAAGATAATAACATTTTTCCTATTCGAAAAAGTTCTGACCAACAGTTCGCCTAATAGTTGCCGTGCTGGTAGAAAATAGATCGTAGTCGTGCTCGGTACTATACCTGACGTAGGTATCACAACCTTGTATCATAAAAGTATTTTTCAACACACTTGCTCATAAAGTGAGCCTTATTACATCGATCTTAGGGCCATAAACCGAACTATAACCCACGTGTGCATAATAATATTACAGTACTAGTTGCGTAATAGAATTATCCCTACAAAGTTAAGTAAGTACCTAACTGCAAATTATATGCGAGTAAACGGAGACTTTTCAATTTAACCGGGTAATACAGTATCCCTACAAAGTTAAGTTAGTACCTAACTGCAAGTTATATGCGAGTCAACAGAGCATTTTCAATTTCAGCGGGTAATAGATACAGTTCTTTTTTTGTAACAACAAAGAGGTTTTATACGGCTGAAAATCCATTTACGTTTTTAGAATAAATAAATGTGTCCCTAATTAAGGCAAAAAACATAATTAAGTATATTATTATCAAATTATTTATAATTCACAATAATTTGTTATAAAACATTTGCATTTTATCACTATTATTATACTTAATTATTTTGGAGTAGGCTGTATGGCTGTATGTAATCAATCACCTCACATTTGGCGCGTGCAAAAAAAAAACTTGCGCGCTTTTTCCCTTAGTTAATATTAGGTTAATACAATATGTATGCAACAAATGTTTGTTTTTCCTCGCAAGTGTGTTGAAAAAGTGCGTATGAAACTCGTGGGCAATTTACTCACTAGACACTCGGCTGATTTACGCCCTCGCCTGCGGCTCGGGCTGCAACCCACAGCCTCGTGTATAATGAGCAACCTAAGCTCACTTGTATCATAATATACTAATGTCGGTAATTCGTGCGTGCAAAAGGTACGTGAAGCATAGGACGCCGACGCAGAGACAATGGGTTAGAACGGAGACCAATTTTCGACAATAACTCAGAGCAGTCAATTTTACCATTTGCGAGCTTTGATAAGAAACACATGTCATTAATTTCACAGAGAGCAAAGGTCTTCTATAAAAATAAAAAAAACCGGTCAAGAGCGAGTTTGATTCGCGCACCGAGGGTTCCGTACAATCATAAGTATAAATAAATAAAACGTGAAAATGTTTTTCTTGGCGAGGCTCTATTCATCAAATTTGCAGTGTAGAATATTGCAGTTTTAGGTCAGTCAGCGCCATCTCTTGACACGGGATAACGACGTGTAGTCTAGTCTAGTCAAGGGGACGGCTAGTTTACACTAAAAACTGACAAATAAACAAACTTTCAAAAAAACTTCAAACAAAAACTAGCTACATAAAAACACATAAAAACGAAAAATAAAATAGTACGTATATTTATAAAATTCATAAGATACGTACCTCCTTAATAGATTTTATTTATAAAATTCATGGGTTATAGAATAGATCTGTTTAAAGTCGGTGCCAAGCCGAAAATAACAAGAACACATTTAAGACAGGTGAAATAATACAAAATCCTGACCGTTTTATTGACCCTACATAGTACATGGAAATCGTACCAAATAAGTGGTGTTGCCTTGCAATGAGGTAGTTCTGATTTTTTTATATGTTAGTAGTGATGAGATAGTAATGACAAATCCAAGTTTTCCACCTCGAAAGCCCTCCGGATCATTGTTAAATACTTAAAAATCCATAAAGTTTTCGGATATTTTTCAGTTTTTGTAAATTTTTACCACCAAGGATCTGAGTTACGGCAAATGTTACTATGCACTCTTTAAAGTAGACTAAATTTGCAATAAAAAAAGAGTAATTTAGTTTTTGTAAGCCAAACAGTTTTTAAGATACGGCTATTTTTAAATTTGCAAAATCACAAAGTAAGGAAGTATTACAGTTTTTTTCATTTTTCGTCAACTTTGACCCCCTAGTAGTGGGTTTAAGGCAAAAGTTTTTTTATTACTTATTAAAGTCCATTAGATTTCCAACAAAATGGGATTAATTATGTCGATTTACTCCTGATAGTTCCTAAGACACAGCTGTTCAAAGTTATAGAGGTAGGTAAGTAAACAATTATGTAATAGAAGGCTTTGCAAAAGGTAGTAAGCCTATAAAGGAAGAAGGATCTGGGAGACGTTCCCGTGCTACCCTGTTAATGACACGCAAACCTTAATCACCTTGAAAGCATACCAAAGATGTAAGGTTGTACCAGCAGATGTGGTTGCAGGAAAGCAGAACTCAAATGTTCGGGTGTTTGCAGCTACTGCATTGGCCAATCATGCGAGAACATACCAGACCTGATATGTCATGACATTGATGAACCATTGATTGATAACCCACCATCAAAGGACGATTTTGACCTTCCTGAGCAGTTCGATGAAGAAATTATACCTCAGCAAGCTGCCCCCAAAAAGTGTGCTGTGGATTCAGAGGACGTGCCTGGTCCATCAAAATTATACATACAATGTACATAATTGCTCCCACCACCTCCCAGATCCTCCTTCCTTTAGGGCGTACTTCATTTTGCAAACCCTTCTATTACATAATTGTTTACTTACCTCAATAACTTTGAACAGCTGTCTCAGGAACTATCAAGTGTAAGTTGGTATTACTAACTGGTCTTATTTTGTTGGAAATTCAATAGACTTTAATAACTAATAATTTAACTTTTGCCATAAACCCACGACTATGGGTCAAAATGTCGAAAACTAAAAAAACTGTAATACTTCCTTTTTTTTAATTTTTGCAAACTTTTAAATAGCCCCATCTTAAAAACTATTTGATTTACAAAAACCAAATTATTCTCTTTTTATTGCAAATTTAGTCTACTTTAAAGCGTGCATAGTAACTTTTGCCGTAACACAGGTCCTTGGTGGTAAATATTTACAAAAACTGAAAAAAATCTAAAAATTTATTGGATTTTTTAATATTTAACAATGATCCGGAGGGCTTTCGAGGTGGAAAACTTGGATTTGTCATTACTATCTCATCACTACTAACATACAAAAAAATCAGAACTACCTCATTTAACGCAAGGCAAAATGTACGATTTCCATGGACTATACACACTCACACGTAAAACAGAAAAATTGATTCACAGAACACGGAAAGATTTTTTTCTCTGATTGAATAATGTCTGAGGTAAATGCTCACCTTTTCATTGACCGCAACGGGCCTTGCACTGAACGCTATACCTTTGTGGTACCCCTTCGTGTAGGCGATGGAACCTTCGCTGGAGACCCTGATATCCTCCCCGTGCACGCTGTGGAAGGTCAGCGGGGGCAGGTTGTCGGGCGGGCCGCCGGCGCCGGGGGTGCGGGCGCTGTGACAGGGGGAAACGAGGTTTTAATATAATGACTACGAGCTTTATGAACAAAAACCAGCGTATAAACTGCATAGATACATTCATTTTTATTCTGATATGATTTACCTTCTAATCTATCCTCAGCTACCGGGCTTTGGTTCTGTCTTCTAACTTGATTGGGTGCCCTAGTAATAGGATCGAGGAACTGGAAAGTTGCACCACAATTTAATACAACAAGTGCCCAAAGAGGCTTATTTGTATCAACCCCAGTCAAAAACAACCCTCTATCTTCTCCGTTGATGCTGAAATGGACGTTCCCATCAGAATCGACGAAGTAGTCAAAGGTATTGTCTTTCTCCAAGCATAGGCGTTTAGCCCAGTAGCCTGGTTGTTCGATTAAATCACAATTTTTGCGCAGGTCTAGAATTTTTGATAATGTTTTCTTTCTGATTCTGTTTGAGGTGCAGCTTGTGAAACCGAAGAGGGAATAGTACGAGGGGTCGTCATCTACAGCGAATGGGGTTCCGACGTATCGAAGACAAACCTGGAAAGAAAAAAAGGGATTAGATTAGTCTTAACTCCTAACTTATAATCTTAGTCCTTGATTTTTTTTAAACATATTTAGAACATAGGCTTTATGTAAGTAGGTACTTATAAAAAATTGCTAGATGAACCCTGCAAGGGCGTTGCCAAGGAAATAACTTTTAAACCAACTTCAAAAAAGGAGGAGGTTATTAACGTTCGTCGGTACTTATGTAATTGTTTCTTTTACTATGTAGGTACATGCTCTTCTAAACGTTCTGGTGGTGTATTATTGGCACTTAAGACTTTTTGCGAGCTCTCTCGAAGATAATTTGGATTAAACGATGATAAAAACCCTCCTAATTTTATAAATAAAGATGAATTAATTAAATCGATACAATTTAAGACACTAGCTTTTCGAGGCTAGCAATATCTTTATCATAAAATTTACGACGATGTGTCGTCTTTCCTAATATACCTAAACACAGAGCCATACCTACTTGACCCATGCATGTTTGACGCGATTGTCCTTAACCATTTTGCGGGCAGCGGCATGTAGTTCTTTCCCTGTTTTGATAGGTGCTCCTGCTCACCCACATAGATTTGTTGCCGGTCTCCAGGATGCCTACCATCAACTTTAAAGACAGCGATTCAAAAATAGCGCGATGTAGAATAGGTTCCTAAAATGAATTGCTTTCTTTCGTACTATGGACCTTTTAAAAACTGGATCGTAAATGAATTGCTAAATGTGAATGACCGAACGATTTGTGTCCTTATTTCTTCTACCCGTCTCTTTCACTCGATTCTGTCATGCCTGGAGAGTGAGAGGGACAGGTATAACCTGCAGGTGTCATGTTAGCTTGGCCGAGTTATAAGTCAAATAAGAGTATGTGACAGCTTAGCGGCTGTGAAATGTCATTGAATGATCACTGAATCGCTGTCATTGATATTAAGCTGTCGTGGTACGAATAAGCGAAGCAGATCAGTTTAGGTCCTAAACAAAACCGCAATAAGAGTTGATGGTAGGCGCCCAGGAACCCCTATATGTGTCGAGCAAAGTTGATCCTGAGGGTTGCCTTTGTTATATATCTCCTCACGCCGGATATTATTACATCGCGGTGACGTTCAGATGGGAGGGTAACAAGAAAAAATTTGATAAGTGAAATAATTGACCGTTTTATTGACCCTAGCTACTCCCTTCTCACGTAGAGTAGAGTAGAAAGATTGAGTATGTCTGAGGTAAATGCTCACCCTTTCATTGACCTCAACGGACCTCGCGCTGAAGGCTATACCAGAGATTGTTCTATAAAATGCCATGGCGAAGCAACCGTCATTGAAGACCCTGACATGCTCCCCGTGCACGTGGTGGAAGGTCAGCGGGGGCAGGTTGTCGGGCGGGCCGCCGGTGCCGGTGGTGCGGGGCGCTGTAACAGGGGGAAACGATATTTAAGGATATAGCTTAAGAAAAAAAATCGTCGATGGCCTTTGCTTACACAAGCGAGGGGATGCTGGGAGCGGTAAGACTACGGCCGCAGCACTCTCGTAGACTGAGAAATACGTGTAGACGGGGCATGCAGCGCGCATTCTATTTCCATCAAAAATATCACCTTGTGCGCTTTTTGAAAGGACATAAATATTAACTATGTAGAATACAAGAAGAATTATTATGAAATTTAGTAACTTCCCTTCAAAAAGAAAAAATCTATTTCATATATTATTTTGGAAGACCTAGCAATGATACTTTGTCAGGAAATCTATAAGTAATGAGCATTTCTACAAAAGGGTTTTTTTTTCTCAATTCCGTGGTTGATTTAATATTTGGTTTTTTAAGTAGTTTAAATAATAAAAATTTAAGTTTATTCCATCCTGAATCAAAAAAAAATATGTAGTTTAAAAAACTAAAAAACCCCACTTTTATAGGAACAGACTAAAAGTACAAAATAACCGTCTATTCAGTAACTGAAATTAAAAAGCGTGGTGCGCGTTGTCAATATTAAGTAGGTACTTGAAATGCATGCTTTGCAAAGGCCGCACCACGCTTTTTAATTTCAGTTACTGAATAGACGGTTATTTTGTACTTTTAGTCTGTTCCTATAAAAGTGGGGTTTTTTAGTTTTTTACACTACATATTTATTTTTTACTTTTTAGTTTAATGAACGGCGGATGGTAATGGATTTCACAGTCCATTCATGTGTCTGCCCACCCCGTATACGTTATAACTCAAAGCCGTGATTGTAGGTATAGATTTAGTTTTACAAATTCAAGTGGAGTCTGTTAGTTACCGGATGCGCAAGCCGAACCCTTACTTCCTAGTTTCCTCCCTGCTCCATCATCAGACCCTCACCACCAAATGTAACAAATAGGTCTCATTAGAACGAAACAAATGAGCCAGGACTCGAAGGGTTTCCTATTGGCCATTAAGGAGTGCCACTGGCTTTCTCCCTGCTCCATCATCAGACCCTCAACACCAAGTGTAGCGAATAGGTCTCATCAGAACGTAACAAATGAGCCTAAACTCAAAACGTTTCCTAGTGATCATTAAAGAGTGCCACTGGCTTCCTCCCAGCTCCATCATCAGACCCTCACCACCAAGTGTAGTGAATAGGTCTCATCTAAACAAAACAAATGAGCTCAAACTCGAGGAGTTTCCTAGTGTTCATTAAGAAGTGCCACTGGCTTCCTCCCAGCTCCATCATCAGACCCTCACCACCAAGTGTAGCGAATAGGTCTCATCAGAACGTTACAAATCTCGAGGGGTTTTCTTGTGGTCATTAAGGAGTTTCACTGGCTTCCTTCCTGCTCCATCATCAGACCCTCACCACCAAGTGTAGCGAATAGTTCTCATCAGAACGAAACAAATGAGCCAGAACTCGAGGTGTTTCCTATGGGCCATTAAGGAGTGCCACTGGCTTTCTCCCTGCTCCATCATCAGACCCTCACTACCAAGTGAGCGAATAGGTCTCATCAGAACTGTGCGGGACAGATTATTATGACTTATTATGTTTAGAAATAAGATGTATATAAAATTCCTTGAGTTGACCGTTGTATAATAAAATGATATTTTTGTGTATATTTTACTCCCTCTGCTAGGTTGAGATAAATTAGATAAGTTTTATTTGTGTTGTATATAGATCGTTTATAATGTTAAAATAATTTGTAAAATGTAGATAAGTTTTATTTGTGTTGTATATAGATCGTTTATAATGTTAAAATAATTTGTAAAATGCAAAGGGCTCTCGATACGGTATTGCCTCGACGTACCTAAGGTCCGATTCGCTATCTCGCTCACTCGGGACAGCACAGCCGCGCCTCTAGCGGCACATCTCGGAACTCCCTTACACGCAGACTGCCACAATTCCGAGAACTGATTTAGCGTTGCGCGTGTAAGCCAATTCCTTGAATTCTTTTGTGAGAAAATACGCGGAAACAATTAGAGTCGCTATAAATATCGCGTGCCCTCGCATTAAGATTCATGCCCCCGCCATCTCCCCAGCCCACACCTCCCACTCCCCAAATCCCCCCAAACCCCCCGACCTAATTAAAACCCCTACCCCGTTGCCTAAGCCGTGGCCTGTTCGCTGGCGCTCGCTGGGCCTCCCCCACTATGGGGGTCTCACCTGGTGCGGCAGACCGCGCAGAGGGCCGCGCAGCAACCTCCGGCGGGGGGCACTCTTTTCGTCAGAAGACGGCCGCTTTAGCGGCATCCAACCACCATGGGGCAGTGGCCCCTAGAGATGACGCCCGGGGAAGGAGCAAAGGCTCGAACCCGTTCCAGCCAAGGCTGACGAAAACCCCGATTAAGATTCATTCGCATCCAGATATTGTAAGAAGAACAATAAAGTCACTCTGCCCGAACAAGCATCAACAACCAGTGGTTTTCTTCACCGTCCGGAACCTCTCCGTCTCCGCACAGTTTATGTACACCGGGGCTGCTACCGCTCATAAACGGCCGGTCCCGTACAAGAACGAAACAAATGACCTAGAACTCGAGGTGTTTCCTATTGATTATTGAGGAGTGCCACTGGCTTCCTCCCTGCTTCATCATCAGACCCTCACCACCAAGTGTAGCGAATAAGTCTCATCAGAACGAAACAACGGAGCCCAAACTCGAGGGGTTTCCTAGTGGTCCTTAAGAAGTGCCACTGGCTTCCTCCCTGTTCCATCATCAGATACTCACCATTAAGTCGTGTTTGCGATGCGGACCGGTGCAGACGCGTGCACATTTATTGTCAACATACTGTGGAACGCGAACGCGGTCAAGTGCCGCGTTACGCTTATAGTCATGAGTGATAAACTTGTGGCTAACGAACTGCTGGCGTTCCTACAACAAAAGCTGGACGTCATGGATGAGGTGAGCGCACTCCAAATCTGCAAGTTGAACTTCAGTGAGGATAATGTGGCCGCAGCGAAGAAACTGCTGTACGAGTCTCTCGGTAAGATTGACCAGATGGTGTCCCGGAGACGAGATGGGACACAGAAGAGCCTGCAGGAGATCATCACCCTGCTAAAGGAAACCGATCCTGATGACGTGCCCACGTTCGTGGCGAGAGACCTCAACAAGCTGCCTCCCGTCACTTTCGATCACGTCGATGTTACCTCCCTTCTGAAGGATATCGTTTCCTTAAAGAAGAGTTTGGCTGAAGTGATGTTAAAATTCCAAACATCGGAAAAAACTGTGAGTGAATTGCGTAAAGAAGTTGACAATTTACGTGAATCACTCGCAGTAAGTAGGTCACCGATCGCAGGCTCTAACGTAAACATGCGACGTGGGGCTTGCCTCGATACATCGACGACGTCGAGTTGCAAATCAGCAATTTCGTCGCCGACACCGCCACGGCCCGACAAAACCCGAGCGCCGCCGCCACTGGCTGCGAGCGCCGACTCTGCGAGCTGCGCGCCTTCCGCCCGCGCCCCGCCGCCACCTCATGTGCCGCCGCCGCCGCTCCCTACCGCGGTGGCGCCTCGAGCGCCCGTCAGCAGTCCATTTAACTATGCTGCTGCCGCGAAAACAAATGCGCGGTCGCAGAAGCCGGACCCCTCCGGCAGAAGAGCGCCTGCGCCGAATGTTGCCGTACCGGGCCAAGATGACCAAGGTTTCACCGAGGTTCGGAACAAAAAGCGACATCGTCAGCGACCGACGCAAAACCAGTATGGTACCGCACCGACAGGGCCCAACTTCCTGCTGCGAGCTGCCATATCGACGACCGCCGTATACCTGTCCCGTCTTCACCACACCATCACTGCGGGGGACGTGACAGAGTATATCAAGAAGAAGAGCAACTTCTACTTGAGAGTGCAGGCTTTGGATTCGCGCCACAATACTAATTTCAAGTAGTTTGTAGTGCGCGTCCCGACAGCGAGGCTGGAGACTTTCTTGATGGAGGATTTCTGGCCGCAGGGGGTGGTTTACCGGCGCTTCCGGGGGACGTTGCCATATGCCACCGATTCAACACCGAGAGCTCTGCCGTGTCACGCGAAAGTAAGTTATCTATAGATAACTGAGTTAAGCCCTACAGGTGTCAAATGCATTTTTTTTACCCTAACTATATGATACTAAAACAATTTTTTTTTTATTTTTCGTACTTTTTAAAATAGCATAGTACCTAACTCATGCAACTCAAAAAAATTGCCGAGACTATAACGCCCATCTCTTGCTAATTTAGTTGCAGGAGATATGCGTTACTTCCCATAAATAGTTCGTCCGTTACTTTATCTGCGGTAACTCAAATTGCAGGAGATCTGCGTTACAACTGTTTAGTAGGCGGCGTTCGCTCGACTGATCGCTGGCCAGTGAGTAAGCAGACCGCGTCGCATCCTAGCTCCCTGCGTTTAGTTACAAATAATTGATTGACACAGTCATTACGCGCTCCTTAAAATAATAGATTTTAAGTGGGAAAACTTAAAATTTCTAGTGTGATTTTAATTGTAATTGTATGCGTGTGCCTAAATTAGTAAAGAATGAGTGAAGAACGGAATAAATTAATAATCCGAATGGCTAAACAAAAAACGATGTTTGAAAACCGGGGTCACTCGATCAGTTATTTAAAAACATATGATATGGAAACACTAGCAGGCATTCGAAGTGATACTAAGAAGTTCTGTAAAAGTAACCAACTTCCATGGCAGCCAGGTCAGCATAAAACGTCGTCAGTTAAAACCCCAGGAAAATCAGTTATCTCCTCTTGTGAAAATCATATAATCGTGACTCAAGCTCAAATTCACTGTAACGAAGACCAGATACTTTGCCGTCAGAAATATCAGCAAACTATTCCTATGACAGGCAAAAAATATTCGGCTATAGGTACTAAATATGATGTCATTGAAACAGAATCGACAAAAGAATGTCTTGAAAAGACATTCGGATCTTCAAACTGTGCAATTTAGTTTTGATAGCATTCTGCCTGAATTACAAAAAGAAGATTTGATCGAAATAAATAACAGTGTTACCAAAGAAATAGATAATATTAGTTTAAATACCGTCGATTTCTCATGTATTGACTTTTCTGTGACCGGCGAAAAAAAAAATGAAAATATTATTCAGTCTCAGTCTAAAAAATATGATGACTATTGCAAAACATTATGTTCTAAAAATACATTACATCGACATGAAAAACCCAACCCAATCACAGCAGATATCCATTTACACTGTAATAACCAAAGTAATAATGACACTGAACAGTTTCAAGTTTTTCATGGTCAAGATAATTATAATACCACAAACCTTGGTACAAGTCAACAGTGTCTTAAACGAGTGAATGAAAAAAAAGTGCCCCATGCTTCAACTCCAAAACAAGTGGCTTCAAGTATTGCTGAAACTGCAGATATATCGTCTATATTAGCTGATAAATCATTTGAGCAAAGTACCGAAGAATTAGAGATCTACCAAGGCCAAGAGAGCGAAGGAACTTCCAAGTGTTGGCAGGGGAACAGTCGGTGACATTATCAAGGAAGTATTGACGCTTAGCTGCTCTTACCATCCTGTTACAGTTGTTACGCGCAGTCTAATATAAAGACCAGTTATCCTCAGTCCTAACTTTTTTATACTGGCGGAAGGCACGGTCCCGTCTGGTCATAGCAATGCGGACGCCGCGGTTAATCCATGGGGCAGGTGGTCGTTTGATTCGCACAGCTTTTAATGGGGCATGAGTATCAAAAAGTTGAAGCAAATGCCGATTCAGTGTACTCACTTTAAAATCAATAGACGAGGACAGAAAAATCTCTTCAAAGTCGAGCTTGCTAGCATCTTCTCTTAAATTATCAAGGTGTAGTCGAGCGAAATTACGCATCCCAGCAATGGACGGTTTGGGCTTGGGGGGTTTCAAACGATATTGGAGAAAAATAAGGTCATGCTTAGAGAAGCCCGGTGCGGGTATTTGGCCATGGTGAAGAACGTTCTTCTTGGGAGGTGATGATCAAGTCAAGCCATGTATCACGAGAAGAAGGATTATGATGCGTTGGCTCCAGAGGAAGAACAGCGAGATTGACAGATTTGACGATGTTAGAGAGTTTTGAGGACTGGGGAGAGGTACAAGAGAAATCAGAATTGAAGTCACCCATGATTATGTGATGCCTGTAGTCCGAGCAAAGTGGCTCAAGAACGGACTCAAGGTCGGAGAAGTAATCGATATTAGGAGGGCAATAAACAACTGCAAGAACCGCTTTAGTGCCTTTGACACAGATTTCAAGAAAGATATACTCAGCTGATCCCGAATAGGCAGAGGGAGAAGATGCAAGTATTTTGTAGGGGATGTCACTACGCAGATAAATGGCAACACCACCACCACAAGTGCCCGTGCGGTCATTGCGAATTAGATCAAAGTTGGGAAGTGAGTAAGACAGAGAGGGTAGACAGGGCTTGAGCCAACTCTCAGAGATCAGGACAGCGTGAAAACAAGACGAAGAGAAAGTATCGAGAAGTTCAGTGTAGCTGGCCGGGATACTCTGAGCGTTGACGTGGGAGACGTTAAAAGAGTGTGGAGTGTCGTAAGTGATGTTATGGAGAAGATTACCTAGTGTATCAGGATCAGACTGAGACAAATTAGCATCAGTGGAGGAGATACTCGTGTCGCAAGCAGTGTGGAAAGAATCATCATCAGACATGTTATAGAGAAAAATATATATAAATTAATATATATATATATATATATATAAAAATAAATACCTAATAAAAATAAAAATAAAAATCTAAACAAATATATAAATACGCATAAAAAATATATTAAGGCAAAATAAGTACTTATCTGTCCTGCCGGTTGAAATGGTGAGAAATGACATTTCATTTCACAAATAACAAACAAAAAACTAAGTATGAACATTACATTACAAAGTCCCAAACAGCAGAAGGCCAGGGCTACGCACAAGCATTTCTAATCTGTGAGCTTCACAGTAACATTTTTCACCGTGAAATAGTAAAACGAAACGTAAAATAAAAATTTACCTGTCAAGTGTCAAACTAAAGTCAAAGTGACATTGAGAATAAAAATGTCAATTTGTGCCAGTTGTTGTGACTACAAAAATGAAGAAAAATTGTGAACAAACTTTTACAAAGTACAAAATTAGCAAGGTAGTTAGCAATACAGAATAGTGGGAATACCTTAAACGAAAATCTAAATAGTGAATAAAACTAGACAAAGTTTGCAAGGTAAATAGTGAAGCAATTTTGTTAGATTACCCTTACATTAGAAGCTTGACTTGGAGACCTAAAATAGATGGGAAAGACTAGAATAAAACGTAAGAACTTGAGTATGATAAAATAAATCAGTAACCTATTACTTCTTGGAGCGGACTGCGCGTTTCGGTCTTCCTCGGGACTCTGGAGAACTGTTAGACGCCGAGTGGATAGGCGCAAGAGAGCTTTGGGGTTCATCCTCGGACTCGGGGATTGCAGAAAGGTCTTCAGTGGTGTTAAGACGGTGCCTAGAGCCGTCCTTTAACTTGAGAATGACGTTGCCATCCATCGTCCAACATCTTCTTATCCCAAACCTCTTACGTGCATTGAGGAATATCGGTTGACGTGTGCGAGTTAGAAATTCCGAGAGTGTATGAGGTGTGCCTTTGAGCGCCGTTTTCTTGCTCCATACTGCAGCCCTTAGCGAACGCTCAGTGAAACGTAGAAGCACTGGACGACACTTCCCCTCTTCTAAGATGTTGCCAAGGCGGTGACATGCAACTAGCTTGTCAGTGCTTATGTCCGCTTCCAATTTGCTGTTCAGAAGATCAACAACAAACTGTGATAAGTTATTATTTTCACTCTCCACTTATTAAGAGATATTTTCTTCTGTGCCGCATCTCGACGTCATCAACCGATTTGCACAATCCAGAAATTTGTTCCCGCAGTAATTGGAAGACCGAGATCATCTGTGATTTAAAGTCTTGCAGATCTTCCCTTAATTGAGCAAGAGAGCTTTCGGCATGAGGAGGAGTTACCTTCAGTTGAGCTTCCAACTCCATCATTTTCTTGAAAAGCCTTGCTTCAAGTGCCTCTTGTGTCTCAATAACTGCTGCAATGTTGGCCATTGGTGAAGGTGCCAGTGAAGGATAGTTACAGAAAGTAGTGATCGGCAGGACAGTGTAGCAAAGTGCTAATTAGTGAACATATACTATTGATTTCGATATATGTTAAATAGTGAACTTTCCTTGACTCGAAAAAAGTGAAATCAAGTAAATTTTTGTAACGTAAGTAATTTTCCAATAAATATTTAGCACAGTACGATGTTGACGTGTTTTACTACTACCGCCGAAAAAAAGCCTGATATGCCTTGGTGCGTTCCTCGACATTAAAGGAGCCTTTGACAAGACTACCTCCAGTAGCATTGAGGAAGCGCTGGTAAGGAGAGGTGTCAACATGCTTTGCAACAGAGTGATAACAGGTATCCGGTGATGTAAACCAAAGGACGCTTGTAGCATGAGGATGTCCCTAGGGAGGCGTCCTCGCTCCACTGCTAAGGAACCTGGTAGTAGACGACCTGCTCTTGCTCCTTAACTCAAGTCAAAGTGACTTGAGTACACCATAGGTTACGCTGATGATGTCATCAGTGTAACCTATGTCACCATCCTAACAATGGGTACTCAAGTGAGCATAGTCTGGTGGCCCAAAGCTGCTCAGACTGTAGGAACAAAGAAACTGCAGAGTCTTCTACGACAGACCTGCTGTGTAAGACTGGCTGCATGAACACTGCTCCAATTGCAGCGCTGGAGGTAATGCTTAACCTTACTCCACTGCATCTTCACGTGCAACGAGAGGCGAAAGCAGCACTTAGACTAAAACACCCAGGTACCCTTAGGTTTCCAAAGGTAAGACACATAAAGGGCCTACTGGAGGAATGGTTGCACACACTCCTTGTGGAGGCAGTGTGTGATAAGGGCAAACCATCCTTCATCTTTGATAAGAAAAACCAAATACAACTGGATGACTAAGAAAGCTCTCAGGCACAACACAGAGTGCTTCTGATATACACCGTTGCCTCCAAGACCTCTAATAAAGCAGGGTCAGGTGTGTTCTCAGAAGATTTAAACATACAAATTGCGCTGCTACTAAGTTCATACAACACTGTCTTTCAAGCTGCGTGTATGGGCATTTTACTGGCAGCTCAAGCAGTCGCAACCAGGGAAGTAACCGACTATGATATCGACCCCCCCCGCGAATAATCCGGTAATGAGCTATTACGGGGTTTTTCATGTTATGTGTTTTTAGGTATCTAGAAACTAAAATGAATCATGTGATTTTTTTTCAGAATTTTTCTATTGATATTTACAAAGATATGAAAAATTGCGTGTCTGTTCCATTAAAATGCCTTAAAAAGTATTTTGAACGAATAATATTGTTTTAGATCTTTACGAAAAAAAATACCAAAAGCATTTGACAGTAAACACTTTTACGATATTATTCGGGTAAACAATTTATTACCGTAATTATGTAATAAGTAATACAGGTTTTTTTTATTTGATTGAATCAGGCGTCACTTTGCGGAAGTCCAAAACCATTGTGAAAGACGAAATATATGTACCTAGCTTACTTCCACAAAAACACAACATGCAAGATGCACCGCCCGCCCGCAATAAAATGCACATGCACACCACGAAAATACCAGTACACAATACCTACATTTAGCAAGACAGCAATACACCTTGCACCTTCACCGATTAGACCACTCTACACGTGTTTCGCCCCAACCCGTGGCATCCTCAGAAGACAGTTCGTGCGAAAACCAACACTGAATTGATTCAATCAAATCTAATTGGTCTATTAATATAATTTACCTAATTGTGCCTGTTACAAAAATTGCTGGTTAAAATTCATCGCAGAAGACAGATTACCTCTACACAATGATTTTTATAAACTTGTCAATCGTGAACTTCAATGGTAATACATTTTACGTCATGTGACATCCAGTAATATTAAAAAAGTAACAGTTAATAGGAAAAGAAAACCGATCTCAAACATTAAAATATTATTTTCCCCTCAACAATGAAGAAACCCAGGTATGCAAAGTGTTTTTCTTAAACACGCTTTCTATCCTTGAACAAATGATTACACACCCTTAGAAAAAATTAAAAAAGATGATAGTTTGATTGATAAACGAGGAAAACATCAGAATAGACCACATTAGATGAAGCTAGATACAGAAGACAGGATAAGAAACTCTATTAGTCTATTTCCCAAAGTCGATTCACATACACAAGTAAAGAATCTCTTTTTCTGGGGTCAGTCCCTCGTGTCTAAGGATCGTGGTCAGCATCAGGGTTCACCGGTTCCGGTCCAGCACCTCTCTTACGACCGTGTGTATGGAGGATGACGAGTCTTTTACTTGATCGGTCTTTTATCTTGTAGGTGAGCGACCGCGCGATCTCTTGTCTTCGATGCTCCCGACTACAATTAGTTGTTTTAGGCTGTCGTCACCTTTGCGTACCGTATGACCGAAATATGAAAGAATGCGTTGCTGGAATGTGGTCGATAGGTGAGTTTTAATTTGGAGCTGGGTTAGGTTAGGGTTGATGCATTAGTGCGTTACGCTATCCAAGGTATTCTTAGCATTCGCCTTCAGCACCACATCCTTTACCTTTCGCGGGCCAGAATTGTCCATGTTTCAACTCCATATAATATTAAACGGGTCATAGCATCCTTTGCCATCCCGTACGTCTTTTTATCTCCGGTACACAGCTGCAGTCGTTGCAGATTTGGGAGATAAATGTAGTGGTCGACAATGCCTACGCCAGGAATATTGCAGGTGACATTTGATAACGTTCCGACTCGATCCTCTATCATCACTTTAGTTATTTTTCTGTTCACTGCTAGACCAACGTTGCCACTCTCCACCTCGAGTCTATGGAAAAGCTCACTCCTATCATCCATAGATAGTACGGTGTCGTCAGCATATCGAAAATTTGAAAGTCCCTTTCACCTACAGGGAAACCCTTCTCCCAATCTTCAATGGTCCTCCGTATGATTTGCACACCATATTATGTTAAACAGTGCAGGGAACAAGATGCAGCTCTGTCTTACTTCTTGTTTAGTTGTAAACATAATTGAGCAATCAGTAATCCTAACGAAGGAATAGGAATAGAAAATAATTTTCAACTTAAATATAATCTCATTCATTATGTTCTATCTTTAAGCCAAAGTGTATTTTTTTAATGTTAATCATAACAATCATTAATTCATAAACTAACCAAAGTTGTTTTATTTACTAGAATATCATTTATTTCATGACAGGCGAATATTATAGTAATTGGCTTCTACAAATGTACAATAAACAAAACTATTTGCAAGAATAATATCGCAACACGATATTACTGTTTGAAGTCGAAAATAAAAAATTGCACGAATAATATCGCAACACGATATTACTGTTGCAGGCGGCACTAGAAATTTACACGAATAATATCGTAAGAGACACTACTGATCAGAGCTTAACCTATACTAGTATAGTAAAATGCATTTAGTTAATTTGTAACGAATACCTTGGTACTAATTAAATTTGGTTGAAATAACAAGATAGCTGAAAAAAATAGCTTCCATATGTGATATAAAAAGTCTCTGATACTTATTTTTTTGTCGAGTTATTAACAAAAATGCTTCTTTTATTTTTCCTGAACATTTTGACTTTTTCGGTTACCGGATTATTCGCGGGGGGGGGGGGGGTCGATATGCTCTATTGATTGCCATTATCATTTATGAAGCCCTTACAGCTGAATTCATAATATGTGTAATCTCAATTCGGTGTAAGTTTTCTCAATTCGATGCCCCATTTTCCATGGAATTGAGATCCACGGAATTCAGAAAATATTACAATTCATCAAATTACTCGAAAATATTATAAATTACAATAATTTCTATAAAACATACTGACAGATATCAGTTAAACACTCAATTAATTTACCACAAATCTCATTTAATATTTCGTAATCAAATTGAATGTCGCACACCGATTTGAGAAATGACCCGACCCCAAAAACACCGAATGATTTCGAACCTTCGAAAACTGCTCCTCAATGCGACAGGTCCCTCGTCCACACTGCTCGGCCGCTCGGGCGCAACCCCCGGTTGGCGAGAATCAGTAGTGTGCATTCGTACTGCGTGTAGTTAGTGATATAGGTAAGCAAAAGTAAATTTCACCGAATTGAGGCACACGCCTCGGACAAAATTTAAATGTGTTACTACATTAAAACCCAAGGATGTACAATAAATATAATAACGTAAATGGCTTTATGGCCCTTGTTCTGTGAGTGTGAGAATTATAATGGGCAAGTTATTATTTTAAAAGTTATGAGTACGAGTAAATTCTGGAAACCGGACACTCCATTTTTAGGTAAATTCTGCCCGTTTTTGAGCTTTCAGATTTTTTAGGCGATATGTAAAACCTGGCGCTCTTTTAGATATGCTCTCCATCAGGTCAAGAGTCCTATAAATATTTGTGATTTTTTTCAAGAACTTAATTTAATTTTAAGGGTATTTTTTTCGCTCCAGTAGGTCAATCGGTCGTCTCCGTAGAAATGCCCTAATATAAAATTGAGGGGACATAACTCACTCATCACGAAATCTCAAAAACTACTGGACCAACGAAGATGTAATTTGGCAGGAAGGTAGATTATGCCTAGGAGACGTCCGCTAAGAACGGATTTTAGGAAACTCCCCCCCTTAAGGGGTAAAATAGGGGGGTTAAGGTTATATGGAACTTCCTCATTTATGGATTTAGAAGCATGAAAATTGGTACGTTGGATATTGGTTACGACCGAAAATGATCTGAGTAAGCAAAGTAAAAAAAACTCCCCCTTAATAGGGTAAAATGGGGAGATAAAGTTTATATGGAACTTCTTCATTTCTGAACTTAGAAGTATGAAAATTGGTATGTTGAATACTGATCACGATTGAAAATTCTAATAAATAAATCTTTAATTATCAAGCCATGCCCACGTATACGTCAAAATGTCCGTTCTGCAATCAAAATCATGAATTGTATCAATGCCGAAAATTTCTGAGTCAGTGCCCGGAGAGCATAATGAGAACAATTTCGCAACTGAAGATCTGTAGAAATTGTTTATACAAGCATGTTGACAATGTTTGCTATTCGACAAAACGGTGCAAAGAGTGCAAAGGTGAACACAACACACTTATACATGACGCAGTGATTCATCAAGCATCGAACAAGACAAATGCAAGCTTGCATCCACAGCAAACTCGGTCAAGCTCCATTACAACTGCAAAACACACGTCGAATAGTGAAATTAAACAACATAACGTGAATCATGTTGCAACTGACGACGAGGAAATATTACTGACTACGTTATCACTGAAAGTAAAAGCAGCTGATAACACATATATCACGTTAACAGCATTACTTGACCAAGGTTCCCAAATATCTTTAATATCTGAAAACGCCGCTCAGATGTTAGGACTGCAGCGCCAGCGTTTCAATGCATCTATCTCGGGAATAGGAACCAGCTCCAAAGCCAGCAAAGGAGTGGTCACCTTAGCATGTCAGTCACTTTATGATGATTATCAGTTTAGCACGCAAGCATTAGTCATCACAAATGTTATTAACAACTTGCCTAATTCATCATTTAGAAAGCAAACATGGCCACATCTTCAGCACCTTCAACTAGCAGATCCTGAGTACAATGTATCAAAACCCATCGACATCCTTCTCGACGCCAGCGTTTACTCAGATATCATCATGAGTGGCTTAATAAAGGGACCAACACCGGCGCCTATAGCACAGCAAACTAAATTAGGATGGATTTTGTCAGGCACCGTAAGAACCTTTAACTGCAATGTAGTTGTTAATAACATTGATGACATCTCGAAGTTCTGGGAAATAGAAGAAATAAGCAGTCATTCAGCATCATCATTAACCAAGGAAGAGCAATATTGTGAAGATTTCTATCAAGCAAACACCACCGCATTCTTCTGATCAGCTACTACAACGAAGGAAGAAAGCACCAAGAGCAATAAGATCATTATTTAAGATTTTACTAACAATACTACTTTTATTTATAACCTTTTTGTCAACTTCAATGCAGCAAGAAACATCACTCATCAATATTACGACTTTTAAGCAAAATACATCTTTCTACTTCGATAAAACATCAGATTTTCAGCACGCACAAGATGAATGGAAGTTGATTATGTATTACAACATATCAACATACTGGAACGACATACATCATCTGGAACACTATATTTATTTATTTTATTTATTTATTTATTAATCATTTTAAGTATTTATGTAGGTACTGATACGAATGGTCAGTACCGCAGCGTCATTTCACACTTGCAGAGTGAGTTATCTATCAGTACTAGACCACTACAAGAAACTATGTATAAATCATCACAGCATAAGAAAAAGAAGATTGGAGAAGTCTTGTACAACGGTGTGATGATGATAAGATGATGGGATATTTTGCTGTGTTATTTAAATTGGAGCGATGCAGTCTTCCACCGACCCGCTGTAACCCATGATCATCTTTAAATGAGTTAAAACTAGCGATCTTGCTATTACTACTAACTTTGCCGTTTGACTTTAATGATATTATGTCATCTTCAAAGTCATTCAATTGCACAAATTTTATTATAATATTAGATGCGTTATTAATTTCTAATGTTGACAAAATGCTATCGATGTAAGTTTTATGTTGCTCCGCAAACGATCATCGAGGGTGCCGAATCAGGTTATACGAGTTATACGAGTATTGCAAATTCCTGATTCGGCACCCTCGATGATCGTTTGCGGAGCAACATAAAACTTACATCGATAGCATTTTGTAAATAACTACACCCACTTGTAACTTTTAATCCTTATTGTTAAGACAGAAAACTATCACTTTACGTTCGTAACGAATGAAAATATTAAACAACGTTTACATTTACATTCATTAAATATCACACAGCAGTGGAAGTAAATAAGGTACGACTCGACATCAAGAACGTAGCATGTATCAGCATTTCATCAGCATTATCCGCTACTGTGATCCTAGCAAACTTGAGACGAATCCAGGAAACTAATTGTCAGCACTAGCACTAATATAAGTCAAGGAATCGTCTACATTCAATTCATATACTATCACCGCAACGATTGCAAACAAATTAATTTTATCATGTATCAGCTACATAATGATTTAAACTACATTTGACCATGGTGATACACATACTAAGTCTGTGCAAACTACCAAAAATGTATGCAAAAATTGTCGACAATAATTACCTTATCATCAAAATTAGAATACCAATTTTGAGCAGTGAATCCTATCCATTAGACAAAATCATTAGTTTGCCACAGTTACCACGAAATAGTATAAGTACCTATATCAAATTATATCAGCATTCAACTACATTGCATTATTGCATCCATTATCATACACATAGAAGTAACAATTTATGCTCGCTCGATAAACCCGAATATCAAAATCAATTTGCGATGTCTCAATAACAAACGACGATTACAGCAAACATTAGCCTGTATAGTAAACACGGTGGCGTGTGACAAGAAATGGATCAAATTGCAGCGCCCGACTGTCTGGCTAAACTCCTGTTGCAAGGAATGCAGAGTCAACATTTTCTGTTCGTCTGACATTGAAATAAAAACATCACAATACAATGGACTTATCGCAGTAAGTCAAGGTTGCGCATTGAAATGTGATATGTTTACAATATTATATTCGCACAATAACTTTAATTATCATATCGAACAACAAAAACATATGTTTTTTGGAAATTCCGCAAATGTAAAATTTTAACTCCATGTTCAATACTAGCACTGTATCTGAAATTGACACTTGGCAACCTGAAAGACGCAGATTGTAAGCATAAAGAACAGCAAAGTGAAAATTCTTACTACACTCGACATTCATCACTACATCATCGCCACTGGCCATGATTATCATCGAAAGAGCATAGATAGCCTGTTTGTGGCGCAAGGAGCATCAGCAGCGGGGCGTGCGCGCACTCGCGCCGGGCAGCCGGCCTGCCGCGCGGCCGGGAGGCGCCGCCGGCGCCGGCCGCCGTAAAGCGCGGCATGGCTAGTGCAGTGATTAGTGACTGTGATGAAAGTGAATCTTTTGTGTAGTACCCATAGCAAACAGTGAAGTGTAGTGTGGTGTTTGAAAAGACAATTACATAGACAAAGACAGACAATTTAGTTGTAGCAATTTAATATCATAATCATTACTAATATTGCATGCATTTATCATTAGGTACATATTTTATTATAGCATACTTAGCATATTAAATATTATAAGCAATAATCTTCTGTAAGTAATTAATGTCACGATCAAGCACTATCATCATTCTAATAACCTAGTTTAGTAACTTCATTATTTTAGTTCCGCATTGTCAGCATCAGCATTTATCATCATCATTCTGCAATACATATATTTTTAGTCTTAAGTTAGCAGATAACTCTCTTTTTTCTGAGAGGCCAAGATGTACGAGCCATCGCATCGCACATGTATGTAAAACATTTATTATATCATGCGTTGATCGGTGACTCTAAAACTGCAAGCAGGCATTTCTGTTGCCCTCAATTATGAACTTATTTATATTGTAGATATATAGCAGTGCAATAAACGCATTCAATCATCGCGGTCGGTTTATCATTTTCTAGCATTTCCCGTCCGCGAATTAGCATCATTTCTAGCATCTATCATTTTAGCATATTTTATCATTTAGCATCAGCATAGCAGTATATGTAGGAATAAACCCCTACAATCTGCGTAATCGAAATAAAAAAAAAACTTCCCGATAATGGGGTAAAACGGGCGGATTAAGCTTATATGGAACTTCCTCATTTCTAAACTTACAAGTATGAAAATTGGTATGTTGGATACTGGTCACGATTGAAAATGATCTGCGTATGCGAAGTTATAAAAAAAACCCTTAATAGGGTAGAAAGTGTTGGGGCAGTATGCAGTGCTTCAACGTGTGCTGAATAAAAATAGATTTAGCAAAAAGTCGTTTATTATATTTGTAATGTTTACATCACGAAAGCATGGATGAAAAGTCAATTTTGAAACAATGACAAACGCGTTCTATAATATTATTGTGCCAGTCTTATTTTATATACATAATATAAACCTATTTCGACACGCCCTCTTAATATGTATATCCATAAAGCTATATAACTAAACAACAAGACACAAAAATACTACAAAAGAACAGCAATAACTTCTACAAAATCAATATTTAACAAGTAATGCCTAAACCAAGCATACACTTAAAGTGCTTGGCCTTAGGTAAAGCCTTTGTTAAAATATCTGCAAGCATAGAATCAGTATTTAGGAAGATACATCAATTCTATATCCTTGTTGTCCTTTAGAACGCTTCTTATAAAGTGATATCTTATATCAATGTGTTTACTTCGAGAATGAAACATTGGATCATTCGCGAGACATATCGCCCCCTGATTATCTACATGTAAGATTAATGGTGCAAACTTACGTAACCCAATTTCAGTTAAAAGGCTGTTGAGTTAAACAGCTTCTTTCATTGATGACGATAAGCTCACATACTCAGCCTCGCACGTGGATGTCGCAACACACTTCTGTTTTTGAGACTTCCATGATATGCATCCGCCACCTAACATAAAAACATAACCAGAATAAGAACGTCTATCCAATAAACATCCTCCCCAATCAGAGTCCGAATACCCTTGTAATGACTTACCTGTTTTCTTAAATACAAGTCCATATTCTTTCGTTCTCTTCAAATAGCGTAATACCCGTTTCACGGCATTCCAGCATTGCTTATTGGGACAATCGAGGAATTGTGCAAATTTCGAAACAGTATTTGTGATATCGGGCCTAGTCCCCGTAGACAAGTACATCAAACTACCGATCAATTCACGATATGGGTATTTTTCATTCTCTTTGTTTTTCTCCATTGTTTCAAGCAATTTATTATTTACCTCCATTGGAAAGTGGAAACACTATATTTACATTTTTCCATTCCAAATTTGTTTAATAAATCTGATATATACTTTTGTTGTGACAGCTTAATGCCATTGTCACTTATATCAAACTCTATATGCTATTCCCAGCATATGTTTTACTATTCCATAGTCTTTTAATTCAAACTCGGTGGCCAGTTTTCTTTTAAACTCTAGAATAAATTCTCTTTTATGACATGCTATCAGAATATCGTCGACATAGATCAGTACAAAGAGTTTTATATCAGAATTTATGTCTTTAAAATAAAGACACGGCTCATTTAACGATGGCTTCAAACCCATACGTTTTAATTGCTCATCGAGCCTTATATTCCACTGACGACCAGCTTGCTTGAGCCCATACAACGACTTTTTCAGTTCACACACGTCGCCTCCAGCCTTCAAATCGCCTAACATTTTCTTGGCTCGTTCATGAATATTAGAACCTCGTGTTTCTGTGTTTATAATCTCCAATAAACATTCTTCTAAAAGTTCTGGTACCTTCATTTAAATATGTTCATCTAGGAAACCATTTAAGTACGCTGTATTAATGTCCAACTGATGAACCTCCAGGTTAAGCTCAACTGCAAGTGCAGCTAACAGTCTTACTGTATCAAGCCTGACGACAGGAGCAAAAGTATCGTGATAATCAACGCCATAACGCTGACTTAAACCTCTCGCAACAAGTCTCGCCTTTTTCTTTTGGGTTTTATCAACATTCAGTTTAGTTGTTAATACATAGCGACAGCCTACAATATCACGATTCATGGGTTTATTTACTATCTCCCATGTGTCATTTTTGACTAGGCTCCGTACTTCTGATAAAATAGCTTCTCTCCATTCTTTACTTTCACTGCTGGATAAGGCTTGCTTTAAAGTCACTTTTGCAACACCAGCAAAGTCTTGACAGTCTGTAAATTCTTCCATGGCTTCAGTGCTTGTTTCTTCAGTTGTAACTGTCTCTGGTTCTACATCCACCATCTGATATTTTTTTCTTGGACGTCCAACATGACCTCTTATTATTCTCGGTCGGCCAGGACCTCTCTTCATTACCATTCCCCCCCTTTGATCATCATGTACATCCATTTCTTGATTGTCATGATGCAGTTGTTCCTCTATGATCTCGGAGTCTACGATAGGCTGTTGAGGTTTTTCATCTATTTCCTTAGACTGGAAATATATTTCAACCGTATTTGGCCGTCTCACGTTGGAATCCAACTTTACCATTTTAACTTCAAAAGGATCTATCTTCAAATTGTTATTTTCTTTTCTTTCACTCTTAGTTTCGTGAAATTTGACATCTCGGGATATAATTACTTTTCGTTGCCGTGGCAACCATATTCTGTAGCCTTTTCTATCTCTTGGATATCCGACAAATATTCCTTCCGTACTTCGTGGAGCAAACTTATCCTTTCCCAACTCCTTGTCCAATGCGTATACTTTTGATCCAAACCGTTTTAAATAATTTAACTTGACAGGTCGTTCGAACCATTTTTCAAAAGGTATTTGGCCTCCAAGGCTACGCGTTGGGCATCGATTTCGGACATGGCATGCTGTTACAACAGCATCTGCCCAAAAACTCGACGGAAGTCCTGATGAAATTAACATACATCTTGCCATCTCCACTAACGTACGATTTTTCCTCTCCGCGATCCCGTTCTGCTGCGGTGTACGAGGACATGTCAATCTTCGCGATATTCCTTCGCTCTTCAAGAACTCGTCGAAATCTCGGTTACAATATTCACCACCACCATCTGTCTGAAAATATTTAATTTTCTTCCCGGTTAGATTTTCGACATGATTTTTGTATATTTTAAAAACAGTAAAAACTTCACTTTTCTTACTAAGTAAATATACTTCACACCATCTTGTATGATCGTCGATGAATGTAACGAAATACTTCGCACCGCCTATGGCTTCATGTTGCATGGGTCCAACAACATCAGAGTAAACAATATGTAACTTTTCATCGCAAGGACCATCTGATTTTAAAAATGGCTGCGAACTCATTTTTCCACTGCTACAAATATCACAATCGTACAACTTACCAACATCTGACATCTTGACATTCATACCAGATTTATTTAAAAGTTTAACAAGATCTTTAGCATTCAAATGTCCTAACCGTTCATGCCACATCAATACATCGACATCCTTTTCAGAAATCGTCGACGCTACCTCCTTATATTCCTCAACATAATATAAATTATTTTTACGATTTGCAACTAATTTAGTATCACCGTAGCTATCTTTAACACAAGCTTTACTACCTTTAAACGTAACACTATAACCCTGATCCGTAATCTTTGAAACTGAAATCAGGTTACATCGCAAATCCGGTACAAACAATGTATTAGGCAGCTGAACTGTAGTCTTAGAACCATTATTACATGTAAATAATCTTACGGTACCTTTTCCTCGAATATTTGTATTCGAGTTTGTAGCTAAATTTAGCTATCCCGACAAAGGTAACAACGTATCACCAAATTTTCTTGCATCGTTGCATAAATGTGACGTACATCCGATATCAATAATCCAACTTCCATTCTCGTTGTATGCAGTTTTATCATCTGAAAAACAATGAAATGTTACAAAATTGGTATCAACTATAGATTCATCACAATTTATCGACACGAACTTAGAAGTTTCCAGGTTACGTTCCTTATTTTTCTTCATAGTACATTCAGAAGCCTTATGACCGTACTCATGACATTTAAAACATTTGTATTTGAATTTCAAATCCGACTGAACTGTACCACTCTTTGGTTTAAAAGTTTTCTTCCCTTTTACAAGTAGTGCTCTTTCTTCACTTCCTTTCTGGTAACGGGAACTTCCTTCCTCCAATATCTTTACCTTAAGCTTCTCAGGATCTGGCAATGTATCTCTAGATTCTATAGCACATCTAAAGTTCTCGAAGCTAGATGGTAAACTGTACAGTAGCATTATTGAGATCAAATCATTATTCATTTCAATTCCCATGTCGGTCAATTTACACTTGACATCGAAGAATCTCATGACATGTTCTCGAATGTCACCACCTTCCTCCATTTTATGAAGTAACAATTCTTTTAAAAGCGTTGCCTTTTTTGCAGGTTTCTTTGAGGCATGTATGCCCTCAAGTTTTAACCAAACGTCACACGACGTTATACATCCTCGCAAATGCCTTAGTTCACTGGAACAGATTAATAGGACTAAATCTGACTTAGCTTTTGCGTCTCCTTTGGTCCATTCGATCTCTTCAGACGGTTCTGCCGGCTTCACGAGGCTTCCATTCACATAACCCCAGGCATCGTTCTTTACAAGAATCGCTTCGACTTGGATTTTCCACGTGTCATAATTATCTTGAGTGAGTTGCTCAATTTTCACGACAGACATTTTAATATTGTTTTCAATACTTACAATATCCTCAATATCCACTAATCTTTAGTTATTCTTCCTGGGCCCATAACCCTTGTTGGGGCAGTATGCAGTGCTTCAACGTGTGCTGAATAAAAATAGATTTAGCAAAAAGTCGTTTATTATATTTGTAATGTTTACATCACGAAAGCATGGATGAAAAGTCAATTTTGAAACAATGACAAACGCGTTCTATAATATTATTGTGCCAGTCTTATTTTATATCATCATCATCATCAGCCGTTTAATGTCCCCACTGCTGGGGCACTGGCCTTCCTTATGGATGAATAAGGAGAATGAGCCATGACCCACCACGCGGGCTCAGTGCGGATTGGTGGGTATTAACGACTGCAAGTGCAGCCGGGACCAACGGCTTAACGTGCCTTCCGAAGCACGGAGGAGCTCGAGATGAAAAGTTTTTGGTCACCCATCCCGTGACCGACCATTGCGAACGTTGCTTAACCTCAACGATCGCAGGCCGAGCGCGCTATCCACTGCGCCACGGGCTCCTCAATACATATTATAAACCTATTTCGACAGAAAGGGGGGATTAAGGCTGATATGAAAACTTCTTCATTTCTGGACTTAGGAGTATGGAAATTGGTATGAAGGATACTAGATTATGATTAAAAATTATCTGCGTAAACAAAATAAAAAAAACCCTAATAGGGTAGAAAGGGGGGGCTAATGTTTATATAGGGTAGGTGGGGAGGTATTAAAGATACGGAGTTTGGATGTTTATGGCTCAATCACAACTAAACGGCTAAATCGATCGTGAACGAAAAAATATATCGTGCTTCGGATAAGCCGATGCTTCTGGCTGCATTTGGATTGGTTAAGGTAAATGCTCCTATTACGGAGTTAAATGGCAACATTTGAAAGTAAGTATCAAAAATAAGCATTTGTAAGCATTAAGTTAGGCATAAAAATATTCTTCTGTGAAAATGAAGATTAAATTTTATATTTCTTATGTCACTCTGTTTGTTATTAAGGAATTTAAAATAAAAAAATAACATTTTAGTGCAAAAGTCGATTTTCCCTATTACGGAGCTATGATTAAGGTTAGAGCCAATTACGGCGGTAGTAGGCTCCTAATACGGATCGTAGACTAGTAAACCTGTACGCTCGGAGATGTGTCAAGTCCATCAACAACTTGACACCCGTCAGTCTCGAACTTGTGGTGGCGGAAATCGAAATTTAAACTTTATTAATTACATTGTAACGTCATTTTTCGAGTGGTTGGCTGAGGAGGCACATGTACCTACCTATCTATGTATCCAAGTAATATGTCGATATTTTGTTTAGGACGTCTGTGTTCCTTATCCAATCGTACAGGTATGTATTGTGGTTCCGTACGATAAATTATATTCCTTCTAACAAATTAGAAATGCGAAAGTGACAACGATACAACACAGTAACGCAATGTTAAAAATATTAAAAAATCCAAGATGGCGACCAAATTTTTTGTTTGTGAGCCGATTTTGACGAAACTCGGGTTTCGTTACAATCTTGACAAGAAAACAGCATCGCAATGTCAAAAATATAAAAAAAAAATCCAAGATGGCGACCAACTTGGTAAAAATCTTAAAATAAGTCGCCTCGCTAGGGTTATTTTAGGAGGTGGGTGGGGGAAGGGAGGGTCAGGGGGCCCCCTCTCTTGAAGTTCCACCTGCCGGAAATGCGTAGTTTTTGAGATATTAGCGATAGAAGTTAGTATGAAAATCGTGACAAGTCGCCTCAATAGGGGTTTTTTGGGAGGGAGGAGGAAGGGGAGGGGGAGGTGACCCTCTTTTTCAAACTCCACCTACCGGAGTTGCATAGTTTTCGAGTTATGAGCGATAGAAGTTTAGTATGTAAATAGCTGCCGCCTATTAGTTTCCGAGATAATCGACTTTCAAAATTCGCTCGAGAGTACGCATAAAGTCCGCGCGTAAAACCTCAAAGAAGGCGACTTGTTTTAACATCCAACCCACCAACTTTTTTGTTTGCGGGCCGATTTAGATAAAACTCGGTCTTTGGTACTATTTTGACAAGACAACAGCAACGCAATGTTAAAAATATTAAAAATTCCAAGATGGCGACCAAGTTTTTTGTTTGTGTGCCGATTTTGATGAAACTCGGTTTTTGGTACTATTTTAACAGGACAACAGCAACGCAATGTTAAAAAAATAATAAGAATAAATAAACAATAAGCGCGGCCGAAAACAAAATTCCAAAACTTACATCAAAATCGAGCTTAGCATCCCTAAAAACCCCTTACATGACACCAATATCACAATACTGAAAAAAAAACGCGGCCGCCATCTTGGATTCCAAAACTCACATCAAAATCGAGCTTAGCATCCCTAAAAACACTTACATGACTGTTCGGAAAAGATCGACGTTTCTGAACGCAACTCTAATGTCACGTCAAATTGACATTAGCTGTCACTTGAAGTTGACAGGGACACTTGATTGGAATTCTTCTTGGAAAAAAAAATGTCGGAAGAATTTTGCTGAATTTGTTAAAAATCGCTCGCGTTGAATGTGCCTGGCATATCGAGTTTGAATCCATCTAAAATTATCTATGTGATCCCGTTTTGTACGACCAAGGTTTTGATGCCATCTCTGGAGTGGCCGGTCGCGGTTGCTTTGAAAGATAACCTTTTCTACCACACGCGCTGGTTGTCGGGACTGTAAATCATAATAAAAGAGGCTCCCCCGTGTGTGTCTTTGTGTATCTATTGTTGAAACGCCCAGTGTCTTGTGAACGCTGTTATTTGTGTTGTGAGTGAGGTCACTAATTGGTAAGGTCTGCAGAAGAAGAAGATACCTGGGGCGCGCGCCCCGTCTCGCCGCAGCCGAGGAGATTTTCGACACCACAGAACCGTATGTGAAATCACCTTACTTAACATTCTCTCCACTGTGTATCGCAGTCCTATTGTTCAGTTACATCCCGGCTGAAACCAAGATTTGTCCGGAGTCTATACTCATGATAGCCTTCCACTGCGCCAATGCTGACTCCGCGGTCTAGGCAGGGGTGTACTGAACATTTCTTGGTAGCAAGAGCGTAGCTTGAAGGCCTGAGAGGCCCACGCCAAAAGTTTGTCTATTAATCAGTGCCGTTTGATGACCATCTGGTCCGGACTAGATTAATTTGTACTTGTAAATGGTAATTAACTTGCATTTGAAAAGTAAAGGGCATTCCTTTGTTATTGGTTCCATGTCTTGTAATTAATTGTCATGTATTGAGGTTCCAAAATGTAAACAGATGCCTTTCTTTGTTCATAATAATTATTATTTAGTTTGTCAGCAAATTTGAGTTGTGAATATTGACAAGTTTGTTGCTAAAATAATAGCTAATAAAAGGTTAGCTAATAAGTTTGCACTCAATACTTAGTGAAACTTAAATGATTTGGGACATTGTTTACACATTGAAACTCATTGAAACTTGTGCTTTGAAATAATTAAAATTAACTTGTTGTTGTGTAACAGTATGTTGTGTTGATATCCAAGTGAATTTCAATAGTCAGTGATTTTGAGTGAATTTCAATAGTCAGTGAGTTTTGTTGTTTTCTGATAACCTCCAGATATTTAAGAGTTTGTGTCATTATAAATACTTTGTTGTTGTAATATTGGAATTTTGTGGTTATTAGTAACCTCCAAATATTGGAGATTTTTGTGTTATAGTGAATATTTTGAATTTGTTGTTTTTGTTGATAAATTTGTGACGTTACAATGACGGCCTCCTCTGCTAAAGCCAAAATACGTTCTGAGTTACGGTGGTTAGCTTCTGCGGTCGCATTATTGGACCGACCGGATAGGACGGAGGCCTTGTTGAACAGATACGTAGATCTGCCCGTACGTTTGGCTGTTGTTGATGAACAGTATGCCTTATTTTTGGAAAGGACTGTTGAGGCCGATGTGGAAATGCGACAAGAAGTCGATTTGGATGTGGACCAGTGTTATGATTTTGCGGACAGAATTACCCAGGTAGCTCGACCTTTGCAAGTGGCAAGAGAGAATGAACCGAGCCCGTCCCCGGTCACATCTAAAAGTATGCCCCCTCTCTTTGCTAGATTGGCCCCCTTAGACTTAAGGCGCTTTGCTGGTCGTCTAGAGGACTGGGAGGGCTTTATTAATATTTTTGATAGTCTTGTACATGCCCGGGACGATTTGACCCAGGGCCAGAAGTTAGCTTATTTGTTATCCGTGTTGGAAGGGGAGGCCCTTGAATCAGTTCAACATTTGGCCCCCTCGGATGAAAACTACCCTATTGCTAGGGATTTGATTGCCCGTCGGTACCAGAACGTACGACGTCTGGCGGACAACCATGTGGCCGCCATTTTGAATTTACCCCGCGTTGCCAGCGTGATGCACTTGAGAGTGGCTTTGTTGAATCCGCTGTTGGTTGCCTACAACGCATTAAAAAACTTAAAACTCCCAGTGGAGCAGTGGTCGTTTTTGTTACTGCACATTGTCCTGGGAAAGTTGCCGGACTCTGTTAAGGTCCGTTTTGAGCAGCAGTATGGTGGGGATAGTGCGACTTATCTGCCACCCTTCTCGGACCTCTTGACGTTCCTGGAAGGAGAAAGTAGACTGGCAGATAATTCCTCTCTGGCCGGTCCTATGGGACCCGAACGACCTGTGCCACAGAGTAGATCCCCCACCGGACCCCCCCGTAGGGGGCGTATGGCCCCTCGCGCGCCCGGCCGCTATGCCGCCGTCCAGGAGACCGCCCGCTGCTTGTACTGTCGGGAACCGGGTCACAGCACGACCCGTTGTGATAAGTTCCTCGACCAGCGCGTCCAAGGCCGTCGAGCGATCGCGCGACAACGGACATGGTGCTACTCGTGCTTGGGCCTGCACATGCAGCGCGAATGTACCCAAGCGCACCCATGCCGATTTTGTAAGGGCAACCACCATCCCCTCCTCTGCATGAACAGCCCAGAGGGCGGCGGAGCGCCGCAGCGCGTCGCTGCAGGATCACCTCGTATGGGTGGGGGGCTCGGACCCCCCGCGGTGTTTGCATCCCGCAGCAGTTCTAGTGGCCACCAGAGTGGCCCCAGACGCTCTCCGCTACGAATGGAGCCTCAAACGGGCGGGGGTCCCAGGGACCCCCCAATGGGAAACCGATCCCCAAGGATGGGGATGAGTTATGCGGGCGTTGCCGGAGGTCGTAGAGGCCCCCCGCGACGTTTTGAGCCTCGCACGGGCGGGGGTCCCACGGACCCCCCCATGGGAAATCGGTCCCCAACTAGGGGGTTCGATTTTGCGAGCGTTGCGGGAGGTCGTAGAAGCCCCCCGCAACGTGTTGAGCCCCGCACAGCCGGGGGTCCCCGGAACCCCCCCTCTGAAAATCGGTCACCGTGCCCCCGCGACTATGGGGCGACGTACACGGTGGATGATAGGCACCGATTCTCGCCGCCGCTCGCCGAATACCCGCGTTTGGAGCGGCGCCCGCCCCGTCTTCAAGGGGCCGGGAGATATAACCCGCCTGATACCGGGCGAATTGGACGTAGGCAGTATGTGGGAGATTGGGACCCACTGGATCGCTATGAGCGACCCCCTTACCATGGGGGGACGTCTGGGGACCCCACATACTAGCAATCAACGTGTTTACGGTCGATTGTAGCCACCCCTCCAGAGACCGTTTTGTTGCCCACGGCCTCTGTGCTTGTCAGAGGATTGAATGGCGACCTTGTGGAAGTTCGCGCCTTGTTGGATTCCGGTGCTCAGGGGTGTGTTGTGTCATCTTGGTTAGTTAGGCGGTTGGGCCTCAAGGTGCACCCCCACACGGAAGGCGTGAGAGGTGTTGGCGATGTGAAAGTCCCCGGGTTGTTAGGGCATGTTGACTTCACATTTACCTCACGTAATAAGTCCACGCCAGGCATTAAGACCTCGGCGATTGTGTTGGACACAGTTGTTGGCCGTCAACCTTCAGTTGACTTGGGACCGAGCATGTTGTCTTTGGTGTCTGATTCCCCACTCGCCGATCCAAATTTCTTCCGCCCAGGCCCGATTGATGCTCTCCTTGGAGCCGATGTCCTGGGGCGAGTTTTGTTGACGGGGAAGCGAGTTTTGCAGCCAGATGGCTTGGTAGCTCTGCAGACGACACTCGGTACAGTTGTGATGGGCCCTGCTCGCCGCGTTTTGGATTCCCTTGATGAGGATCGCGGTCTTGTTTTTAATGTGTCTCTCTCCGAAGTGGTGCAGAAGTTTTGGGAGGTTGAGGAACCTCCACCAGCCCCGCGGGTTGACCCAGTAGCGGAAGAATGCGAGTTGTATTACCAGAATAACACTGGTCGCCTCCGCTCTGGTCGTTTGATCACCCGTCTCCCCTTTCGTGCCGGCCGACCTCCTCTGGGCGAATCCCGACCGCTAGCGGAACGTAGGCTAGTGGCGATGGAGCGTCGCATGAGCAAGGATCCGGTCTTCCGCCAGAAGTATGTTGAATTCATGCGGGAGTATGAGGAGTTAGGGCACATGTCCGTGAGCGATTTGGATTGGCGCTCCGTTGAGCACTTCTTTTTGCCGCACCACGCCGTTTTGAAATCCGGAAAGATTCGGGTGGTCTTTGACGGTTCGGCTCCCACCTCCACTGGAGCGTCCTTGAACCAGTGTCTGCATGTAGGTCCCAAGCTGCACACGGAGATCTCAGACATTTTGACCAACTTCCGGCGGCACCAAATTGTATTTATGACTGACATCCGGATGATGTTCAGACAAACGGTCATCCATCCAGAGGATAGGAGGTACCAATTGATTTTGTGGAGAGAGAGTCCTAGGGACCCCTTGTTGATTTATGAATTGAATACGAATACGTACGGTTTGGCTTCGAGCCCGTTTGTTGCGATTCGTTCTTTGTTGGAGTTGGCCGAGAAGGAGCGCTTGAGATACCCTCGCGCCTCCGCCATTTTGGCCAGTGACGTCTATGTGGATGACATTTGCACGGGCGCCTCATCTGTCTCAGAGGCGATTGTCCTGAGAGACGAACTCACCACCCTTTTGAAGTCGGGAGGTTACGAGTTGAGGAAATGGATATCGAACTCGCCTGATGTACTGGTAGGTTTGCCCGAAGAGCACCAGCAGGACCCCCACCTATTCGAAAATGTTGATAATCCCCATGTGGTGACCGTCCTTGGCGTACAGTACAAACCGGTCTCTGACACGTTCACTTATTGTGTGGATTTACGACCACCGAAAGTCTGGACCAAGCGTTTAGTATTGTCTACTGTCGCACGTACCTTTGACCCCAATGGGTGGATTTGCCCCGTGCTGTTTATGGCCAAGTGTTTCTTGCAACGGTTATGGGCTTCGGGTGTGTCGTGGGATGAACCCCTCTCGGACGAGTTACTCCGAGATTGGTCGAGCTTCGTTTCATCCCTCCCCGAGATTAATGAAGTGCATTTGCCGAGGCTATTCCTCCCTTCTGAAAATTGTAAAGTTACTCTTCACGGCTTTTCCGATGCCTCCGAACGTGGATTTGCTGCGGCCGTGTACCTCCGCACCGTTACGGTTGACGGAGTTGTTGCTGTGCATCTGGTGATGACGAAAAGCAAAGTCGCTCCCCTTCGGACTCGTCATACGATCCCGAGGTTGGAATTGTGTGGAGCTGCCCTCCTAATGCGTTTGTTGAACCACGTATGGCTCACATTAGGTCGATCTATTGCAATACAAGAGGTTTATGCTTGGACGGACAGTCAGGTCGTCCTTTGTTGGTTGAAGGCTCCGGCGCACACCTTGGACGTGTTTGTGGCCAATCGAGTGTCGCAGATTTGTAATTCCGACATCGAGTTGATTTGGAGACACGTGCCGGGAACCATGAATCCCGCGGATTGTGCTTCTCGGGGTTGTGTAGCCCCAACCCTAATTAACCACCCCCTCTGGTGGGGCCCACAGTGGTTGATGCGGCCTGAGTCGGAGTGGCCGCCCTCTCCAGCGTTGTCGAACGTAGCCGTTCCTGATATGCGGGCATGCGTCCTGGAGACTAACCCCGCCGGGGAAAAGGATTTGTTGTTGGATCGGTACAGCTCCTTACAGAAGCTGCTTGGTGTTACCGCTTGGATCAGACGTTTTGTGTACAATTGCAGAAACCCACGCGCGAGGCGTGATTCGTCGGTTCTCACTCCGGACGAGCGTAGGGACGCGCTCTTGTTTTGGGTCCGGAGAGTACAAGCTGATAGTTTTGAGTCCGAGATTGAAATTTTGCGTTTAGGCCGTCGCAAGTTGAAGGGCGCGGTATCGCGATTGAATCCCTTCCTGGACGAGAGTGGGCTTTTGCGAGTCGGCGGAAGACTTCGAAATGCGAACCTGCCGTATGGAGCTCGTCACCCCCTTTTGTTACCTAAAGCCGGACATTTGACTCAACTGATAATAACAGATCGCCATGTGAATGCACAACATGCTGGCTGTAATGCTTTGTTGGCCATTTTGCAGCGTGAATTTTGGATTTTGTCTGCTCGTCGAGCCATTCGCACTGTGGTTTTCCGTTGCCTGCCTTGTTATCGATTGAAGGCCGCGACCATGCAGCCCCAGATGGGTGATTTGCCTGCTGATCGCGTCACGGAATGTAGAGCTTTTGCCGGAGTCGCCACCGACTTCGCCGGTCCCTTTACTGTAAAGGCTTCGAGACTGCGTAATGCTAAAACCTATAAGGCGTACTTGTGCGTGTTTGTGTGTTTGTCCACCAAGGCTGTCCATTTGGAAATTGTCTCGGAATTGTCTACCGAAGCCTTTGTCGCCGCCTTGAGCAGATTTGTTTCCCGTAGAGGACTGCCGTGATTGATACGTTCCGATTGTGGTACTAATTATAAGGGAACGTGTAATTATCTTAAGGAAGTAGTTAAGTTTTTTGTTGATAATAAAATAGACATTGGAACCACCCTCTCCCGGCGTGGGATAATCTGGAAGTTTAGCCCTCCAGCTTGTCCGACCTGGGGAGGAATTTTTGAAGCTTGTGTAAAGGCTGCCAAGACACACTTGCGTCGCGTGATTGGAGAAACTATTCTCACGTTTGAGGAACTTGATACGGTATTTTGTAAAATTGAGGCCGTCCTCAACTCGCGACCCTTGTGCCCGTTGTCTTCGGACCCGAATGACCTGGAAGCGTTGACGCCAGGTCATTTCTTGATCGGACAGCCCCTTTTGGCGTTGCCTGAATATCCGATTCAGGATGTAGGATCCCATCGTTTGTCGCGATACCAACTTTTGAAACAGATGTCCCAAAACTTCTGGGCACGTTGGTCGATGGAGTATTTGCATATCCTACAACAGCGCGTGAAGTGGACAGATAAAACCACCCCACCCCAGACTGGCGACCTCGTGTTGATTAAGGATGCTAACCTGCCGCCCCTATGTTGGCGAAGGGGGCGCATTGTTAAACTCTACCCCGGAACTGACGGAGTTCCTCGTTTTGCTGAGGTTTTGGTTCGAGATTCGGTTTTGAAGAGAGCAGTTAGTGGGCTCTCCCGATTACCCGTAGATTGACGTACCGTTCTTAACGGTCCGGGGCGGGGGGATGTTCGGAAAAGATCGACGTTTCTGAACGCAACTCTAATGTCACGTCAAATTGACATTAGCTGTCACTTGAAGTTGACAGGGACACTTGATTGGAATTCTTCTTGGAAAAAAAAATGTCGGAAGAATTTTGCTGAATTTGTTAAAAATCGCTCGCGTTGAATGTGCCTGGCATATCGAGTTTGAATCCATCTAAAATTATCTATGTGATCCCGTTTTGTACGACCAAGGTTTTGATGCCATCTCTGGAGTGGCCGGTCGCGGATGCTTTGAAAGATAACCTTTTCTACCACACGCGCTGGTTGTCGGGACTGTAAATCATAATAAAAGAGGCTCCCCCGTGTGTGTCTTTGTGTATCTATTGTTGAAACGCCCAGTGTCTTGTGAACGCTGTTATTTGTGTTGTGAGTGAGGTCACTAATTGGTAAGGTCTGCAGAAGAAGAAGATACCTGGGGCGCGCGCCCCGTCTCGCCGCAGCCGAGGAGATTTTCGACACCACAGAACCGTATGTGAAATCACCTTACTTAACATTCTCTCCACTGTGTATCGCAGTCCTATTGTTCAGTTACATCCCGGCTGAAACCAAGATTTGTCCGGAGTCTATACTCATGATAGCCTTCCACTGCGCCAATGCTGACTCCGCGGTCTAGGCAGGGGTGTACTGAACAATGACACCAATATCACAAAACTGAAAAAAAGCGCGGCCGCCATCTTGGATTCCAAAACTCACATCAAAATCGAGCTTAGCATCCCTAAAAACCCCTTACGTGACACCAATATCACAAAACTGAAAAAAAAGCGCGGCCGCCATCTTGGATTCCAAAACTCACATCAAAATCAAGCTTAGCATTTCTAAGAACCCCTTACATAACACCAATACCACAAAATTTAAAAAAAAGCGCGGCTGCCATCTTGAATTCCAAAAATCGTATTAAACACACTTAAAAGCCCCCTACATAAAACCAATATAAAAAGAACTAAATATTAATTTTTTCAAATTCAATATTTGAAATCAAATGCGAAAGCCCTGTCGCAAAGCTCCAATCCAATCTAGCTAACAAAATTTTGTATGCTAGATGAGAGTAGGTAGACTGTGGTAATAGGCACTATGAAGTTCCTGTTAAGGAGCCATGGCCACCGCCATAGGAGCTCATACAGCCTGTTACGGAGCTACCTTGGAATCCTAACTCCGTAATAGGAGAACTGTCCGTGTTTTAATAATCCTTTTTCTGACTCATCAAAATTTAGATACATAAATAGTGAAGGTAACTCAATCGAATGACAACTGTATTTTGGTTAAGATTATGTAAGACTCAAGTCAAAAGCTATACTATATGACTGCTTTTTGATTAACTAAAATATATCTTCTATTTTTTACCTTTATAAGAAACCGTCATTTTGCACTCAATGGTTTTCATATTTAAATAAGATTTCTAGAGGATAAAGCATAGCACAGAAATAGGTTTTTAGTTTGTGATATTAAATTTGTAACTAATTCCGGAGTAAGCAAAACTTCATCCATCTTCAATTTAAAAGACTCAGGTCCATTGCGAATATTCAAGTCAATGCTACCTTGCGAAGTGGATACAACTTGATCATTGTTCGCGCACGTCACTGATTTCCGCGATGAGTCTTTGCTGGGTTTGAACATAGATTTATCACATGTCATATGACATGTAGCTCCGGAGTCGATAACCCATCCTGTGTTATTCAAGGAGGTCAACAACGTTACAAAATCTATGGGTCGATCTACAGATACCAGATTAGCGTTGTGTCCTGCTGGCTTCTCCTTCTTCGATTGGAAAAACTTACATTGCCATTTCATGTGGCCCTTGCGTTTACAGAAGTGGCATACAACATCCTTATTTCCTCTTGCTGTACCGCTACTACCAAAAGTTGAAACCAAAGCAGAATCGTGTTTGTCCGACGGCTGCTGGCGCTGACCCTCCTTTAATAATGCTGAATACACTAAATCTGAAGTAATCTTGGCACTGGAGTGCTCAATTGCCATCACTAACGGATTGTACTTATCTGTTAATCCCGCTAGCATAATAATGCCAACAAACTCGTCATCTAATCCTGCGTCTATTGATTGTAGTTGCTGCTGCGTCGCTCGGATCTCTGTGACATAAGCTTCCATGTTGTCAAATGATTCCAGGTCCATCCGGAACATTTTCTTCAACAATGTAAGTCGTCTCATAAGTCCTGAGTTTGCATACGCCTTCTTCAAAGCTAGCCACGTTTCCTTCGCCGTATTTGCTTCCTTGACCAGGGGGTATACATTTGTGGCAAGCATCAAGCATATCTTCGCTCTGGCTTTGGCGTCCCGTTTCTTATCAACGGCTGTTGCAGCAATAAATGTGTCCCTGACGCATTCCCAAAGGTCATTATCTACTAGCAACATTTGCATAGCAAATGACCAGGAAGAAAAATTTTCTTGTCCCGACAACTTTTCAATATTAGTATGATAACTATGACCCTCCATATTTTTAGAGTTTCACTTCACTGCAAACTCCCTAAAATTTAGCACCAACGAGGCTACGTGCTGGGCCCATGACCTGTTAGCGGGTAACGTGTGTGCCAAAGGGAGTTAAAGTCTTGAGTTTAAACGCAGTATAGAAAGTAAAGTCGGTCTTTATTGAACAATATTCACAACACACAGTTTGACACAAAGTGACAGAGATAAAGATAAAGATAAAAATATTCTTTATTCACTTAGACATAATAAATATGTACTTATGAATCGTCAATATTTTCCTACCACCCATTCAAGACTTTTTTAACTGACAAGAAGAATGGGCGCAAGAAACTTGCCAGCGTTTCTTAGTTAGGTAACGACATTTACAAAAAAAAAAACATATCGTTACTAATACAACAATTGCTTAGTATAAAAATACATCATATTAAACAGTGATTATGTTATGTGTTACATCATGACCATGCATTGCGGTCATTCAAATAATCGTCTACTTTATAGTATCCTTTGCTCATCAGCGACTCTTTAATGTAACATTTAAATTTATGCAATGGTAGTTCAATTATATGCTGTGGAACTTTATTAAAAAAGGCTTTGCTTTTCCCCAGAAATGAGGCTCTGGATTTTTCTAGCCTAAACTTGGGAACGACAAGTTTATCTTTATTTCTTGTGTTAAAGCGATGAATATCGCTCTGCTTTACAAATGTATTATAATACTTTTTCACATAAATTATATTTTCATAGATGTAATGTCCTGCAACAGTTAAAATGTTTATTTCTTTAAATAGATCTCTTAAAGAATCTCTCGATCGGAGGTTGTAAATGGCGCGAATAGCCCTTTTTTGGAGCACGAATATACTTTGGATGTTAGCGGCTGAGCCCCACAACAAAAGGCCGTAGGACATAACACTATGAAAATAACTAAAATAGACTATTCTAGCCGTTTCAATATCGGTTAAGAGCCCTATTTTCTTAACTGCGAATGCAGCCACTCGCCAAGGCTTCGATATGAGGATCCCATTGTAGTCGCGAGTCTAATATAATACCTAGAAATTTTGTATTGTTAATGAATTCGACCGTATCGCCGTCTAGTCTAATATGAAAATCAACTTGTCTTACATTAGGTAACGAAAATTTTAAACACTTAGTTTTCTTTGAGTTTAATGATAAATTATTACTATTAAACCAATGTGACACTTTTGAAAGAGCACTATTTACTTCGTCAAAACAGTCATCACCTCTATCTACTTTAAAGACTAGAGATGTATCATCGGCAAATAGCACCGTCTCACATAAATTCTTCGCGTAGTAAGGAAGGTCATTTATGTATATTAAAAACAACAGCGGGCCCAATATTGATCCTTGGGGTACGCCCATAGTAATGGGAGCTCCGGTAGACTCAGTTTTATTAATAACTACCTTCTGAGTTCTTTCATACAGATATGAATGCATAAGGCTTACTGACATTTCAGAAACACCATAATGTTTTAACTTCCTTAATAGTGTTTGGTGATCAACACAATCGAATGCCTTGGAAAGGTCACAAAAAATAGCGATTACATCCTGCTTGTCCTCCCAGGCATCAAGTACATGTTTTAGAAATGCAACCCCAGCATCAGTTGTACTTTTACCTTTTGAAAAACCAAACTGTTTCTCATGCAGTATACTATTTAATTTAAAATATTCTAAAAGTTGAGCATAAATTAATTTCTCAAATATTTTACTTATTGCTGGTAGTATGGATATAGGTCTAAAATTTGCTGGGTCACTTTTGTCACCAGCTTTAAACAGAGGAATAATTTTACTATTCTTCATTAAATTAGGAAAGACCCCTTCACTTATACATTGGTTAAAAATTATTGCTAATGATGGAGCTATCACATCAATTATTGATTTGATGATACTTGTAGATATGCCCCAGAGATCTTCTGTTTTCTTAATATTTATTGCTTTGAATGCTTTAATAATATCTTCGGTAGTGACATAGTTAAAACTAAATGTTTCCTGGCACTTGTTCACACTAGATTCCATAAGAGAGACAGCGGTGTTGGGGCAAGAATTAAGTCTGCTAGTAGTTTCTAACGGTATTCGAGCAAAGAAACCTTCAAAAGCACTAGCCACCTCAATATCTGATTCAAAAGTCTGATCATTAATTTTTAAGTTAAATGAATTAATTTTGCTTTTTGTTTTGCCAGTTTCTTGGTTTATAATACTCCAGGTAGCTTTTATTTTATTTTCAGATGATTTTATTTTATTTGAAATATACCTAGATTTTGCCAAAGCACATACTTTCCTAAATGTTATTGAATATTTCTTGACATATTCAATGAAGCTAGGATCACAGGAAGTCGTTTTTTGTGCATAGAGTTCAAATAACTTTCTTCTGCTATTATAAATACCAGGTGTGGCCCAGTCACTAAACTTCTTACGATCATTACACTTTATAACTTTTTGTTTAAAATTGTTACTAAATTCTTTTTCAACAATATCAAATAATGATTGATAAGAGTTATTAGCGTCAGCAGAAGCTGGCAAACATTGAATTTTATCTTGTACATTATTTCTAAATTTATTAATACCACGTTTCGGTATTGGCCTGCAAATTACTTCGCGTTTAGGAATAACATTATAGTGCTCAAAAGAAGCTAGTTGTCCACTGTGGTCGGATTTAATAATATTAATTACCGATTTCTCAATTAAGTTACAGTTGGAAAAGATGTTATCTAAGCAAGTAGCCGATGTTGGCGTAATTCGCGTCGGTTCATTAAAAGTGTGAAGCAAATTAAATGGTTTAAAAAGATTAAGGAATTTACTGGAGAGTTGTGCTAATTTAATATCTAAGATGTCTTTATTAAAATCTCCACAAAGTACAATTTTTTTATTCTTACGACAGCATATTTTCAAAACATCCTCCATAGTGGACTCAAAGACTGTGTAATTTGCTCCAGGGGGGCTATATACACAGATTATAATTATTTGTTCAAGTTCCACGCATGATATCTCACAAATTCGTTCAACAGAGAGGGATACTATATCCTTTCGCTCTTTATATTGTGTGTTATTAGGTAAAATTATTAAAGAACCCCCCCTTATTGTAGTTTTTCTATTAAATGAACTTACAACACTATAATTATCCAAATTTAACAATAATTCATATTCTTTTAACCAATGTTCAGTAACCCATAACACATCAATATTTTCACAATTTAAAAATAAACTTATTTCTAGGTCTTTGCCAGCAGAAAAGCCTTGGATATTCTGGTGTACTATTTTTAAACATTTAGGCCTTCCTCTTGTCAATACTGGGCTAGAGTATGCCTCCGTTGTCTCTAATGGTAATTTAAATTAACCATGTCAGTATTTGGATTCAAAAGAATCGAATTATTTGGAACAGATTCCAAAGTTACATTAGAAGTATCAAAGTTAAACTGCTCAATAGAAGCAGAGGTTATACTAGCCAAGTTGTTGGCTAATTGTTTAAAATAAAATGATAGCGATACCGCTATTTGTCGCTTAAGATAATTAGGCAGATAATATTTATCTTTAGTCAAGTATACATTATTCAACAACATATTGATATCAATAATATGCAACTCTTTATTATGACAGGCTAATGTGTTCATAGTTAAGTTTAGATTATACGTAAACATGGGCCGTTGCTAAGAAACCATACATCTAAATTAAAAAGCTATTTACTTTATGGCACACGGTATTCCACCTCTTTATAACACACTTATTAAAAAGTAGGTAATCCAAAGCGGCTAAAACGTCAGTGATTACAATACTCTTTGACATACCTCTTTGGAAGCGGCTATGGAAGAAATGACAGTTTTGGATAGTACGAAAGTTTATCGATTTTCTATATAAAATAATAATTTTTATTTTATAATTTTCCGGAATAAAAAGTAGCCTATGTTACTCTCCAGCTCCCAAACTATCTCCATACCAAAAATCGAGTCGATCCGTTGCTCCGTTTTGACGTGGAAGACGGACAAACAAACAAACAAACAAACAAACAAACACACTTTCACATTTGGATGGTGATAAGCAATAATGTGTCAACCCACAAAAACACATATTCGGAGATATTGATGTTTTTTGGTTAAGCGCCGCGTGTTTTTCATTATTCAATAATGTTTTAAGCGATTTAAAACATAGAAATAGGAGAAAAACAAAACAATAACTTGAACCAAAAATGGAATCATTGAAACCAAGTTTGTCAATAATACGTTTTGTTCCTTAACATAGTCACCACTCGAAGCTGCGCCATCTATTATTTCGTTAAAGATGTCGGGAGACTTGACACATTATTGCGAAATTGAATTTTGTTCTTCGGCGCAGAGACGAACAACGAAGTCCACGTTAAAAATTCGAAATAAACTGTGAAGTTCAGATTAAATTACTTTATTAAATGTACAAACTATTGTTAAAGTGTTATGTCCGCAATCCACGCTGAAGTTACCACGGTAAGTGAGTATTTTATAGTATTTTCAAGATTTTCATTACCATTTCTCTCTGAGGTTAGTTTGCCGATAAAAATGAGAGAAACAATCAAATTCTGTAATTTTTCTGATTTATTTAAAAAGAAAATCATTTATTTAGAGATGTATGTTGATGTTATTCTAATCGTATAGACTGAAGTGTTCTAAATTTTTCATTAATAATGCAACATAGCCTGATTGATTATTGCTAAATGTAAAGAAATACTAGTATTGTACTGTGCAACTAAACGCATTATTGCTAAATGAATAAGGGCGCTTACGTAAAACTTGGAGCGGAGTTACTATCCCTAACTTATTATTGTTAAATGATGGTGAAGGTGCTACTAGACATTATTTGTATTTTAAGCTGCTTAAAATGATATTGCCTAAATTAGCTTCTCTAGTTAGTCCCAAACAAAAAATACACTTAAACTATCCTTTTCAATAATGGTGTAACTATAATCTTCAACTGTCTTAATCTTCTGGTTTGATCATAATTTGGTTCGTGGGATAATTGGTTTTTATCATTGGACTCAAATAGAAGGTTAATGGTAGTCCTAAAGGACTGGACTGATTTATCTCCAGAAGATTAGGCTCTTGAACGAAAGTCCCTACATGACCCATTAATTCTGTTATTGGAGCAATGCATTCTGTAGTATTAATTTCTACATCTGGAGTTTTAAAAGTCGACAGAGTATTCTAGGTCTCAATCTGTATTATCATTAAAAAGCTAACTCATCTGCCTGAAAAGCTTCTATTGATGGACCATCTTTCACGATGGAATTAGCAAGGTTGACCAGCAACGCAATTGACCGCATGGTTCGGCAGGGGATCCGCCACTCCGCTCGCCGCTGCGGCTAACTGACGGTTCTGCGCCGCTTCGTCTATTCTATGCCTTCTACGTAGTTAGTTATGTCTTGTCCACTCAACTCACTATTCTATTTTGTTGCCAAAATCAAGAGGTCAAATGCTGGTCAACCTTGCTAATTCCATCGTGAATGATGGTCCACCCATAGAAGTTATTCGAGCAGATGAGCTAGCTTTTCACTGATATTACAGATCGAGATCTAGAATACTCTGTCGAGTTTCAATACTCCCGATGCAGTGGTATATTTTCCGATGCGCTATTTGAAATTAATACCATAGAAAGAATTGCTCCAATAATAGAATTAATCGATCATTTAGGGACTGGCGTGCAAGAGCCTAATCTTGTGGAGATAAATCAGTCCAGCCCTTTAGCGACTACCAATAACCTTCTATTTGAGTCCAATGATAAAAACCAATTATCCTAGGAACCAAATTATGATCAAACCAGAAGATTAAGACCGTTGAAGATTATAGTTCCACCATTATTGAAAAGGATAGTTTAGGTGACCAAACGACAGAAAAATCTACTTTTAGTAATGGAAAAGATAGCTCGAACGATAACGAGAAAGAAGTAACAACGGATAGGGATGGTGAGCATAATTACAATACTATGGAAGAAGGAAACGATCTGGCAGATAATGTCCAAACTCTTTTCGTAGAAACTCTACCCACCACTGAAGACGCACAAATACAAGCGGCTGTTAATATTCCGGAATGCATTGTAGAGCATCGTAGTATCATTGAAATTGACAGATCAGAACAGTAGCTTATAGAGAAGAAAGCTAAGACAAATATGAAATATTTCAGTGCAAAGGGGAAAGGAGTTTCTCCCAAGAAAATCATTAATAGACATTGTAAATGGCCTTTAAAATGTTCCGAAATGTTATCAATCGAGCAACGAAAAAAAGAGTTTGCTAAATTCTGGAGTTTAAGTTCTTATGAATCAAAATGCGCGATAATACAGGGCAGCGTTGAAGAAACCAGAAAGAAAAGAAGTTATTCAATAACATGTAAGCGAACATATAAGGAACATATACAAGAAAATACAAATTGTGTAATACTTCAATTTGTAGTAAAGTGTTTATTTTTAGTCTTGGCTTTTATTTTTAACTATTATACAAAAATATAGGGAACATACCACATTGGGCAATAATGATTTATGTTTCTTAATATACATTTAGCGTTATTAAATCGATTATTCAATATTTTGTTATATAGTGTTAAGTTCCGTAACTTGTTGGTATGAAAACTAAAACTTATTAAATATTTCGCAATATACATAAATCGCCTATTTTAGTAAGTATTTAATATATTTCTGCATAACTATGATACAAATCTGTTTATCATACGATATTGAATACATTTAACACCTAACAAATCATGAGAAGCATTTTTCGTCTAATAAACTAATAAAGAATTGGTGTGGCGTCGTTCGACGCCATTTATTCAAGTTGAAGTTCGTGTGGCTTGACACTGTATTGCTTATCAGCATCCATTTATAGTATTAGTATGGATGATCCGTAACAAAAAAAATAATGAAAAATTCTTGAAAATATGCAACGAAAAAAAAATTTTTTTTAAATATAATATTATTGGTTTTCCATATATTATAATTTTATCCGATAGGTTTTTTCATGTAAATTCTAAATATATATACTTTTTATATGTTATTTCATCGATAACTATGTGAAAAAAATATATTTTATGCTGCTCATAAATGTAACTTCCGTCGTCGTGCGCACAAACAGATGTTTGGGAGAGCCCAAACGCGCGCTAAGATGCTTTGTTTACGTAAAAAATGAGCTTGTAATTTGATACTCCTGATCGTCGAGAGGTTAATTGATCACCAATATAACCTAAAAAATACTAAAATGCATACTAAACTACATTTTGTATTGTCTGCATGTAGATCGATCGTTTGTCGATATTTCGACTTCCATTGAGAAAGTGCATTGATGCATATTGTAAGAATGACTAATGTTTTTTTCTTTAAATATCGTCACTGGAAAATATCAATTGCTGGAACAAAAGACATTTTTTCAGGAGAGGCAAAAAACAATTGAAAAATTTTACAATGTTTTATAATTTCTACATTAATAGGGGATTGTCATGATTTTAGAAGGTTTTTCATATTTTTTAATAGCAACACTGGTAATGCCGTCTCTTGCCGCTATTTTGTTAAATTTAATAGGCTAATCTGTGGTAAAATTGGTGGGGGGTAGCTAGACTTGAGCCCGATTAACGAGCAAAGAGAGGTCATTCTTCAAACTAGCCTCGAGGGGATAAGTTCACTAAGACGTCGACTGTATCTATATTGTTATACCTGTACTATGCCTGTACCTGTAAGTTGGATCAATAATTATATGAGTGTTATCTGGAGTCTGAGTTTTCTTCATATTTCAGAAGCGGTAAAGTACCCACGTAAGTTTATTTCTAAACCTGATAATAAGAATAATTTGCTTATTCTGTGCTATAGTAATGCCAAACGAGTTATTTTATTCTCTTCACGCAGAGAAAGGATAAATATTCCAGATTCCATGTTAATGCGTATTTTTTTTATCTAAATGACATTTTAAATACCTTTGCGGTGGATTGTGTTCTGTACATGGTCGGGGCTACTCTCCGACGGAACGGACATAAACTAAATCGCATTTGTGTTTTAATTGATTGTGTTCGTATACGGTCGGGGCTACCCTCCGACTATACTAACATAATTTAAAAAGTCTATATGCGTAGCTTAGTACTAAGATTTTACTAATTCGTGTTCGGGGCTACTCTCCGATCGTGTTAGTTAAATCTAAAGCGTTAAAATTGGAATATTTGTGTGGCGGATTGTGTTCCGTACATGGTCGGGGCTACTCTCCGACGGAACGGACATAAACTAGATCACACTTTTATTTGAATTGATTAATTGTGTTCGTGTACGGTCGGGGCTACCCTCCGATTATACTTACATAATTTTAAACGCGGGTATGTAGTAGATATTTTCGTATGGCACGATCATAGCGTACCATGAATCTGGCATAATATCTTGATTGTTGTTGTTTAATTTACATGATGTATTAAATGTGGATTGTACAGAATTAATGGAGATGATTGGCATTATTATATTATTAGAGTACTTGCTGTTTATGTTGTTTATAATCTTACACATGGAGCTAGGACTGGCAGTTTTGGCTGTGTACCTACATGTAATGTTTTAAGTAATTAGTGCTAGCACTAATTGAAGCTAGTTTTGATAGCCTTTACTGTTGCACAGAGTGAAATCACTTATGGCTACTAAATCTTGCATACAATCCATGTTTTAACGTGGTATCTAATACCAACAGTAAATAAAAGAAAACTAAGTTATGAAGCTAGCAAGAAGTAGTAAAGAGTAAGAATAATTTATGATTGGTTGCTCACATTTCATTTATTTTAATATTATTAAAATTAATTATTACTAATTTTCCTTTGTTTTTAATGTATTGAGCGAACGTGTTGTTCTCTGGGTTGAGTGAGTCATGTATGCTTACTGGTTACCTACGTTACCTGGTAAGATTGGTTTAATAGGTACGTATTACTTACTTACAATTTAATTCTGGCTTTCTATTTATTGATATATTAATTAATAGGTACAAATTTTGTGGATTCAATTAATATGAACACCGTGAATAGCAATATAAATTGCTTGAACTATGAATATGAGTTTAAATACAAATATTTTAATATGGTATCTTTAAATATTTAAATATGAAAGTCTTTATGTGAATTTGGATATCTCTAATGTGAATATTTTTAATTTTTAATGATGAGCGAACAAATATAAGGTGTTCACTGGGTTGAGTGAGCAAGCTATGCATGCTCACTGGTTATAAGAGATACATTGAATTTGTTTGTTGAAATGCATTAAATTGAATTTGATATTAGGGGGCGATGTATGTATGTTGCATACACTCGTCGGATATTAGAGGGCGATGTATGTATGTTGCATACACTCGTCGGATATTAGGGGACGATGTATGTTTGTGGCATACACTCGTCGGAATTAAGGGGGCGGTATATGTTTGTGGCATACACTCGCCGGATTTTAGAGTACGAACGATGTATGTTGGTGGCATACATTCGTCTGAATATGTTTAAATGTTAAGTGAGTACGTTTCTCACAGGCTGGTTAAATGAGTACCTACTTATATTTCATACTGGTTTACTACCCGTATGGCCACTTTTAAGATTATTAGATTTAAATGAAACTACAACAGAACAAAGATAATTTCAAACGTTTTATTCTTGTTTTTACAATACTCATTTTACATTTTTGCACTAGATAAGTAGCTCTTAATAAAAGAAATGGTTTTTGTAAATAATAAAGGATGTAGGTAGCTACTGTAGCTAGTGAACAGTATAAATCATGAATTTTCCTGAAAGGCATATTGTGTTGATAACCTAATGATTTTATTATAGAATGACACGGAACGATCTTTTGCCGATGAATAATGTATACATTCCAAGGTAAATAGAATCTGAGGACGAATACGGCCCGCGCCACCTGGTGCGCCGCTTGGTAGGCCTCCAGGGTGACGTGGCCGACCCAGGGGAGTCTTGAGCGAAGGAGGAATACCCTTTCTTCGTAGCTGAATCTGGTCAAAGAGGATTTGAGATGATGCAGGGCATTTTGTTTATGGGGAAGTATTGAAGGTGTTTTGATTAAAATGTTTCATGTTTATTTATTTACATATCGAATAAAGCTATTTAAGATTTAATTTTCATCTCGCATAACCGACTAAATTGATTGTAACACCCCCTTAAATAAAGTTTGTAAAGGTCTACCTAAAACAAAACAAAACTATAAAAACTTATCTTTTCATAGAATCATTTAGATGTTATCAAAATACTCTTAGGGAAGAATGAAAAGCCTTTTAAATCTACAGTTGCCTACGTGCTTGACATTGAGTATCTAGTAGGTACCACAGCTGTAGCAGTAGATACCTTTAAAGTATTATTGTCAATATGCGCTCTAATTATCGCAACATAGTACCTACTTACTTATAAAGATATTTATATACTAAATTATGTTTGCATCATTTCTTTTTCCTTGCATAATAAGTATCCACATGCTCCACAATTTGAGTAGGGGTTATTGTCTTATCTATTTAAGATTTTTATAATTACCTTAGTTTCCATTTATACGAAATCCATACCATATCTTGATTCTCATGAGTGGTCAATATCCATGAGCTAGGTTTGTTTTTCTATGCCTAGGTCTATGCCCAGGTGACCTTTACGCAGAACTGGATGTATTTCTGATCTTGATAAGATTGGACATGATGACGATTCACTTTTGAATAAGAGCACACTATTAAAGTCGCGAATTTAGTATTCCAAGATTGCGATTGGGTAATACTTTTATAAACTGTGATCTGTGTCACTTAGATTGTTATAGACCTTTTAACTATGGAAACAATATTAGTTTCTGGTATAAGCTTAACAATCTCCATAGCAGTGTTGTAGATACGGTGTACGTACGCATAGTTTTCGGGGTGCCGCTGTCTCTGAGGTACCTACCGGGTTCGATTCCCTGTCGGGTGAATGTTTAAAGCGGACTTTTCAACATTCTGCCCGATTGTATGTGGTAATCCCCGTCGTTGTTCCCAAATGCCATAACACAAGTGCTTGAGTTACTTAGTTCGGGATGGAAGTAATGTAGGTAGGTATGCAAAGATATCCAAAATGTACTATTTCCTATTACTTATTTTATTTTTTGTAACTTTGTTCAAGTGGACATTTCGTCTATTATTTTTGTTATATGTAGCTTAATTTAAAAGAATTCACTATGCTTGACTTTTTAAATTTGAGTTTAGTGGCAAACTTAAATCTCAAATTTAATTTAAATTCAAACTAAATTGTGGACGAGTGCTAGAGAAAGTTTATCAGGAACATACTTTTCCGAGTCTTCTACATAATTAGACAATAAAGCCATAAGACTGATTAGAAATCATCATTCTTTACATTTTTCCGGGAACGTCGAAGATTCTTTATCTAAGTACCTAGTTTGATAGATACATAGATTAATTCTTTATTTGTACACAATATTACGAACGGAACAATCACACACGAAATAATAATAATAATACAAAGATAACAAACTGTTAACCAAATGGTGGCCTTATCGTCTTACTGCGGTTTCTTCCGGGCAACTCAGTTTTGGTTTAGACGGATGGAAAATTTTACAGCCAAAATCACTAGAAGCTATTTTGCTATTTGTGCGTACTGCGTAGTGTTCTAGATCTCTCTTAATGATTTAGATGCAAATCAAAAGCAGAAATACTTAGTTGCTTAGACAGCACTGCAAGAAGCATTCACTGATATCTATTCTAGTTGTTTTCATTAACATAGTGATGAAATTATGTTTTTAATGCAAAAACATGTAAACAGTCCATAGTGCATTTAAGTAGATCGTGTTTATTACACTGTCAAGTTGTAACTGATGTTTTCCTAATTAAGCAAAATAAAGTAAAACGATTATTGCTCAATCACACCTCTCAATTTATTAAAATGTTCTATACAGCTTCATGCAAACATTTTAATTCATGTTTTAAACTTGTTCTAACAAATAAAGCCACAAGTAACCACTGCTGTAGCATACCAAGTTAGTTTTGCCGTGTTTTTGTTGTTATTGGCGGTATGATTTATAATTAGTTTTTGAGGATTTTAATACTACCGTCCTAGTGTACGTATTGACAAAATATGATTTCAAATTATGTAAATCTAATTTATTGTTATTTTAATGAGAATTAATATCTTTATTAAACCAAAAATCAAGTAGATCTGTCAAATTTACCGTCTCATTTGGTAGGCTCGTGATACTAAAATTCTTAGCAGTTTACCATTCTCACGGACCTTTGACGTTCCTTCACATATTCTGTAGTAATCATTTCCACATTTTTTCAGATCTGGTCAGTTGAACATTTGTTTCTACTATGGTTGAAGTTACTAAGTACCTTACATACTAATGTTTATAAAAGAATATGAGAATTCATATACTTACATTTATTTCTATTGATTCATTATCAGATACATCTATTTCTTTTGAATGATTAATTAAATTGATTTGGTTACTATGTGTGTTGTGAGTTTACTGCTTTCAGATGCCAATTGTAGCATCCAGTAGGTACTTATCATGAGCTAGCATCGAGTTAATATAATAATGAGGATCCCGCTACCCTTGAACGTACGAACCAACACAGCATACAAACTGGAGACAGTAGAGTGTACGTGCTGTGGTAATGAGAGGAGATAATATGATACTGAAGGTGCAGATCACAGAGTGATCGTTGTTGTGATGATGATCATCGTGGTTGTAAGTCGGATATTGAGACGAATGGATCGCTGATACTGAAGTTGACTTATATTGAAGTATATATTATCATGTCATGTATCTTATCTCATTTTACTATTATGATTGCAAAAGCTTGTATGTTTGTTCCCCAATCACGGCTATCGGCTGGACGGATCTTTGAAATCTTTTGTCTGTGGAATAGCATATCGGCTTCTTTTGACCCCGGGAGGATATTTTATTCCCACGGGAAATCATCGTGTAGTTAATTCATTTGGGCGAAAAGCTGTTCATGATTTTACTTGTTCTATTTCTATCCATGGTAATATACTTCTTCATATCCCAATTATAATTATTAAATCTATTTACACTAATATTATTCATAGTAATATGAATATTTGTTGATAAGGATGCGGGTCATGCTCGTATGAGGATACCTTGTAGACATTTTAAGTTTTGATATTAAATTGCGAACTTGTTTAAAATCATTAACTTATTCATTAGAAATGATAATAATATGATCTTTTGATTTTCATGTACGGAGTGGAACCATGTATTGTACTATTCTAACAGAGGCAGAGAATAGATGCATTTAAGATTTGGTGCTGGAAAAGAATGCTCTGGAAACCTTGGACAACTGGTTGACAAGTTGAAAAAGCAAATTGTTGCTGTGACGGTTCAAATTGTACCTGCGGCATCTTCATTATCAGCGTAACTTCCTTATAAGAATATTTAAATTAATCGGTAATAATGCCTATTACGAACATGCCTTTAAATTATTCCTTTAGTTGTCCTAATTCATATTTTGATTTAATACAAATTGTGCACTATGGTAAATACGTATCTATAACTTGGTTTGTTACTCATATCTGGGTAAAAATTGGTAACTGTGCAGAGGCCTACAGTTGTTTTTGTAAGGACTAAACTACGTCAAACTTAGCGATAGTTAAATTCATCTAATATTAGGTCTTTAATCCTTTCATGACTCGTAGTTGCTTTTGCCACTATTTGAGTGAAGTGATAAGGGTGTCTAGTTATCATGTTAAAGTTAAATTCTGTACCTACCTATTCCTAATGTAACATTCTTAGGGATTTTGCTTCTGACACCATCTAATATTCTTGAATGTAGCTCCTGACAATGCATTGATGTAAACTAGTACCAAGCTAATCCATTTTTCTTTTATGACCCATAACTAATGCTTATAGATTATAACCAGACTTTACTTTAATCATTCCATATACTTACTTACACATGATTATATAACAAGTATAGTTTCAAAATAAGTTTTCTAAGTAATAATAGTCGCTTGTTAACGAATGTCATGATTATGTTAATTTATACATTGATTCAAATAGTTTAAGATTAGTTTGTTATTGATAATTTATTTTATTTGATTATGTATTACTTAACGATTTACTAAAACAATATTTTCACGATAATATCTATATTCTAAACAAGTCATCGGCTTCCTTAAAAGATTATTGTTGAGCATTGTGTAATATAATGTATTTGTTTCAATTATGTTTTAAGTTTTAACTTAAGGTTTTTATCACTATAAGATTAACCTAAATAGGTACATAGTTGTAAGACTTTACTATTGAGAATAGTTGTGTATCAGTATATTAGCTGTATACTTACCTAATTAATTGATTCTAAATAATTTTTATATGTGCGTCGGGAGACAGCACGTTATCAGATGGCCGAATGTCATGATTTTAGAAGGTTTTTCATATTTTTTAATAGCAACACTGGTAATGCCGTCTCTTGCCGCTATTTTGTTAAATTTAATAGGCTAATCTGTGGTAAAATTGGTGGGGGGTAGCTAGACTTGAGCCCGATTAACGAGCAAAGAGAGGTCATTCTTCAAACTAGCCTCGAGGGGATAAGTTCACTAAGACGTCGACTGTATCTATATTGTTATACCTGTACTATGCCTGTACCTGTAAGTTGGATCAATAATTATATGAGTGTTATCTGGAGTCTGAGTTTTCTTCATAGGATCGGACTGATTTTTTTATTTGTTTAAATTGTTTTTATTAATATCAGAAACACGACACAAGTATTTATTTTCAAACATTTTCCATTATTTTCGGAGATATAGCTCATCAAACTTGTTAAATAGACAAGGACAGCGCTAGACACATCTAGCGTCAAAATTACAAAATAAATAATTAAGAGTAAAATTGGTGCAAAAAATTATGCAAGTTGTTACCTACAACTGTTTGCATTGCGTTCAAAAACTGCACTGCATGTAATTTTTATGAAAACCAAACATGATATTAGTAAGCGATATAATGTTCATTTCATATTATTTATTTTAAATATTGCGTGTTTAATAAAAAGCAATAGTAGTACAATCGTATTTATATAATTTGTTATTGGAATTCATTATTTTTCTTATTTTATAATTATATCATGCATGCGACCTCATTTCGCCCATACTCTTTATTTCGAACCTTTGGTATCCGTGTATTTATTTTTTAAGCTTTATATTTCATGTCCATCGACATAAAGCTATCTATCTAACCTTTTTGCTCATATTAATTTTAAAAGTCTCATCCTTGTCACTCTATTTCTTTTTTCTTGTTGGTGTAAGAAATTAAAAAAGCACTTTGTCTCACGCTCGCAGCAAAAATCGATTTTGCTGCGAGTTTTTAGGCGCCAAAAGCGCCCTTTTCGAGCTGGAGAGGTGAAACGTTAATTCTAACACTTTTGGAAAAAAGTGGTTGAAACCGGGGTAGTGGCCAAAATCGGGACATTGGCCAAAACTGGAGCTTCTGCCCTACTTATTGTTTGTTAGTATTACCCATTATAAGTGTAAATCCCTAATGCAGCTAACTAAAAGAGCTGATGACCTTGGAATGTCTAAACAAATCTTCACAAATTGTTATTTAAAAACCATCTCGGTCACGACTGCTTTTAAACAAAACAAACCGCATAAAAATCGGTCCATTTGTTCATGAGCTATGATGCCACGTCGGACAGACACACACCTCTCTTTTTGCAGTCAGGGGTTAAATCAGATGGTAGTAGCTAGTCTGGTGGTCTAAGCATAAATCCTACCCCCAGCCAAACAGAATACAATGTCTACCCCTACTGATAGAACCTGAGTCCGCTGGATCTGGTACCGGTGGTGGCGTGCCAGATCACCATAGATTTTGTATTGATAACTCACACTCACCAGTGGCGGGCAGTGTGGAGGCAGCTTCTGCACCGAAAGCGCTCGTGCTCGGAGTCGGCTTCAACACGGGAGGGGAGGATGCGCTGGTGCCGGCGTTAAATGACCCTGTAAAACAAAGAATATGTTCTTCATTAACCGCGCTATATATTTACTAGGGTAGGGTAATGATAATGCTATTGCTGCTGGCTGCAGTCACGGCATTAAGTTTGACCGTCCTTTGGGTATTATTACTTGTACTTTTTATTATTCTGTGGTAAATCAAAATCTTGTAGTTAAGGAATCTTCAAAATTTTAGGGTTGTTAAAAATAATTAGAAGAACATCGTAAAGTTTTAGATTTTTTTTATTGCTGTGGCAGTTTAGGCTCTTGAATAAAATTTTTCTCTTTTTAAGGGGCTACTCGGAAAAAGTATGGACTTTTTGATATAAAACTATAGGAAGGTTCTAGCCGCGAAATTTTGTTGTGTTTTGTGTGTTATAAATTTTTAATAAAATATAATACTCGCAATAAAGGCTTTTATTTATAATTATTACAAATTTAATTCAAAAAGCGGGGAAAAAGTCCCTTTTCCTGCTTTCGCCTACTTTCACCAATTTAATTCAGCATTGAATTATACTTTATTATATATGGCCAGATAGGTTATTTAATAATGATTCCAGTGATATAAGTTTTGTTTATAGTCTCCAAATAAAATTTCATGGAAATCGTCATTTAAATGAGGCTGGAAGCAAAACCGGAAGTAATGCGGAAGTAGGCTGTCACTAGCGCGTAATTGCCAAGATGGCCGCCGTCAGTTGAGAGGATAATTATTAACACTAAATTACATCCTAGATAAAATAAGACTAATTACAAACTATGTTATGTTTTTGTATGAGTAAGTGTGCGTGTGTGTGTGTGTATGTGTGTGTGTGTGTGTGTGTGTGTGCGTGTGTTTATGTAACTTATTTCTAGTTATTTAATAACATCTCTGTCTCATCATAATCTAAGGGCATTAAAAAGTCGGTTATAATTTTTTTTACATTCATGTAGAGGTTTATCATAAATTTTCACAACTTTATTTATTGAATTGTATAAATAAACAGAACGACTATAATACTGTTTTTTAGCAAAAGAAGTTTTTGAATGTAAAACTGGAAGAACATCTTTTCTTCTAGCTCTTATTTTACTGGGGTCGTAAGGGGTGTTTTTGTGTCTTTTTAGTGTAGTGTTAATAATGTAGAGTTTTCTCACTGACAAAACTTGGCTGATATTGTAAAGAGAGCGCGTTGGAAATCTTCTACGTTTAAAATTCATCACCTTCAGTAGAGCACGTTGCACACGTTCCACCGACATCATCATAGTTTTTCCTGCTCCGCCCCAGATGGGAATACAATATGTGAGGATTGACTGTGCTAGTGAAGTATAAATTTCCTTCAAAATATTTCTCGAGGAGCAATGATCGCTTGAGTGCCACCCAGGCACTACATGTCTTAAGGTTTTAAATATCCAAATTAGTTTTCTTACTCTGGTAGAGACAAGTTCAACATGTGGGTACCAGGAGAGCCGCTGGTCAACCACTACTCCCAGATATTTGGTTTTATCAATTTTATTGATAGCAGGACAGTCACAGTTACTCGGATTTAAATTGTGCTCGCAAGAGTGAATTTTTAGTTCGAAGTCATCCTTCGGTTGAGTGCGGTTTTGGATTGCGTAACAGATGTAGTTGGTTTTATTAGTGTTCAGTGTCAGTAAACTGTCCTTCAACCAATTGTCAACCAAACGAAGGCCGTATTCTGCGTTTCTCTTCACAGTGGCCCAGTCTTTCCCGGAAAAGACTATAGCAGTATCATCGGCATAAGAGAAGACGTGCGCATAGTCAATTTTCAGGTTACAGAATTCGTTGATGTAAATAAGAAAAAGCGTAGGGCCCAACACACTTCCCTGTGGTACCCCATAAGATACAGCCACGTCCTCACTAGTATATTGGTCCAGTTTCACCCTCTGCGTTCTCTCAGAAAGATAATTTTTGAAAAGCGAAAGTGCAATATCTCTTATTCCAAGAGCCTCTAGTTTGTGGACAAGTAAAGACACCTGTTTCAGAAAGAAACCACTCTTCCAGATCATGGGTTTCTTATGGTATGTAAGGTTATATAATTTTTTTTAATACAATCTAAAAAAAAAGGAAAAGACCTCTAAAAATACGAAATTTCAAGTTCATTCTTAAATGGGGTTAGATATACTAAATTGGAAATTGGTTTAATTAGTGGACACTATTAATATTTAGGATCGTATAGAAGCATTTTTTTAAATCGCTGTAGTTTTTTAATACGAAGTGATTTTGTGTTTTTTTTGCCTAATCTGCAAAATCAGTCTCGCTCCCGCGCGCGTTGTTTCCTCATTGCTATATCGCTTCAGCAAATTTTTTCCGAGTATCGCCGTAAATAATGGCCGATTACTTCAAACCGGTGATTTTTTTCGCACAAAACACGCTTATTACAAGCTACTTATATAATTATGTTTACTGTATGATAGCACTTCCAGTAGTTTCCGAGATCTGGGATTCAGCAAAACGTCACTCCAGCTAATTTTCTATTTGGCACACAACCATGCACTAATTTAAGCTACCCGTTGATATATCCTTTATTTCTCTCCGACCACTGGTTTAGAATATTGCTGCTGGGGCAGCGTTACTCCAGCAGGAACAGTTCTTTCGGTTTTATCACAAAAGTATAACATTTACAGCAAAATGCGCTTTAATTATGTAATCAATTGTTTTCTCTCTAGGAACTATTATGCTACTGGGGTAACGGACTCACCCCAGCCTCCTAAAATGCTTGGAAGTTGGGGTAGAAGTATGCTTCTCTCTCATGAAGTTACAGGCACTACAAGAAACTAGTTATAGTGCAAGAGTATTTAAAAATTTACCAAAAAATTTAAAAGTCAAAAATGTGGCCACCCACTTTAAGGATTTTTTCACTTTCACTGCCACACCGCCACACACTCACGCCAAAACCGGGACATTGGCCAAAACTGGAGCTTCTGCCCTACTTATTGTTTGTTAGTATAACCCATTATGAGTGTAGATCCCTAATGCAGCTAACTAAAAGAGCTGAATACCTTTAAACGTATAAACAACTCTTTACAAATTGTTAGTTTAAAACCATCTCGATCACGTCTGCTTTGAAATCTTTGGGATCGGGACACGGCACAGACCACAATCCTGTGGCTTAATTATTTGTCGATTCCTATCAACCCTGGGTCTACCCCCCTGGTACCAGATACCCCTGACACGTACCTTAGGGTGGAGCGACAATGTATGGAGAAAAAAAATGTTTCGTAAATGATTTCGAATACCTGAAAAACGCTGTGTATTCTTATGTAGTCTAGAAATATATTTTTATTTTATTTTTTTGACATATTTTTGAGCCCTCTACCGAAGCGCAAGGTTTTTAAAATAAGACTTAAATAAATTGTTTTAAATATTTTTATAAATAACTCTTAGTCAATGCTAATTAACTTTTAATTTTCTTCTTGTAGCAATAAAACAATAAACTTTGAAATAATGAGGTTTCTTTATTAACATGCAATATAAAATAAATATAAATAATGCCTAAAATCTTCAAAAAATCTACTAAAACAATATCTATATATATGTCGGAGCGTAAACGCAGTGCTGCCCTCATAGGCGGCGGGATCGATTACTTTAATTTAAATTATAACGACATCTATCGAGTTATTTTGGAACTGTCGACTTAAAATATTAGCGCCATCTATTTTGTTGCTTTGTAACTATTAGTGGAGTCAGTTTAAACGTTGCGGCAAGCACTTGGGTGAATTGGATACAGAGAAATGGCAGGACCTGCCAAGTGAGTTGAATTTGTCGACACATTTGGTGCAGGGGCAAGATAAAAACAGTCTGAAAAGGGACCCACAGGGGTTGGACGTTGAGGCGGTAGGGCCGCTTTTCTGTATCGAATTTGCCGCGTTTAACGATTCATCCGTCTACATCACTTGAATTGTTGTTTTATTTGTGCCATATCGATTGTGATTGAAGAATAAGACGTTTGTTATTAAAGAAGAGACTATTATTTTGAGGATCCCTCGTCACAACCATCCTGACAACGAGACCATGCCAGGCAACCGACCCCAGTGACGTCATCAGAAGTGCGATGTAACCTGTGCCACAGATGAATAGTGGATTGAAAACGAAATGCTGGTTACTGAACGTGTGATGAAAAAGGCGACTTGCCGTTCCACTAGCGGCATTTCATTTGCAAGAAGAGAATTGTGAAAATCATCTTTTTCCTGGTGATGAGCGGTACGCTGAAAGGAAGTTCATCGGCAAGACTGGACCACTCTGGACCTGGACCATGTTTCATGTGCTGGCGTAACCTGGCTGGAGCATAAGGATTTGTTCATCGATAGGTTTGTCTATATCTAGACAAACGGAGGTACTCTCATATTTTTCTTATTTTGTGAAGCCGAAAGAAAGTAAATCTTATTTCTTTGTGAGTAATTCGTTGTAATAATTGTTCCTAACGGAACCAAGAATGTTTTATGATTTTACTGTCAACTACCTACATCCAAACTTAGCGAGAAACATTTTTCTAATTTTACTAACGTACAGAACTGAGTGTAAGTTAGTAAATTTGCATACCATCGCGTTTGAGAGAAATTTTGTCGGATAGATTGTACTTTGTTGAGAAAAAATAAGATCTAGAATAGAATTAGAATTTAAACGCGATAGTAACGTTTGCGCTTTGACAAATTTATACTCGGGGTACAGATACCATATGAGATAGTGTCATCATTGTAACTCTTGATATAAAGTTAGTGCCTATAACATGACCTGTCAGATAGTAAGATTCCCTGGCAGAGATCACTGCTAAGACATAAGGCCGTCTAATTTTACCTCTTTTCGTAAATTGTTTATGTCATGTATTTTCTGTCTCTGTGTGTGCAATAAAGTGTTATCTTATCTTATCTTAGCCATCCCATGACATAATGGTAGAGATCGAGAAGTCTTAAGTAAATGCCTAGTTGTAACTATGACTAATGAGACACTAACTTTTCATCAGATGTAGAGTCTGATGTAGAGTCTGATGTAGAGTCTGATGTAGAGTCTGATGTAGTATCTGATGTAGAGTCTGATGTAGAGTCTGATGTAGAGTCGGATGTAGAGACTGATGTAGTCACATGTAGAGTCACATGTAGAGTCACATGTAGAGTCACATGTAGAGTTACATGTAGAGTCACGTGTAAAGCCGATTGTAGAGCTAAATTCAGAGTCACGAGTAGAGTCAAATGCAGAGTCACTAAAATCACAATGTTTAAGTCTTCCAAAGTAGAGTTGGTGGCTATACGGAAGGTTTGACTTCATGAGTCCTCACAATGACCTATTTCAAATTACAGTGAAATGCAAGCGCAGCATGGTGGTGCAATGGTGCGATTCTGTGGTGATGGCAGTGCGGCGCGGCGCGGTGGCGTAGTGGCGCAACGCAACGTCGGCACTCGTGGCGATAGTGTAGAGAGAGAGAGATCTACTGGCATCGCATATCATATGATTGCAATTTGGTGAGCAGTTTTCATTTTGTCATTATTTGTGCAAACGGCACCGAAATGCTCTTTTCCGTTCAATGAACATTCTTTTGTGCAGTTTCTGGCACTTTACTAGTTCAAACCTAGGATTACAATGATTGTTAATGTGGAATTTGATTTAAATAAATTGGATTAGTAACGATAAAAGTTCGTATTAGATTGACAGAATATGGGAACATGATTTGATTTAGTTCAGAGGACTAAATATTTAGTTGGTGTTTTACCACATTATTAGTAACGAAGTGCTGAAGATGTGTTTGTTTTATTGCGTGGCTGAATGAGTCGGCACGTTGTTGTGGTACCGTGATGGTAAATAGAGTAGAGCGGAAGCACTTGTAGTATGTACAAAAGATTATGTTTTGTTGTTGTTCCAAGCTGTCAGTCTAAAACGCGTTGAGACTCAGTTCAGTAATTTAGACGTACCTAGTTGAGAGCTTTTATTTTCAAATAAAGCTTTAAGTAATAACATTATTTACAAGCAGTTATCAGCTGCAGCAGCAGCATCGTCATTAAGTCAAATCAAACTCCGCCAAGATAAAGTGGAAATGGATTTTCATGAGTAAACTTATGAAGAGAGTTAATTTGTGTAAAATGATATTTTTAACGTTTGCCCTAAAATAGTTTTGAAGTTGTTAAAACTAAGTTTTTGAAAATGTACGATTAGCTCAGAAAGATGCCTCAAAGTGATGTATCCTCAGAATTAAATGTTTGTGATGTTGAATCGGATGTGAACAGTGCCGGTAAAGGCCTGTCTAACTATGTGCAAACACTTACTGACATGGCTACTTATTTGGTAATCCGCACGCTTCAGTCGTAGTCGTAACTGCGATTCGATAGGGTTGTACAGGGCGCGGTGCGGCTGAGGCTGTGGCAATCTAGCGTCTCATGGGAGACTATGTCATTATGAAATGACCATGTATGTTGAGCATACCGATTCTAATGTGGGAATCCATCCCATGGGAGACTATGTCATTACGATGACCACGTACATTGAGTGTACCGGTTCCAATGTGGAGATCCGTCTCATGGGAGACTATGTCATTATGAGATGACCATGTATGTTGAGCATACCGATTCCAATGTGGGAATCCGTCTCATGGGAGACTATGTCATTATGAGATGACCATGTATGTTGAGCATACCGATTCCAATGTGGGAATCCGTCTCATGGGAGACTATGTCATTACGATGACCACGTACATTGAGTGTACCGATTCCATGTGGGAATCCTTGCCACCTAATGTGTAGCTACTGTTAGTGATGTATGTTGTTTATATGACTTTGATTATTATATTGTGATTACGGTAACTTACTGTGAGGCATACTTTCTTCCTTATCTTTTATGTACCTACTAACCTTTTAGTCAGGTTAAGCCGAGCGAGAGTTAGCTCCATTGAAGTAATTTTAATTCAGATACACATGAGGACATGTGACACGTCAGAATGGCCGTGTCGGAGCGTAAACGCAGTGCTGGCCTCATAGGCGGCGGGATCGATTACTTTAATTTAAATTATAACGACATCTATAGAGTTATTTTGGAACTGTCGACTTAAAATATTAGCGCCATCTATTTTGTTGCTTTGTAACTATTAGTTGAGTCAGTTTAAACGTTGCGGCAAGCACTTGGGTGAATTGGATACAGAGAGATGGCAGGACCTGCCAAGTGAGTCGAATTTGTCGACACATTTGGTGCAGGGGCAAGATAAAAACAGTCTGAAAAGGGACCCACAGGGGTTGGACGTTGAGGCGGTAGTGGGGCCCGCAAGGGCCGCTTTTCTGTATCGAATTTGCCGCGTTTAACGATTCATCCGTCTACATCACTTGAATCGTTGTTTTATTTGTGCCATATCGATTGTGATTGAAGAATAAGACGTTTGTTATTGAAGAAGAGACTATTATTTTGAGGATCCCTCGTCACAACCATCCTGACAACGAGACCATGCCAGGCAACCAACCCCAGCGACGTCATATATAATACACGGCTAAATTTTAATTAGCATAAATATTTTAGGGGATGTTAGTGCCCATCAATATGAACAACTTTCACTATGGGGCCAACCATGGAATCGCGAAAAAAAAATCAGCTGTTCCATACAAAAGTACAACATCGAGTCGACTGAAATGTATGGAACAGCTGTTTTTTTTTCGTGATTCCATGGTTGGTCCCATAGTGAAAGTTGTTCATATTGATGGGCACTAACTTCCCCTAAAATATTTATGCTAATTAAAATTTAGCCGTGTATATATCTACTAAATCAGGTGTGATGAAGGCTAAGTGCTACGCCGTTGTTGATAAAAAAAAGACATTTTAACAATGTTATTAAATGACGTTTTTGACAGTTTTTAAATTAATTTTAGTCCCGAATTGAGGTGTTATTTCCCGTGATTTAATTTTAGATCTAGTTAAACCATCGTTAGCCTTTCCCCCAGCTACAGCCAGCGAGCGATGCTTCTGTCACCACTTTCAGTCGCCGTTCTACCGCTTGAGCGTGGCAAAGGAAATCAGGAAAATTTATCAAGGTATGAGACGGTGACTGCAGCAGGTTTTCCAACTCACCATAAGTAATTATTTCTACATGGGAGGTGATGTGACTTGTGATTCGCCCCAAATAATAATGTCAGTATAGTCTTTGGCGTCTAAATTCAATTTTGGTACATGAAATATTCTCATTCCTGATTTTTCCTTTTTTCTGCTGCAATTTTTCATCTCAACGCTAATTCTCTTATGTGTCAACGTTTGTTTTATAGCAATGCCAACAAAAAATATCGGAATGTGCGAAATATGCACTTCTCTGTATGACTAAATCAACGATTTTCTTTACATCAATACTTAAACATCTTGAATAAAAAAATAACTTGTAAATATGAGATGGGTCCTTCTTAAGTGAACTTTCGCTTTTAATACTAAACCACACAGAAGCGCATACTTTTACTGTATATAATCTATGAGCTTCAATAAGTTAGTAGAAGGATTAGGCGTTCCAACATAAAAGTCTGAGAATTCGATTAGCTGTTTGTCAACCATCGAGAGTGAGCCATTTTCCCTCGATTTCTATTAGACTTTAGAGGACAAGATCCACTACTAACAGCATGACAAAATTAGTACACAGATATTTCTGATCTATGCTGAGATTATTTTTTATAGTGTCAGTAGTAGTCGGGAGCACAAATTTATTAATTAAAACCAGTCAAAGTAAATGACAGTCCATTTCATTTCCCGTCACTCGCTCTATTCGCCATTATTTAAAAATTATTTTACGATCCTTTTTCACTGAATTATGTTCGTCAACTAACTCGATATTTATCAAGGCCCTTGCCTTGATAATATCCAGCCAGCCAGGATAAAGATAATTGCATTGAAAGTAAGAAATCGCATAACAAATGTAGGTACCATAAAAGCTTATAATATTACACTCGTTTGACTACCAAATTAGTTAATAATTTAACATTTTGACTTAGTAATTATTAAAGAATCATACTTTTGTTATCACGTTAAGTTATATTTTAAATAAACTTCAACATATTATTTAGAGTAAGAAGCGATAAGTTTGTAGAAATTTTGATTAATAGAAATATTGTTTTATGTATTTTTTTAAAACATGATTTTGTTGATTTTTTTAAACTTTGAGGCGCGGTAGAAGGCTAAAAGTATATTCTACTAATTTAATGATAATTTATTCTGATTCTACCTATGACCAACTGCAGCTCTTTTAAATTCAAAAACAAAAATTAAGTACCACCCTAACGTACCTAGGAAGACGACTTGACCTATCCTCAGATCTGATGTCTCGATCACTTGTCACCGACAATGATACGTCCAAGAAATTTGTATGTTGTTGATGGACACGTCACTTCACGTGACGCGATGTCCATTTCACGATTTGCGAATTCACTAAATCACGATACACAAATTATAACAATACAAAAATTCACATTGCGCCCCGCGCCAAACGAAACAGTTAATTAAGGTCAACCGGAGCTATTGTGTCACAATACTTTGAACGGCATATTTATCTGATTATAACAAAAATATTATGTATCCTTAGAAGCTACAACTAATGATACAAGTTAGGAAATTTTGTATTTTTTCTCTGGATCAGGTACCGGTGGTGTGTCACATTACATCACCACAACTTCTGTTTTTAATATCTCGTACTTTGCACGAAAATTAGCTGTCATAGGACCCAGGCTACATTGAACATAGTATAAAGGTCACAGCACATACATCAACTCGGAAAGGGATCGTAAACGTATCAACTCGAGCGGTTCAGTATTCTTTCTATGAAACCTCCTACTGCCAAGCACACTACTCGGAAACGTAACGTAATCGCCTCGCCTCGGGACCAGCTCACGAACCGCTTTGCGGGTCGCTCAACTTGCTATCCCCGCGCTTACCGCTAGTCGTCCACGCGCTCACGTCTCTCCGTACCCGAGCTTACGGCTCTACGCACAGTGGTCTGAAAATGAAAATGAACATCATTTTTTTTATAATTTTTTTTTCTCATTTTTTGTCATTTTTTTATTATATTCTTTATTGCACAAATAAAATAATAAAATTTTACAGTCTTAAAGTCTATATGGCAAAGGTGGACTTATCTCTGAAAGGGATCTCTTCCAGTCAACCCTGATCAATTAATAAGCAAAAAAGTAAAGTGGGTGACACAAACACAAAGTGCAACAAAATCTAAATTTTGATTAAACTATACAAAAAACTTAATACAAGAATAATATATACATACATATATATGCAATAATAATATATCCTTTACCGTGCCAGCTTACCTGTCACGGGATCAAATTACATCATCGGTTTGCCAACATCCCGTGACGGGTACTATGACCTTCAAGCGATTTTATTAGCTAAGTTATTGGATATAGAGTCTATTTTACCGTGTTTTTTGGACTCTTATGACAAATAATGTAATACGCTAACACCACAGACCATCCTAACACTTTTATGCGTCACTTGGATTTAACTATAGACGTTTTAAAGTTCAAGGTCATTCAAGGTCACGCGTGATTTGTTGCCGTTTTTGTATTTTTTATAGTTTTATTAGAATAAAACCATTTAATTTTATTATTTTCTAATAATTTAGTCTATTTATTATCAAGTAATAGTGAAATACATTGTTAAACATGCATAATTAAAATTTTGTGACATAAAATATTTTTATAAAATATAAATAAATAAATAAACAAATTAAAAAACAATAATTTACTCCGAAAATAAGATATTTTGATTGATTATTTTATAAAGATACCAATAAAAAATAATATATAATAATATATAAATATATAATAGTTCAAATTGCTTTTGCAAGTGCTGAGTGGACAATTTTGCGTCGCGATTTTTAATGGCTGGCAGATAACGCGATTTGCGAAAAAAGCTTGGCAACCGATGGGCATGTAGGTATATACTACATACACATAATATATATAAATATTAATGATCATGACGTTAGCATTGTAAGGAAGTGATCTTTTAACTTAGTTTTGAAAGTCGCTAAGGTAGGGGAATCTTGAATAGCGGTGGGGAGCTTGTTCCAAAGCTGTGCAGCGTGAACAGAGAAAGGGTGAAAGGAAAAGTTGGTTTTGCTAATCGGCAATGCAAGCACTTTAGTAACGCAAGCCCGCCGGCCGCGAGAAGGAAGAGGAAGATAGTGGAAACGAGAACGAAGATAGGAGGGAGAGTGAGGGTCATTTAGTATTTTATACAGAGTGCAAAGAATGTGCATTTCACGTCGTCGACGAATAGGGAGCCATTTTAACTCCATGCGAAAGTGGGACACGGAAGCGTATGGCCAGGTTTTGCAGGCGTTCAAGCCGATCAAGCTGATCCTCAGTTACATCCAAATAGCAGACGTCAGCATAGTCAAGAAGAGGGAGAAGAAGAGATTGCGCCAGCATGATTTTGGTTTTGAAAGGGAGAAAGAACTGAAGCCGTTTGAGAGACAGAAAGGAGTAGTGGATGAGTTTGCTCACATCAGCAAGGTGGGATGACCAGGTCAGGTCATATTACAATCCATTACCAACCCCAAATTACGTACTTTGTCGGCAAGAGCTATTACTGTGTCATTGTAAATGAGGGGGGGAACCATGTTCCAGTCTACCTTAAACCTTAACCTACTATTGCCAACAATCATGGCTTGGGATTTGGATGGGTTGACAATGAAAGGCTGAAGTGATTACAAGTGAAATTTGGATAGTGAAAATGGAGAACAAAAGTGGTGAAAGTACACCACCTTGTGGTACACCTGACAATAAATTGGACCAATCAGAGGAATCCTCTTTATTTATAACACGCTGTTGGCGATCAAAAAGATAGGTTCGAAACCATTTTACTGCAGCGTCCGAAACATTTAACGAGCGAAGGGTAGCAAGAAGCAGATCAAAGTCAACACTGTTGAACGCACTGCTGAAATCCAGAAGGATAATAGCTGTCAGTTTGGTGTTATCCATCGCACACCTAATATCCTCCGTAATATTCAGCAGTGCTCCAACAGTGCTGTGTGAGGGACGGAAACCGGATTGGAGGGAGCATAACAGTGAGTTGGAAACGAGAAAGGAGTACAACTGTTTATGGACGATGGATTCAAGCGCTATGGATAGGACTGGGAGAATGGAGATGGGGCGATATTCTGAAGGCGACGTGGGATTAGGCTTTTTTGGCAGTGGAATGACATTAGCTCTCCTCCACGATGCTGGAAAAACATTATGTGCTAAGGAAAAGTTAAAAACGTGAGTGATTATATGCACAATATCATCCAGCACGGGAAGAAGCATGTCAAGGCTGAGATCGTCACTTCCAATTGCTTTGGAGGTTATGGAGGCGATGCTCTTCTCAACCTCACTTTCAGAGACTGCAGTGAAACAAAAAGTCGAATGAGCAGATGGGACAAGGTTAGACAGGTAGTTAAGAGAAGAAGATTTCGAGAAGGCATCCAAAATTACAGGAGGAGCAGAAAAATGTTTATTTAAGGAATTAAGATCTGCAGTACTTTAACACGTATCCACAATCGGTCTTACCTACTCCTAACGACTTTAGAAAATTCCATACGTGTTTGTTAGGAATGTTTTAAATTTTAGTGTGGATGTATTTACGCTTTGCGTATCGACACATGCGGTTACAGGTGTTTCTCAATCTCTTATAGGCAGCCAAATTTCCCTGCGTTGGTGATTTTTTGTACATACTCTTGGCCTTATCACGTCTGGTCATGGCTTTTTCTATTTCCAGGGTCAGCCAAGGGGCAGGCATATGTTTTACACGCACCGGTCGAACCGGAGCGTGAACGTCATATAACTTGATCAATTCATTCGTAAAAAACTGCACCATGTCATCAACGTTGACAGACAAGAGCACCAGTGGGGACCAGTCAATTTGCCTCACATTCTCTCTCAAACTGTTTAAATCCATCTGCTGAAAATTGCGCTGAAAAAGTACAAGTGGTTTATTTATTTATTTATTTATTTATTTACACTTTATTGTACACACAGATAATACAGATAGACAAAAAAAATATACAAAGGAGACATACAATTGGCGGCCTTATCGCTAAAAGCGATTTCTTCCAGACAACCTAGGGATGGACAGGATAAGAAAACAAAGTATGATGGGATAGTTAAAGGTGTACAAAGTGTTAAGTAAAAAAACAATAAACTTACTACTTACATCTAAATAAATTAATATATACCTACATATTTACACATTAATACGTCATACTTAATAACTTATAAACCTTTATTATTAACTATTTAGCCTTAGGAGAACGTAATTTGTAGTTAAGATAAACTAAATCGTGATGAAAGAAGGGCGCTGTAAATTGGCCATAAGAAGAGACGAAAGAAGAAAGAGAGAAAGGTCAAGAAGAGAGGGTTTTTTTTTTGAATTTTTTTTTTTAATTTTTTTATCCTTTTGTTTCTCATTCTTTTTTTATGGAACTACTGTGCGGCGAGCCGTAAGAGCGGCGTCGTCGCCTAGCCGTAAGCGCGGCGTCGCCTAGCCGTAGCCGAGCCGACGTACCGACGGTGATCCGGTTTGGTTACGTGCTTGCGTTAGGTTGACGCCTGGTTGACGGCGAGGCAAAAGGCGATACGGTGTCGATCCCTTTCCGAGTTGATGTAATGTGTTGTGTCCTTAAATCATACGGATATCTACATTATTTTGCAAAATTGTTTTTTTACAAAATTTGCTTATATTCAAGTTAATCTACCTATGTCTGCATTAAAATTATTAGGCACGTTAACGAAGACACCTACACTCCTTTTTTAGAAAAAATAGCATTAAAACGGACATATAAATGATTTGAGTCATTGCAACGTATTATGAGAGAAATAAACGTTTATTATTATTCCCTTTATTACATTTTAAATACTTACAAAATTATATTTCTAAACATTTAATTTTTACAATGTATAACACAAATAATATAACATTAAAAAATACAAAAATGCAGTTCCTCAACGGTAGCAAGATCAGGGTCCCGGCTACCGATGGTTAAGGATCCAGAGACAGGAACCTTCTCACTATACGGGCCGTGTCCATTATTATTATTATCCTACCAACAATCAAACAATTCGTTAGAACCTGAGACCGCTGGATCTGGGGGGCTACCACCTAAGCACCGTCGGCTTGAAGCCGATTACGACGCATCGTGCCATCCTTGTCATGTCGTAACAGATTTGGTATCGCATGACAAGTATGGCACGATGCGTCGTAATCGGCTTGAAGCCGACGGTGCTTAGGTGGTAGGGGGCCTGGTACCGTTGGTTTGTCACATCACCACAGATTCTGTATTGATAACTCACCCCCTCCAGTGGCGGGCGGCGGCGTGGCGGCGGCGGCGCCGAAAGCGCTCGTGCCTGGAGTCGGCTTGGACACGTGAGGGGAGGACGCGCTGGTGCCGGCGTTAAAGAACCCTGTACAACAATAATTATATTTAACGAAAATAACAAACCTTGACGAGTTTTTCATCGGTTCTTCTTGTTACATCTCCTGCTACAGCGGGAGACCTTGTAACGAGAAATAAGAGATGGCGTAGCTTCTTTGACATTCACACATGTTTGTAACAGCCCAGACTAAATGAATTTTCGAAGTATAAATTGACAATCTGTATTTCACCTGGCCACGTGATTTACTGAATTTCAACTTTGTTCCGTAGCTTCAAAAGCGTTGACAGGAGCTTTTATTAGTTCAAAACAACCGTTACTAATAAAATTGAAGTAGCAAATCCCACTAATATTATAAATGTGAAAGTTTAGATGTTTGGATGTTTAGATATTTGGATGTTTGAAGGTTTCTTACTCAATCACGCCAAAGGACTGAACGGATTTGGCTGAAATTCGTCAGACACAGATACTTTCTAGCCTGGAGAGGAACATAGGCTACTTTTTATCCCACCAACCAAACGGTTCGGTACAACCTGAGACCGCTGCATCTGGTACCCGTGGTTTGTCACATCACCATAGATTCTGTATTGATAACTCACCCCCTCCAGTGGCGGCGGCGCCAAAAGCACTCGCGCCCGAAGTCGGCTTGAACACGTGAGAGGAGGACGCGCTGGTGCCGGCGTTAAATAACCCTGTATAACGAATAATATTTACCAAACAAAAACAACCCTTGACAAGTTTCTTGCCGGTTTTTGTCGTTACTAACACCCGTTTGCACTAAACTTAAGAATCGCCTAAGTCTTTTCCTAGCTAACTTAAGACATTCTTAACAAAAAATTGCTTTGCACTAACCTTATGACATACTTAAATGCACTTTAGGCTATTCTTAACTTACGGGCCCAATATCGAGCACCTAAGGCTTAAGAAATACCTATATCAATGGTTATTGTCTGTGGCATTGTGAGCAAAGAGTAGTGCGACAAGCTTTTCTGTTCCGGTGATTATCTTTGGAACTAAAACAGTTTTCATTGCAAGTGACACCTCTGTCACGGCTGTCACCGGAACAGAAAAGCTTGTGGCTTTTGTATTCTTGTTTGTTAGATAGAGACACAACACATGTGACATACGTCATTCATCATTTATTTAAAAAAAACTATAAACTTCTCGTTACATCTCCTGCTACAGCGGGAGACCTTGTAACAAGAAGTATGAGATGGCGTAGCTTCTTTGACATTTACACATGTTTGTAACAGCCCAGACTGAATAATTTTTCGAAGGATAAGTTGGCAATCCGTATTTCACCTGGGCCCCAAGTCTGCTAATTTACAAATGGTTTAATTGAATCTTAATTGGATCTCAATAGCGGTTTTTGACAATTTTGGTATTCTGCTACTAACTTAAGACCAATGGTATACGACTGAACTGCCATCGGAATATTTGCTATGCTTTGCTATCTTCAATGGTATTACAAACGTAGCTCGATTGTTGAGTTAATCGGTATTCTACTCTCATTTGACATTTGTTTGACAGGACTCTCAATGACAATTGAGTTACAGCCACCGTATTTGAATAAAAGTGTTTTATTATCATTGTGTCATGTTTTACTAACAATGCCAATTTAATGTTACAAAAACGTTTATTTTTATGAAAACTATCGGTCATTCATTAATTTAGTCTCTTAGTAGATTTTAGAAGGCAACACCAACTGAGACTCCATAACGATTCAATTACGATTTAATTGTGATTCTATTGAGCTGACGTACAAGTTTTTACAGAATACCCAATTTGTTTTAATCGTAATGGAATCGTAATTGAGTCTCAATTGAATATCAATATAATCTTATGTTAGAAACACCCCCCGCTTCGGCTCCGGTTTGACGGCACAAACAAGTGACGTCACCAGAGTGGAAGGGGAACTTCACTTGGCGGCAGCTGCGACGGCGGCGCTTCACTTTTGCTGCGGCGCTCGGACGGGACGGACGTGCTCTCTAGTGCTTGTTGATTATTGTGAAAACATGTGAAATTAAAGCGTTATTTGGGTTACTTTCATGTCTTTTTTTAAAAAATCAACTACACTACTGGTTTTTAAGATCAGAAGTGGGATTGGTTCGCGCGTTTTTGATCGTTCGCCATCGTTAGTTTTGGGAAATAGGTGTAGAAAAAGAAAAACGTTGAAGTTTAAAATTTTTATTTATATTTTTAATAAAATACGTGTGTGAGGTAGATTCTTTTAGAAAATTGTGTTTGTGTTTTTGTGTGACCGTTTGGATTTTCTCTGTAAGTACTTATTAAGTGATAGTTTAGTTGTGATAATGTCAGATCGCGAGTCTATTAAGTAATCGTGCAAATGTTAGTAGACGACGGAATAAAAGGCGCGTTTCTCGTGAAAATCGTGATTCTTATTCTAAGCGCCGGAACCGTTCTCGCGATTCGTATAGTAGATCACTGAGACGTCGTTGTAGGTCTCCTAATTTCGATAATGCGCGACGGGCGCCGCGTTGGTTCGTATGCCTGCCGCGACAGCCCTAGACGCGATCCTATGGATAGAATTCTTAAGAGGTTAGATGCACTAGAGGAGCGGATGCTTTTATCAATCGCATCATCGTCTACTCCCGTACCGCGCTCGAGCGCTAGGACCTCTACGCTTCCGTTGGCGGCGGCGTCCATCGCCGCTACGTCAGCTGCTGGTATGATGATGTGATGCCAGCGTGGATGCCGCGGACAGGATTTTTGGTGCACTGTCATCGTTAATTGAAGTAAGATCTAAGCATTACTACCTACATATCTAACTTTGACCCTAATGTCCATGATTTTGACGTGTGGTGTGCAGAGGTAGATCGCTGGGATGATGGGGAATGTTTAGGACGTATCAGTAACTGCCTGCGTGGCGATGCTCGAACGTGGCTTAGTGATTGGGTCACACCACTGGACGCACGTGGACAAATTTCAAAATCGAGTTTCGTTTGTTGTGTCCGCGTGAGGTTGACATGGCCTCTGTTTTGTGTGATGGTCAGGTTCGGCCGAGCCCGAGTGAAACTGAGGCCTTGGTAAGATCCCCAAAGCCAACCAACGTGCGAGTAGTTCGTCAATTCCTGGGGCTGGCTGGCTATTTCCGTAAATACATTGCTGGCTATGCATCTAAAACAGTTTGTATCACCACTTTGAATATTACCAAGCAAGCCACGACGCAGACATCATCGCTTCAGGTTTTGGCTGGCATCGAGGGGACAACTCCAGTCCTACGGTCCTTGGTGCGGGATGTGGCGTTGAACAATCCCAATCCTAACCGAGAGGGATTGATGACACTACGGAGGCAATGAACATCCGAGTTGCTCGCTGCTAATCAACAGCGCCAGGACGCCTAAGTGAATGAAGGTCGTCGAATGCCTCGTAATTTTGCTGTCGGCAGTTATGTTTTTGTTATGTTTTTGTTCGCAGAGCACCGGGAAATTGGACTCTGGCATGCGTGGCCCTTACAGGGTCATGCGAGCACTACCACACCACCGCTACGAACTCGAGCTGCTGGCCGGGTCTTATGGCAAGAAGACCCAAGCCGCCGCCGAGCACATGATCCGGTGGCAAGGCGAATGAAGCCCGGAAACTTGCCAGGCTTTCTTCGAAGGTGGCTCTGGCTGTCCAGGCAGACGTCATGCTAACTTTGGGCCTCTGACGTATTAATTTCGGCTTAGTCCGGGCAGACGCTATGCTAACTTTGGGCCTCTGGCGTAGATATCAATTTCGGCTTAGTCCGGGCAGACGCTATGCTAACTTTGGGCCTCTGGCGTAGATATCAATTTCGGCTTAGTCCGGGCAGACGCTATGCTAACTTTGTGCCTCTGGCGTATTGTTAGCTTGACAAGCAAGTACGGCTTCTGTCAATGCTAACGAATGAGCGATCATAATACGCGAAAATTATATTTCGCTATTATGTCTCTCATGTTCAGTATTTGTAAACGATGGTATTCCGGAGCCATTGTTTATAAATTTTTGTTTAATGTGCCTTACAAATTTGCTAAGATTTTACATAACTTATTTGCATCCAACGTTTGATCACTTGAGTGCACGCTTGTGGTCTTGCGTTGAATGTTACATTACTAATAAATGAATTCAGCTCAGTATAAGAAAATTTCTTACTGAACTGATAAACTAAAACTTTGAAGTATTTTTCAGATAATAATGAACTTAATGAAATGGACCAGGAAATCCCGGGTCCATCTTCAGCAGTCCAGCCTGCAGCCAACCAATCCCTGGCAAACCAGTTGCCAGACGACAACGACCAGCCACCAGCAGGCGAGGACGCCGCACCGTCAGGAACGGCCCTGTTAGAAACACCCCCCGCTTCGGCTCCGGTTTGACGGCACAAACAAGTGACGTCACCAGAGTGGAAGGGGAACTTCACTTGGCGGCAGCTGCGACGGCGGCGCTTCACTTTTGCTGCGGCGCTCGGACGGGAAGGACGAGCTCTTTAGTGCTTGTTGATTATTGTGAAAACATGTGAAATTAAAGCGTTATTTAGGTAACTTTCGTGTCTTTTTTTAAAAAATCAACTACACTTCTGGTTTTTAAGACTTATTTAATTAAAATTAGCAGACTTGGGGCCCCGAGCACGTGATTTACTGAGTTTCAACTTTGTTTCGTAGCTTCAAAACTGACAGGAGACTCAAAGCTGACAGGAGCTTTTGAGAGTTCAAAAGAACCGTTACTAATAAAATTGAAATAGCAAATTCTACTAATATTATAAATGTGAATGTTTAAAGATGTTTGGATGTTTAGATATTTGGATGTTTGAATGTTTCTTGCTCAATCACGCCAAAAGGCTGAACGGATTTGGCTGAAATTTGGGATACAGATACTTTGTAGCCTGGAGAGGAACAAAGGCTAATTTTTATCCCACCAACTAAACATTTCGGTAGAACCTGAAACCACTGGATCTGGTACCGGTGGTTTGTCCCATTACCTCAGATTCTGTATTGATAACTCACCCCCTCCAGTGGTGGGCGGCGTGGCGGCGGCGGCGCCGAAAGCGCTTGTGCCCGGAGTCGGCTTGAACACGTGAGGGGAGGACGTGCTGGTGCCGGCGTTAAAGAACCCTGTACAACAATAATTATTTGTAACGATAAAAAAATAAAACCGTCTTCAAAAAAATTACATAAAAAGGAAGAAATAATCCCTCGAATACTGTATTCACACCAAATAACGTAAGTACTATAAAGTCGGGCGGGTTTTAACAAAAACAAAAAAAAATTGTACATGTTTCACGCCCGACTTCAAAGTACTTACGTTATTTGGTGTGATTAAAGTATTCGAGAGATTATTTCTTCCTTTATATGTCATTTTTTGAAGGCGGTTATATTTTTTTATAACAATAATTTTTATTTCACTCTTTTTAGTCAATCATGCAGGCATAGATTAATAACAGCTTCGCTTCGCAGGCAATTTAGAATCAGTGGCAGTGATCAAACTCAAAACCTCCTTTTTCGAAGTCGGTTAAAATACCTTGATGTATCCCTTTTTTAACAAAACAAGAATCATCTTAATCGGTTTATAAACAAAGGAGTTATGCCTAAAGATACGTATTAAATTCACATAAAGTGGTAACGAAAACGACAGTATTTTCAAGATTTCCTGAAAACTACTGAACCGATTTCAAAATTTCAAAAAATGGGACAAACTTGGAAACCAACCTGGGGTGCAATTGCGTAAGGTAATCGTATTAATTTGACAGTTCATATCGTATTCAATCGGCTGCAATTTGTATGGAATGACATTTATTATGATACAATATGAACTGTCAAATGAATACGATTGACTTTACGCAATCCCATAGCTGATGTAATAACGTTGGAACCATTTCAATCGGTTCAGCCGTTTTCAAGTAATCGGTGGACATACACAAAAAAAAATATACATACAGACGAATAGAGAACCTCCTCCTTTTCAATTTTTGAAGTCGGTTAAAAAGAACAAACCTTGACGAGTTTCTTGTCGGTTCTTCTCTTTACATCTCCTGCTACAGTGGGAGACCGGATATGTGAAAGGTGTCACTGACAAGATTGGGAGGATTCTGAAGCGTGCTTCGATTCATACTTACTTCAGGCCGCCGAAGAAGATTAACCAATTCTTACCACCAGTCAAGTGTAATATCCCCTTTCAAGTTGCAGGCGTTTACAAACTAGATTGTGACTGTGGGCTCTCCTACATTGGGCAAACAAAGAGAAGCATAGGGACGCGCGTTAAAGAACATGTAGCTGACATCAAACATAGGCGCGATAATAAGTCTGCAGTGTGTGAACATTCATTTGAGGGAATCAACCATTATATAAGGTTTGACAAACCGCAGATCCTCGCTAGAGAACCAAGATACTTTCCCAGATTGATGCGCGAGGCTATTGAAATTAGCAAATACCCAAATTTCAATAGAGAAGATGGTTGGAAGATACCACCAGCTTGGGACCCTATAATCCATCAAGTAAAGTCACAACCTGTGACAATCCAACCTACGTCACCATTGCCTTTCACTTAGCAACAGGAGTTTTTTTTTATTCGACTTTCCTGAAAAACCGATTTTCCATATTTTCAATAACTGTTATATCCTGAGACTACATTATCATGTTTCAGACACATCTGAAATCTGAAAACGTTTCAGTAAAAAATATATTTATATAAAACAGTATTATTTATTTCCTTTTTCTGCTAAAAACATCTTTCTTTTCTTTTGAATGGTTATTCAACATATTTAGGTCAATTATAAGTCGAACAGGTATATTCTACATCGTCAATCAATATTAGATAATAAACAATTTAAAAACTCTTAAGTTTTGAATTGAAGTTAAGAGAAGCGACATCTATTAATCAGTTTTAGTACTATGGGAAAAGCCAGCGCCGTGCTGCGCAGCGGCAAGTAGCGGAGTTAATAGCATGTCTATGATATAGTACTGAGAAGTTTTGCTACTCGTTACGAGATGGCGCTAGTGGACTTGGATTTTTTGTAAATAAAACCATTTATGAAAATAACACTATATAATCCTTTTCTTTTTAATTCTTCTTTGCAACATGATGATTAATAAACTAGTAATTTTAATATTACTTACAAAAGCTTGGTTTAGGGTTAAATGTAGGAAAACCATTATGTCTCTCCTAGCATGCAAATATATATATTTCTCCTGAAATTCTTGATTAAAATTTATCCTGAAGGAATTTTCTCATCTAGGAAGTCTTTAGTAAAAGGTAATATAGATAGATAGGTGTCTACAACCTTGAGTTATGAAGTAATCCTGAAAATTCAAAACATCAAAATGAATATTTCTAAAATTCAATATTTTCAATTTATCTAAAAATACAAGTTGGAAATTAAAATAATTCAGTTATAAATTAGTATACTAATTATGCTGATAAAAGATAAATTGATTTAGAGTAAATCCTTTGCTTAAATAATTTGAAATAAGCAAAACTAAATGTTTTGAGTTTTTCAACGCAGTTGAAAAACTGACTATTGCTTGAAAATAATATAGAATGTGTGTCTATTGTTAAGAATAGTTATTTCTCTGTTCATCCTAAATCTGTGCATAATTTTGAAACTAGAATTAGCTCAGTACATTCTGTCAATTGTAAGAAATCACTAAATATGGAATTTCAACATTGCAAAATTTGATAAATTTTGGTAAATTCTAAATTTGTCAAAAACTTTATAGTATGTATTGGATTTATAATTCTGATATAAATTAGATAATTTCAAAGTGTCCTTCTTATAGTATAATAGAATTTATTACTTTAAGAAGTAATAAACATTGTAAATTTCAAGTTGTAAAATATACAAAATGACAAAAGATTGTTTCTAAAAGCTACATTAATGAATGTATTTTATTGGTGCATATAATGATGATATATTTACCTGAGAGCTTGGTATTTTTAGGATAACACCTTTTGAAAGATTTCTAGTACAAGTTGTCTGTTTAAAAAGCTTCATAAATAGTGTTTTAAGTAATTCAGTCCTGGAGAATAAAGACACGTTTGGAGTTAGTTTAGGCTAGGTATGAGTACACTAAGATATTAGAAAAGGTTTTATTTTGTAATTAAATAAACTTAACGTCACAGATGAGACGAAATCTCTTAAAAGACATAACAAGTACCTAAAGTCGATTTTGGGTTTAAAACCATGATTTAACTTAAATAAAATTAAGGAAGATATATATTAGGGATTTCTAATTAATCTTCTATTAGTAAAACTTAGCCTAAATACACTAAATTCAATATTTAAATAAAATTTTAGAATTTTGAATTACGCGCCATTGCATGAGGCCAACTAATGCCTTATTCACAATGTGCAAGGAGCGATTGAACAAAATCTTTTTGAGTCAATGTACCTTTGCGTTATGTAATACATAGCTGATACATAGCGGAAAGGTGATAATATCATCCTTTGATCATTTAACTAGTTACACTATATGAAAGTCTGATAATTCTGTCCGACGTGAGCCTCAAAACATATTTGACTCAAAACATAATGACACGAATTATAGCTTCTTAGTTTAGTTTCATATAGGAGTTCTGTAGCGCAGGCATTGTTTTGCTATTTGGCTAGATTTTAACTACGTTACTACAGCTAAATATTAAATTTATTAAGCGACAGTGCTGTCATCTATAATGAAACTATGATTTTGTGCGTCTGTGGGGTCTCTTATTTAGAGAAAACAATAGAATCATAGACTAGAATACAGATTTTATTACAGTCTAGATTGTCTATGGTAAAGACTTGCTAAGGTGACCACTTTTTGACGATTACCCGTTTTATAGGGAGAATTTGGGAGTTTATACCTCTAATTCGATTTATTTAGATTAAAATATTTCGTTATTTAGACCTAGAATTTTGCTGCAAACTGATTGAATATTGTATGTTGGAATTGATTGAAGTCTGGAGAAGCAGTTTTGCGATGAAGTGTGCACAAACCACAGAGTTTGAGCATGTCGATATGGAAATGTTTGAGATCTCGTTAGTGGAAGGGAGTGAACACTTTTCGCATACGGTTCTCATGATTTCGGCAGCTCTGAACATATATTTATGCATCAAATTTAATCTAAATCAAGTATTTAAATTTTCTGAAATTTACACCTGAATAACTTTTGAATGAGTTTATCTAAAGCTGCTAAAGTTGGAAATTTACTTGGTTTTGGATAGAGGAATAAGATTTACCACAGTAGGTAATATCTTATTTTCTCGAGATGTCTTAAGATAATCTAGTTTTATCAAATAAATAATTATTTATACCTAAATCTAGATATGGCAACATATCAGAATAACTGAATTATTCTTATGTGGCGAATTGACGACGTGGCGGGCGAGTTCTAGAAAGTTCTACAAACGATAGTATAAAAGGCCTAGGTTCGTGGACTAGAAAAACAGTTCGGGAGAATTTTTCAGCAAAGCAGGTCGAAGCGCTGCTCGTTTGCTTAACGGGATTTTACTAAAAAAACAGTTCGGGAGAATTTTTCAGCAAAGCAGGTCGAAGCGCTGCTCGTTTGCTTAACGGGATTTTACTAGAAAAAGAGTTCGAGAGAATTTATCGGCAATGCAGGCCGAAGCTCTGCCCGTTTGCCTGGTCGCGATTCGGTATTTTACTAGTGAAAAGTATTTAACAAGTGAATTTAAGAGAAATCTCTGCCCAAAATTATTTCAATTTAAATATTTTCTTTAAATACTGTGTTTTAAAGCTGTGGTTGGTAAGCTTTTATTAATTTATCTCCATTATATTCTTGGAATCCTCATTTTTGAGTCTGGACTGAGTTTTGAAAGAAGCCGGTGATGATTTACAGTTCTTGGCCAGACCTGTATTTCTTCAGTAAGATTTCATGATGGCATTTCCGATCTTCTCTTGGGTAAATACTTTTCTTGTGGGAATGTTTGCTCTCACTGACCTCTATTATACCTACCACTGGACTGGTTGACGTAAAATATTTTTGTGATCATTTGAGTATCGCCATTTTGGCGCTGTAGGCAGATACAAAAGTACTTGGAACTAACATTAGTGATGTTCTTAGGTCGACTGTGGTAATGATAATATATCGATGATAATAAACATAATAAATATTTATTTTTACAATCTAAGCCCATAGTAAATTTTTTAAGAAACTGTCTACATGAACTTGATAACAGATAATATGAACCTAAATACTTTTTTGTTTGTAAATACGTGTGTTACGTTCTGGCCCGGCTACGGCGCCGGCGGCGGCGTCAATTAAGGCTGTAAACGGTAAGGATACGTACCTCGTAGTACCTCGATGGAAAAAAAGAGTACCACAGTATTTCATCAGTGAAACACATTTTTGGTGGCCGGGCTGCAACGCATAGGACCCAACTCGGCCAGGCCACGCTTCTATCGAAATAAATACTAAGTTTATGATGCAAGTTTGGTACGGGGTAATGGTACCTTTTCTGTACCAACGAAAATCAGTCCGTTTTTCTTTAAAATCGTAATTAAATTAATGTTTTGGGAATCGAAATTTCTGACAAAAAACGCCTGACATTCATGATTAAGCAATATACGTAACTCGACGTCTTGTGTCGATCAATCAATAATGTCAGGCGTTTTTTGTCAGAAATTTCGATGCCAAAATTTTTTATTTAATTGCGATTTTAACGAAAAAACTGACAGATTTTCGTAGGTACAGGATAGGTACCATCAGCCCGTACCAATATTGCATCATAAACTTAGTATTTATTTCGATAGAAGCGTGGCCGGGTTGGGTCCTATGCGTTGCAGCCTGGCCACCAAAAATGTGTTATAACTGTTGAAATACTGTGGTACTCTTTTTTTCCTTTGAGGTACTACAAGGTACGTATCCGTACCGTTTACTGACACACACAAATACAGCCTTAATTGACGTTATATTACTTAATTCATGTTATAAAGGGGTAGCTTATACAAAATAAAAAACAGAAATAAGTACTGCTCAAGTAACAAGTTTATTTAAAAAAAAAGGTGTTATGTGTGAAGAAACACTAGGCGTCAAAATGTTTTGAAGAAAGTGAATTCGTTTCCTTCGGGGTCCAGTTTAGCGCTTTCATATTTTGTAACCACCTGTTTCTTAGACTCAATTCGGAAGGAAATCTGCAAAAATAATTGATCAAATTTTAATTAAGATCTACAAGTGTAATTTAAAACAAAAAAAGATTTATTACTAAAACCACGACTATTTTCTGCATACGTATTATAAGACTCGGATTTCAATTGTCGAATAAATCGACCTCGCATAGCATGTGGGGTCGACCCAGTTTTTTTTTTATGCAACCCATATTTTTTAAAAGAAGTAGTTTAGTTTTAGGATTACTAAACTACTACTTAAAAAAAAATATGGGTAGCAGAAAAAAATAAACCCTGGATCGACCCCACATGCTATGCGAGGTCGATTTATTATAAAAGTAGGAAGTATGTGTTACTCAATCGTGTTACGTCATAACGGCTGAACAGATTTGGCTGAAATTTGAGACACAGATATTTTGTTGCCTGGAGAGGAACATAGGCTACTTATTACTATTTATTCCGCAAAAATATTACATTCCCACGGGATAACGTTGAGTAGTTCACACGGGCGAAGCCGCGGGCGGAAAGCTAGGTACTACCATAATGCCGAAAGACGGGTGTACAACAGCTACTGAATCAGCCTGAGCTCTATCAACTTTTGGTATTGAATATCGACATTTTATCGATAAGAATTTGTCAATCACTAGTGAATTATAAACAAAACATTTTTTACATTATTCTCTCAAAATTCATCATTATAATGCCTAGATATTGATAAGATATCATTGCAAACAATTTTCAGATAGTAATCAAATGCTTTTTATTTTGACAAAAAAAAAACAATTTAATACACTCACCTGTGAAATTATGTTTTACTCCCTTTTTCGTACTGAGTTTTACAAACCACACATTTCTTCACGTTTATGAGCTTAACTTTCTTAATAACTTTTATAATTAAATACGAAATCACAACGAAATAACACAATATAAAATAAAGACTTTTAAAAATCTCGCGGCTGTCACAATCTCACGTCAAAATTAGTTCTCAGCACCTTCGTAGTGACACTAGTAGCGCTTCAAATTGCTACACAAAATTAGCTGTCATTTGTATAGAGACAGCTTATCCAGTGGTATAATAGAGATCAGTGGTTTGCTCTGGATGCGGGTCTGAAAGCTGTCAAGTGTCAAAAACTTCGACCAGTAATATTTGAAAGCAAGAATTGAATATTACGGAATTTGTTTTAAATTCTTTTAAATTAATATTGCTACCATACCGTCAGTATTAAATTCGGATTTCGTGATCTAATCATCGAATCGCTTATTCGATATAAGATTTGTTTGATTTACACGCCGCGACAAAGTGTTAAAGTGTGTGTTAATCGTGAAAATCTGTTTGAAAACAAATTCTCCTTTTAAAATTTATCCAAAACAACTTTTTCACACGTTGTGATGTGTGTTGTTATTTAAAAAAGGCTTATCTGAGCTCTTTGTACAATTTGAAGAGGGAATTTGGTCCATACAGAGTTTCATATGAAGTGAAGTGTAGTGCTTTGGTACGTGAGGATTATTGCTAGATTTTGATCTGAAATCTAGCAAGGGTGAGTGTAGAAGATAAGGTGTAATTTGGATATCAGACTTTAGCTAAAGACTCAGTACTAAATTCCTTGGAAACAGATATTCTCTGTCCCAGTAAATTGATTTCTGAAACATTCAGAAGTTTCAAAGCTGAAACTTGGCACAATGTCTGATAGACAAGTTCTTGTACTTGTAAGATCTGCCCTCATCTTAAATTATTATTTGCTTGCATGTCTGTGCAAGTAGAATTCTGTTTATATGTTTAGATACTGAAATTGGAAAAGAGGTTTTTATCTTCACAAGAGTGATATGTCTAAAGTCTCTACTAGACTCTAACTAGTTAAACCTGATGTTATTTGAACATGACCTCTCATCCTGATCAAGTGTCAAAGTTTTGATATATGGAATTCTGCAGCGCTTCATTCAAACTATGTTTTTTTATTTACTACAGCTGTTGTATGAACAGGCTGCTGTTCTACTCTCATAATTACTTTTATAGTCTAATTTTGACTATAATTAAACTAGAATTCTATCACAGATTCTATAGAGAAACCGTAGCCTTTCATACAAAAGCTGTTTTATCATGATTTATTTTACTGTATTAATATTTATATTATACAGACACATACTTACATCAGTTCACACTATCCATACACAACTCAGGTAGTAGTTGTGTTTATCGATTTATGCGAATTTATCCAATATATTCTATATTATATATTCGACGCTTCTCGTAACGACTCCGTAGCTCAGTGGTTAGCGCAGTCGCCCGGAAAGCGAAAGGTCGTGGGTTCGAGTCCCATCGGAGCTAGTTCTGAGACGGGTCGATTTTTTCTATATACTTTATTTTCCATTTTTCTATATTAAAATTTGCATTGTGAATGCAAAAATCTAAAAATTAAAATAACTTGCAATAGTAATTTCATCTTTAGCGATTGCCAAATACCTGAAAAGGTATTTCTTTCGCGTGTGAGGGTAGTAATATCTCCACATTGATGAAATTAACGCTGACTATACAGCGAGTAAGAAGTATTGGATAAATTCGACGCTTCTCGTAACGACTCCGTAGCTCAGTGGTTAGAGCAGTCCCCCGGAAAGCGAAAGGTCGTGGGTTCGAGTCCCATCGGAGCTAGTTGTGAGAAGTATAAGTTGGCAATCCGTATTTCTCCTGGGCACGTGATTTACTGAGTTTCAACTTTGTTCCGTAGCTTCAAAATCATTGACAAGAGCTGTTGTGAGTTTAAAAGAACCGTTACTAATTGAAATAGCAAATTCTACTAATATTATAAATTTGAAAGTTTAAAAAGATGTTTGGATGTTTAGATATTTGGATGTTTGAATGTTTCTTACTCAATCACGCCAAAAGGCTGAACGGATTTGGCTGAAATTTGGGATACAGATACTTTGTAGCCTGGAGAGGAACATAGGCTGATTTTTATCCCACCAACCAAACATTTCGGTAGAACCTGAGACCACTGGATCTGGTACCGGTGGTTTGTCACATCACCTCAGATTCTGTATTGATAACTCACCCCCTCCAGTGGCGGGCGGCGTGGCGGCGGCGTGGCCGAAATCGCTCGTGCCCGGAGTCGGCTTGAATACGTGAGGGGAAGACGCGCTGGTGCCGGCGTTAAATGTTAGTAACCCTGTATAACGAATAATATTTAACAAACAAAAACAACCCTTGACGAGTTTCTTGCTGGTTCTTCTCGTTACTAGGTCTCTTGCTGATGCCGAAGAGCTTAGCGAACCGATGGCGTAGCTTCTTCGACATTCACACTTGTTTGCAATAGCCTACACTGAATGAATTTTCATATTTCAACTAGGCACATGATTTACAGAAATTCAACTTTGTTGCGTAGCTTCATAAGTGTTGACAGGAGCTTTCACGAGTTCAAAAGAACCGTTACTAATTGAAATAGCAAATTCAATATAATTCATTGGAAACTTGTCATCTGAATCACGCTACACACATGAACATGCTATCTCGCATTCGCATTTGCACATTCGCATTCCGAACATTCGCATTTCAAACATTCCCATTCGCATTCGCGTTCGCGAATGTTAATAATATCACTTTCGTAACATCCCTAGTTTGAATAATTGTTACTCAATCACGCCAAAGGGCTGAACGGATTTGGCTGAAATTTGAGACACAGTTAATTTGTAGCCTGGAGAGGAACATAGGCTTCTTTCTATCTCACCAACCAAACGGCTCGATAGAACCTGAGACCACTGGATCTGGTAGCGGTGGTTTGTCACATCACCTCAGATTCTGTATTGATAACTCACCCCCTCCAGTGGCGGGCGGCGGCGTGGCGGCGGCGCCGAAAGCGCTCGTGCCCGGAGTCGGCTTGAATACGTGAGGGGAAGACGCGTCGGTGCCGGCGTTAAAATTAAGTAACCCTGTATAACGAATAATATTTAACAAACAAAAACAACCCTTGACGAGTTTCTTGCTGGTTCTTCTCGTTACTAGGTCTCCTGCTGATGCCGTAGGGCTTAGCGAACCGATGGCGTAGCTTCTTCGACATTCACACATGTTTGTAACAGCCTAGACTGAATGAATTTTCGTATTTCTTCTTGGCACGTGATTTACAGAGTTTCAACTTTGTTGCGTAGCTTCAAAAGCGTTGACAGGAGCTTTCAAGAGTTTAAAAGAACCGTTACTAATTGAAATAGCAAATTCTACTAATATTATAAATTTGAAAGTTTAGAAAGATGTTTGGATGTTTAGATATTTGGATGTTTGAATGTTTCTTACTCAATCACGCCAAAGGGCTGAACGGATTCGGCTGAAATTTGGGATACAGATACTTTAAATAATTTAATAATTTCATTTGCCATAATGATCCTCGGTCATAATTTTCGTTAGCACTATTCTTATTTGTACTAATAACGCATCATATAATCATTTAGTAGCAATAAGTGTAGTTTTTTTACCTAACGTCATATACATAAAGAATTAGTAAAAATATGGATATTCACTTTATTGAAAATGAAACGAATGGCAAATAAAATTATGGAATAAAAAATTTATGACATTTGATAGAATATGAATAATAAAATTATTGCAAACAATTTTATGTAATATGATAGTTATAGCAAATAAAACGTTATTACTAATACAATTATTTCGAATGAAATAATGCCAAACGAAATTATTGCGCTTTAAGTTCGGGCAAGCATTAGTTAACCACCAGTTATTGATCGGCGACAGACTCCGACACAAAATATACTCTAAAAGTAAAAAAAAAACTGCTCCCTCCATCGAAGGACCGGGAATGATTTCATTTATTTTTTTTTTAGTGTCGGGGGTAGCTTAATTTTTTTTGTTTAATTATTTTTTTACGCGTATTTATTGTTTGCTAATAAACATTTATTATGAGTGTTGGTCCCTAATGCAGCTTACTGAAATAGCTGATGACCTTTAAACGTCTAAACAAATCTTCACAAATTGTAGTTAAGAACCATCTTGACCACGTGAGCTTTGAAACGAAACAAACCGCATCAAAATCGGTCCATTTAGACCGGACGGACAAGACAGTTGGAGGTGTAAATTTTTTTACAGTAAGCAAATTTGCGAGGACGTCTTAGACGACGACATTTGTAAGCACTATCAAAATTAGATTTTTTATCCCTGTGCATCACACTTGAAATTTAATTTTAAAATGTGTCGTCATCTAAAACGTTCTCGCAAATTAGCATACTGTTAAAAATTGTACACCTCTATCTGTCGTGTCCGTCCGGTCTAATTCGTTCAGGAGCTACGTTGCCACGTCGGACAGTCACACACCCCTCTTTTTGCAGTCGGGCACCAAATAAGATGATGTTAGCTAGTCAGGCGGCCTAAGAATAAATCCTACATCAACCGAATAACTCACCACCTCCAGTGGCGGGCTGCGTAGCGGCGGCGGCACCGAAGCCGAAGCTGAAGCCGCAAGCACTCGCGCCCGGAGTCGGCTTGAACACGTGAGGGGAGGACGCGCTGGTGCCGGCATTAAAGAACCCTGTACAACAATAATTATATTTAACAAAAATAACAAACCTGGGCCCCAAGTCTGCTAATTTACAAATGGTTCAATTGAATCTTAATTGGATCTCAATAGCGGTATTTGACATTTTTGGTATTCTGCTACTAACTTAAGACCAATGGTATACGACTGAACTGCCATTGAACTGCCATCGGAATATTTGCTAGTCTGCTCTTCAATCGTATTACAATCGTATTCTACTCTCATTTGACATTTGTTTGACAGGACTCTCAATGGGGTATGTATCATAATAACTAAGGTCATTACGACTAAGACCCAGGTAATTACAGACCAATATCTATTTTACCCGCCTTGAGCAAGATCTTTGAAAAAATAATACTGGAGCAATTATTAACTCATTATTTTTACTTTAAATAACCTCTTGCATAACAAACAGTTCGGTTTTACGAAGGGTAGGTCTACTACTGATGCCGGGGTTGCACTTCTTAAGCATGTCTTTGGGGCCTGGGAGGGGTCGCAGAATGCTCTTGGCATATTCTGCGACTTGTCCAAAGCTTTTGACTGTGTAGATCATCGGACGCTGCTGTTGAAGCTAAATCATTACGGTGTAAAAAATAATGCCCAAAAATTATTACACTCGTATCTTAGTTCCAGAACTCAGACAGTTGATATAAATGGGGTGAAATCAATGGGTTCTGATGTAAAGCTAGGTGTACCTCAAGGGTTTATCTTGGGCCCTTTCTTGTTTTTGGTTTATATTAACGATTTACCTTTCTTTGCAAATAGCTTATGTGAGATTGTCTTGTTTGCTGAAAATACTTCCTTAATATTTAACATTGACAGAAATCAATCTAATTTTGACGATGTAAACAAAGCACTCTCGGAAATACTCACTTGGTTTAGTTTTAATAATCTACAGCTTAATGCAAAGAAAACGAAATGCATTCTATTCTCTTTACCAAATGTACAATCTCCACCCGTAGAAATTGTAATAAATAATGAAAAATTAGATTTAGTTGAATCAACAGTCTTTCTGGGTGTAACTATAGACAGAAAACTTCAGTGGCATTCGCATATTGCTGCATTAGCTGGTAAGCTCAGCTCTGCAGCTTACGCTATTAGAAAAGTTAGACAGTTAACTGACATAGAAACTGCTAGGACTGTATACTTTAGTTATTTTCATAGCATCATGTCATATGGCATTCTTTTGTGGGGATTACAGCTGACATTAATGCTATATTTATTCTGCAAAAACGAGCAATAAGGGCCATTTATCAACTAAGCTCTAAAACTTCTCTTAGGGAGAAGTTCAAAGAAATTGGTATACTGACAGCTGCATCTCAATTTATATTAAATTGTATTATTTTTGTGCGTCGTAATATTAACTTGTATACTAAACATGGCGTTTTGCATGGTTACAATACAAGAAATAGGGATAAACTTTCAATGCCTCGGTATCGATTAGAGAAGGTACATGGGTCTTTCATGGGTCAAGGTATACACATCTTTAACAAGATTCCAAGTGATATCTTGGAGTTACCCTTTGAAGAGTTTAAGAATCATATAAAAAATTGCCTCCTCAAGAAGGGCTACTATACTGTAAGTGATTACTTAAATGACAAAGCAACTTGGTCATAAGCTGAGAAGGATTTTTTCTCTAGTTAATTGTGAGTCGTGTTTTACAAAATTATTAATACTGGGTACATTCTTATATTGGTTTCTGCGTCTTGAGATGAGAAGTTTGAGTATGTCATGCTCTCTGTAAACATTTCTGCGGTGGTGTCGTGTGAGGCGGGTCGTTACGTTCCCTAAAATATGGTTGAGCGAAGCGATGGCTGGTTCATGCGTCATGCTCGTGAACGAGTGCCACCAGTGGGATGGGTCTGCTCCTGGCTTCTTGTCTCAAAATATGCAGATTTTTAATGTTTTATTGTTATTAGTTTTATTTTATCGTGGCTTGTATGGCACTGTTTATTATTGACTCTTATGTTCTTAAACTATTCAAAGTTTTATTACCCTTGTTTGGCATTTATATTTATTATTTTATTTGCTACGTTTTTGGTTGGTGTGTATTTTAAAGAAACTACCTTTTGGATGTCTATTTCTTAGTTATTGAAAATTATTTACTGCTATGATTACCGGGTTTTTTTATTTTGTTTTTAAACTTAAGATTAATTTGTGATGGAAAGTGACTTTACATATTATATTATGTTAAAGTCACTTTTCAATTTGACGACTCTGTATGAAATATGACAGGGAGAAAAAAATAGCCCTTGGCGAGTTTCTTGCCGGTTCTTCTCGTTACAAGGCCTCCCGCCGTAGGATTTGCGAACCGATAGCGTAGCTTCATTGACGTTCACAAGTGCTGTATAAGCCTAAAATGAATAAATGATTTTTGATTTTGATTTTTGATTTTGATATGGTCGAAATAACTACGATCGATTCACATATTTTCGTAATGACTATTGAACGACTCAACTACTGTTAATTTCACCTACGGTTGATTGAACTACAGTTGATTCAACTAACGGACGATTGGCCTAATGTTCATTTCATCTACTGGTTGTTTCGACTATGAACGACTCGCCTACAACAAGCTTATGAATTGGAAAGTTTATTAAATGGATTTGGGCGCGTTGGATTGTTTTTTTGGTAAGGGTGTCGCAAACATAAAATTTTTGACTGTTTTAGTATGAAGCGGGGACTTGCAAAATTTTCAAGAATGAATTTTATAAAAATGCAAATATCTCGAAAACGGTGCGTCATAGCTGAAATCTAACAAAATTTTCGATCCCCTACGGTACCCCGGAGATACCTAGGAGGCATCCGATGGACATATAGAAATATTTTTTTTTATTTTTTTGCTCAAAAATTTTTTGTTATTTCAAAATTTTTATATCTTTTGGGAAAAACAAAAGGGGGGACAGGGGGCGAAGCCCCCCGCCAAGGGGGCTCGGGGGTCGAAGCCCCCTGCCACCCAACAAAATGTAACAGACGTTTTAGGTTAGGTTAGGTTAGAACAGTGACCAAAACGCCGCGCGAGCCGAGCGAGCGAAGCGCCAGAATCGACTTTATACACCCCCCCTACCCCTACTTCAGTTTAATAGGAAATGGGAATATATATATAGTCGTTTCTGGCGCTTTGCCGGCCGCTGCCGCGGCACGCTCGCTTCGCTCGCTCGGCTCGCGCGGTATGTTCATGTAAACCGAACATGCTCGTCGCTTCGCTCCTCGCACCTAACAGCAATACAGTCACGACCAATAATATGTATACAACATAGGAATATATCATATTACAATATTGAATGACTTCTGTGACACTGATCGTTTTCTTTTGGAACGCTACAGTGTGACAAAGTTCTATGTTGTATTGTATACATAATATTATTGCTCGTGTCTGTACATGAGTCACTATTTTTAAACTTAATAAACCGTTATTTTAAAAATTACTTATTTTAAAAATAGGTGTAACGACCAATAGTTATTTTGAACAGTAGGTCTTTTGACCGTAGTTATTTCGACCATAGTCGAAACGACCGTAGTTATTATGATACATACCCGAAGGTAACTATCCAACTGAGACTCCATTACGATTCAATTACGATGACGTACAAGTTTTTATAGAATACCCAATTTGTTTTAATCGTAATGGAATCGTAATTGAGTCTCAATTGAATATCAATAGAATCTTATTTAAATTAAAATTAGCAGACTTGGGGCCCTGGACGAGTTTCTCATCGGTTCTTCTCGTTACATCTCCTGCTACAGCGGGAGACCTTGTAACGAGAAGTAAGACATGGCGTAGCTTCTTTGACATTCACACATGTTTGTAACAGCCCAGACTGAATAATTTTTCGAAGGATAAGTTGGCAATCCGTATTTCACCTGGGCCCCAAGTCTGCTAATTTTAATTTAAATAAGATTCTATTGATATTCAATTGAGACTCAATTACGATTCCATTACGATTAAAACAAATTGGGTATTCTATAAAAACTTGTACGTCATCGTAATTGAATCGTAATGGAGTCTCAGTTGGATAGTTACCTTCGGGTATGTATCATAATAACTACGGTCGTTTCGACTATGGTCGAAATAACTACGGCCAAAAGACCTACTGTTCAAAATAACTATTGGTCGTTACACCTATTTTAAAAATAACTAATTTTTAAAATAACGGTTTATTAAGTTTAAAAATAGTGTCTCATGTACAGACACGAGCAATAATATTATGTATACAATACAACATAGAACTTTGTCACACTGTAGCGTTCCAAAAGAAAACGATCAGTGTCACAGAAGTCATTCAATATTGTAATATGATATAGTCCTATGTTGTATACATATTATTGGTCGTGACTGTATTGCTGTTAGGTGCGAGGAGCGAAGCGACGAGCATGTTCGGTTTACATGAACATACCGCGCGAGCCGAGCGACCGAAGCGAGCGTGCCGCGGCAGCGGCCGGCAAAGCGCCAGAAACGACTATATATATATTCCCATTTCCTATTAAACTGAAGTAGGGGGTAGGAGGGGTGTATAAAGTCGATTCTGGTGCTTCGCTGGCCGCTCCCGCGGCACGCTCGCTTCGCTCGCTCGGCTCGCGCGGCGTTTTGGTCACTGTTCTAACCTAACCTAACCTAAAACGTCTGTTACATTTTGTTGGGTGGCAGGGGGCTTCGACCCCCGAGCCCCCTTGGCGGGGGGCTTCGCCCCCTGTCCCCCCTTTTGTTTTTCCCAAAAGATATAAAAATTTTGAAATAACAAAAAATTTTTGAGCAAAAAAATTAAAAAAAATATTTCTATATGTCCATCGGATGCCTCCTAGGTATCTCCGGGGTACCGTAGGGGATCGAAAATTTTGTTAGATTTCAGCTATGACGCACCGTTTTCGAGATATTTGCATTTTTATAAAATTCATTCTTGAAAATTTTGCAAGTCCCCGCTTCATACTAAAACAGTCAAAAATTTTATGTTTGCGACACCCTTACCAAAAAAACAATCCAACGCGCCCAAATCCATTTAATAAACTTTCCAATTCATAAGCTTGTTGTAGGCGAGTCGTTCATAGTCGAAACAACCAGTAGATGAAATGAACATTAGGCCAATCGTCCGTTAGTTGAATCAACTGTAGTTCAATCAACCGTAGGTGAAATTAACAGTAGTTGAGTCGTTCAATAGTCATTACGAAAATATGTGAATCGATCGTAGTTATTTCGACCATATCAAAATCAAAAATCAAAATCAAAAATCATTTATTCATTTTAGGCTTATACAGCACTTGTGAACGTCAATGAAGCTACGCTATCGGTTCGCAAATCCTACGGCGGGAGGCCTTGTAACGAGAAGAACCGGCAAGAAACTCGCCAAGGGCTATTTTTTTCTCCCTGTCATATTTCATACAGAGTCGTCAAATTGAAAAGTGACTTTAACATAATATAATATGTAAAGTCACTTTCCATCACAAATTAATCTTAAGTTTAAAAACAAAATAAAAAAACCCGGTAATCATAGCAGTAAATAATTTTCAATAACTAAGAAATAGACATCCAAAAGGTAGTTTCTTTAAAATACACACCAACCAAAAACGTAGCAAATAAAATAATAAATATAAATGCCAAACAAGGGTAATAAAACTTTGAATAGTTTAAGAACATAAGAGTCAATAATAAACAGTGCCATACAAGCCACGATAAAATAAAACTAATAACAATAAAACATTAAAAATCTGCATATTTTGAGACAAGAAGCCAGGAGCAGACCCATCCCACTGGTGGCACTCGTTCACGAGCATGACGCATGAACCAGCCATCGCTTCGCTCAACCATATTTTAGGGAACGTAACGACCCGCCTCACACGACACCACCGCAGAAATGTTTACAGAGAGCATGACATACTCAAACTTCTCATCTCAAGACGCAGAAACCAATATAAGAATGTACCCAGTATTAATAATTTTGTAAAACACGACTCACAATTAACTAGAGAAAAAATCCTTCTCAGCTTATGACCAAGTTGCTTTGTCATTTAAGTAATCACTTACAGTATAGTAGCCCTTCTTGAGGAGGCAATTTTTTATATGATTCTTAAACTCTTCAAAGGGTAACTCCAAGATATCACTTGGAATCTTGTTAAAGATGTGTATACCTTGACCCATGAAAGACCCATGTACCTTCTCTAATCGGTACCGAGGCATTGAAAGTTTATCCCTATTTCTTGTATTGTAACCATGCAAAACGCCATGTTTAGTATACAAGTTAATATTACGACGCACAAAAATAATACAATTTAATATAAATTGAGATGCAGCTGTCAGTATACCAATTTCTTTGAACTTCTCCCTAAGAGAAGTTTTAGAGCTTAGTTGATAAATGGCCCTTATTGCTCGTTTTTGCAGAATAAATATAGCATTAATGTCAGCTGCTAATCCCCACAAAAGAATGCCATATGACATGATGCTATGAAAATAACTAAAGTATACAGTCCTAGCAGTTTCTATGTCAGTTAACTGTCTAACTTTTCTAATAGCGTAAGCTGCAGAGCTGAGCTTACCAGCTAATGCAGCAATATGCGAATGCCACTGAAGTTTTCTGTCTATAGTTACACCCAGAAAGACTGTTGATTCAACTAAATCTAATTTTTCATTATTTATTACAATTTCTACGGGTGGAGATTGTACATTTGGTAAAGTACAGACTTGGGGCCCAGGGCCCCAAGTCTGCTAATTTACAAATGGTTCAATTGAATCTTAATTGGATCTCAATAGCGGTTTTTGACATTTTTGGTATTCTGCTACTAACTTAAGACCAATGGTATACGACTGAACTGCCATCGGAATACTTGCTAGTCTGCTCTTCAATGGTATTACAAACGTAGCTCGATTGTGGAGTTAATCGGTATTCTACTCTCATTTCACATTTGTTTGACAGGACTCTCAATGACAATTGGGTTACAGCCACCGTATTTGAATAAAAGTGTCATGTTGTATTATCATTGTGTCATGTTTTACTAACAATGCCCTTCATCGCGGACAATTTTAATTCTATTTCATTATCTTAAATGATACAAAAACGTTTATTTTTATGAAAACTATCGGTCATTCATTAATTTAGTCTCTTAGTAGATTTTAGAAGGCAACACCATTAACTATCCAACTGAGACTCCATTACGATTCAATTACGATTTAATTGCGATTCTATTGAGCTGACGTACAAGTTTTTACAGAATACCCAATTTGTTTTAATCGTAATGGAATCGTAATTGAGTCTCAATTGAATATCAATATAATCTTATTTAATTAAAATTAGCAGACTTGGGGCCCTGGGCACGTGAAGCTACGGAACAAAGTTGAAACTCAGTAAAGTTTCAACTTTGTTCCGTAGCTTCAAAACTGACAGGAGACTCAAAGCTGACAGGAGCTTTTGTGAGTTCAAAAGAACCGTTACTAATAAAATTGAAATAGCAAATTCTACTAATATTATAAATGTGAATGTTTAAAGATGTTTGGATGTTTAGATATCTGGATGTTTGAATGTTTCTTACTCAATCACGCCAAAGGGCTGAACGGATTTGGCTGAAATTTGGGATACAGATACTTTGTAGCCTGGAGAGGAACATAGGCTGATTTTTATCCCACCAACCAAACATTTCGGTAGAACCTGAAACCACTGGATCTGGTACCGGTGGTTTGTCACATTAACTCAGATTCTGTATTGATAACTCACCCCCTCCAGTGGCGGGCGGCGTGGCGGCGGCGGTGCCGAAAACGCTTGTGCCCGGAGTCGGCTTGAATACGTGAGGGGAAGACGCGCTGGTGCCGGCGTTAAAATTAAGTAACCCTGTATAACGAATAATATTTAACAAACAAAAACAACCCTTGACGAGTTTCTTGCTGGTTCTTCTCGTTACTAGGTCTCCTGCTGATGCCGAAGGGCTTAGCGAACCGATGGCGTAGCTTCTTTGACATTCACACATGTTTGTAATAGCCTAGACTGAATGAATTTTCATATTTGACCTGGGCACATGATTTACAGAGTTTCAACTTTGTTGCGTAGCTTCAAAAGCGTTGACAGGAGCTTTCAAGAGTTTAAAAGAACCGTTACTAATTGAAATAGCAAATTCTACTAATATTATAAATTTGAAAGTTTAGAAAGATGTTTGGATGTTTAGATATTTGGATGTTTGAATGTTTCTTACTCAATCACGCCAAAGGGCTGAACGGATTTGGCTGAAATTTGGGATACAGATACTTTGTAGCCTGGAGAGGAACATAGGCTGATTTTTATCCCACCAACCAAACATTTCGGTAGAACCTGAAACCATTGGATCTGGTACCGGTGGTTTGTCACATTACCTCAGATTCTGTGTTGATAACTCACCTCCTCCAGTGGCGGGCGGCGTGGCGGCGGCGGTGCCGAAATCGCTCGTGTCCGGAGTCGGCTTGAATACGTGAGGGGAAGACGCGCTGGTGCCGGCGTTAAAATTAAGTAACCCTGTATAACGAATAATATTTAACAAACAAAAACAACCCTTGACGAGTTTCTTGCTGGTTCTTCTCGTTACTAGGTCTCCTGCTGATGCCGAAGGGCTTAGCGAACCGATGGCGTAGCTTCTTTGACATTCACACATGTTTGTAATAGCCTAGACTGAATGAATTTTCATATTTGACCTGGGCACATGATTTACAGAGTTTCAACTTTGTTGCGTAGCTTCAAAAGTGTTGACAGGAGCTTTCACGAGTTCAAAAGAACCGTTACTAATTGAAATAGCAAATTCAATATAATTCATTGGAAACTTGTCATCTGAATCACGCTACACACATGAACATGCTATCTCGCATTCGCATTCCAAACATTCGCATTTCAAACATTCGCATTCGCATTTGCGTTCGCGAATGTTAAAAATTTCACTTGCGTAACATCCCTAGTTTGAATAATTATTACTCAATCACGCCAAAGGGCTGAACGGATTTGGCTGAAATTTGAGACACAGTTAATTTGTAGCCTGGAGAGGAACATAGGCTTCTTTCTATCTCACCAACCAAACGGCTCGGTAGAACCTGAGACCACTGGATCTGGTTCCGGTGGTTTGTCACATCACCTCAGATTCTGTATTGATAACTCACCCTCTCCAGTGGCGGGCGGCGGCGTGGCGGCGGCGCCGAAAGCGCTCGTTCCCGGAGTCGGCTTGAATACGTGAGGGGAAGACGCGCTGGTGCCGGCGTTAAAATTAAGTAACCCTGTATAACGAATAATATTTAACAAACAAAAACAACCCCTTGACGAGTTTTTGCTGGTTCTTCTCGTTACTTGGTCTCCTGCCGATGCCGTAGGGCTTAGCGAACCGATGGCGTAGCTTCTTCGACATTCACACAAGTTTGTAACTGCCCAGACTTAATGAATTTTCGTATTTCTTCTGGGCCCGTGATTTACAGAGTTTCAACTTTGTTGCGTAGCTTCAAAAGCGTTGACAGGAGCTTTCAAGAGTTTAAAAGAACCGTTACTAATTGAAATAGCAAATTCTACTAATATTATAAATTTGAAAGTTCAGAAAGATGTTTGGATGTTCAGATATTTGGATGTTTGAATGTTTCTTACTCAATCACGCCAAAGGGCTGAACGGGTTTGGCTGAAATTTGGGATACAGATACTATGTAGCCTGGAGAGGAACATAGGCTGATTTTTATCCCACCAACCAAACATTTCGGTAGAACCAGAAACCACTGGATCTGGTACCGGTGGTTTGTCACATTACCTCAGATTCTGTATTGATAACTCACCTCCTCCAGTGGCGGGCGGCGTGGCGGCGGCGGTGCCGAAAACGCTCGTGCCCGGAGTCGGCTTGAATACGTGAGGGGAAGACGCGCTGGTGCCGGCGTTAAAATTAAGTAACCCTGTATAACGAATAATATTTAACAAACAAAAACAACCCCTTGACGAGTTTCTTGCTAGTTCTTCTCGTTACTAGGTCTCCTGCCGATGCCGTAGGGCTTAGCGAACCGATGGCGTAGCTTCTTCGACATTCACACAAGTTTGTAACAGAATTTTCGTATGCCCGTGATTTACAGAGTTTCAACTTTGTTGCGTAGCTTCAAAAGCGTTGACAGGAGCTTTCAAGAGTTTAAAAGAACCGTTACTAATTGAAATAGCAAATTCTACTAATATTATAAATTTGAAAGTTTAGAAAGATGTTTGGATGTTTAGATATTTGGATGTTTGAATGTTTTTTACTCAATCACGCCAAAGGGCTGAACGGATTTGGCTGAAGTTTGAGACACAGTTAATTTGTAGCCTGGAGAGGAACATAGGCTTCTTTCTATCTCACCAACCAAACGGCTCGGTAGAACCTGAGACCACTGGATCTGGTAGCGGTGGTTTGTCACATCACCTCAGATTCTGTATTGATAACTCACCTCCTCCAGTGGCGGGCGGCGGCGTGGCGGCGGCGCCGAAAGCGCTCGTGCCCGGAGTCGGCTTGAATACGTGAGGGGAAGACGCGCTGGTGCCGGCGTTAAAATTAAGTAACCCTGTATAACGAATAATATTTAACAAACAAAAACAACCCCTTGACGAGTTTCTTGCTGGTTATTCTCGTTACTAGGTCTCCTCCCGATGCCGTAGGGCTTAGCGAACCGATGGCGTAGCTTATTCGATATTCACACATGTTTGTAACAGCCTAGACTGAATGAATTTTCGTATTTCACCTGGGCACGTGATTTGCAGAGTTTCAACTTTGTTGCGTAGCGTCAAAAGCGTTGACAGAAGCTTTCAAGAGTTTAAAAGAACTGTTACTAATTGCAATAGCAAATTCATTATAATTTATTGGATACTTGTCATCTGAATTGCGCTACTTCAGAAATCAGCCACTGAGGAACATGCTATCTCTGTTACTGCCGGAACCTGCGATAAACAATACCACTACCTTGATAACAGTTTGGAGAGACAAAAACGGCCGAGCTAATAAGTGCGCAGTTCAAAGGTACGCTTTTATTTTTTATAGGTTGCTGTCATTTGTGACGTAAGATAGTTGGTATTGTCTTGTTTTTCATAATTTTCCTTGCAATGATTTCATTTGCCATAATGATCCTCGGTCATAATTTTCGTTAGCACTATTCTTATTAGTACTAATAATGCATCGTATAATCATTTAGTAGCAATAAACTGCCATTTTTTTTACCTAACGTCATATACATAAAGAATTAGTAAAATAACGAATAATATTGAAATCCGACTTGGTCAACCCCAACTGCGCGTAGTCTTGTATGCCCTACCCCTAGAGTGTTATTTAGAGCCGCGAAGGCGCGGAGGGGTGAGACGGCCTACGACCTGAGGTGGTTTAACGCTCACAGTGGCTGCTGGAAACTAACCTTGACGAGTTTCTCATCGGTTCTTCTCGTTACATCTCCTGCTACAGCGGGAGACCTTGTAACAAGAAGTAAGAGATGGCGTAGCTTCTTTGACATTTACACATGTTTGTAACAGCCCAGATTGAATAGTTTTTCGAAGTATTAGTTCAAAGGCATTGACAGGAGCTTTTGTGAGTTCAAAAGAACCGTTACTAATTGAAATAGCAAATTCTGCTAATATTATAAATGTGAAAGTTCAAAGATGTTTGGATGTTTAGATATTTGGATTTTTGAATGTTTCTTACTCAATCACGCCAAAGGGCTGAACGGATTTGGCTGAAATTTGGGATACAGATACTTTGTAGCCTGGAGAGGAACATAGGCTGATTTTTATCCCACCAACCAAACATTTCGGTAGAACCAGAAACCACTGGATCTGGTACCGGTGGTTTGTCACATTACCTCAGATTCTGTATTGATAACTCACCCCCTCCAGTGGCGGGTGGCGTGGCGGCGGCAGCATCGAAAGCGCTCGTGCCCGGAGTCGGCTTGAACACGTGAGGGGAAGACGCGCTGGTGCCGGCGTTAAAATTAAGTAACCCTGTATAACGAATAATATTTAACAAACAAAAACAACCCTTGACGAGTTTCTTGCTGGTTCATCTCGTTACTAGGACTCCTGCCGATGCCGAAAGGCTTTAGCGAACCGATGGCGTAGCTTCTTCGACATTCACACATGTTTGTAACAGCCTAGACTGAATGAATTTTCGTATTTCACCTGGGCACGTGATTTACAGAGTTTCAACTTTGTTGCGTAGCTTAAAAAGCGTTGACAGGAGCTTTGATGAGTTCAAAAGAACCGTTACTAATTGAAATAGCAAATTCAATATAATTTATTGGATACTTGTCATCTGAGTGGCGCTACTTCAGGAATCAGCCATTGAGGAACATGCTATCTCTGTTACTTCCGGAACCTGCGATAAACTATACCACTACCTAAATAACCGTTTGGAGAGATAAAAACGGCCGAGCTTATAAGTGCGCACTTCAAAAGTACGCATTTATTTCTTATATGTTGCTGTCATTTGTGACGTAAGATAGTTGGTATTGTCTTGTTTTTCATAATTTTCCTTGCAATAATTTCATTTGCCATAATGATCCTCGGTCATAATTTTCGTTAGCACGAATGAAATAATGCCAAACGAAATTATTAAGTTCGGGCAAGCATTAGTAAACCACCAGTTATTGATCGGCGACAGACTCCGACACAAAATATACTCTAAAAGTAAAAAAAAACTGCTCCCTCCATCGAAGGACCGGGAATGATTTAATTTCTTTTTTTTTTTTTAGTGTCGGGGGTAGCTTAATTTTTTTTGTTTAATTATTTTTTTACGCGTATTTATTGCTTGCTAATAAACATTTATTATGAGTGTTGGTCCCTAATGCAGCTTACTGAAATAGCTGATGACCTTTAAACGTCTAAACAAATCTTCACAAATTGTAGTTAAGAACCATCTTGACCACGTGAGCTTTGAAACGAAACAAACCGCATCAAAATCGGTCCATTTAGACCGGACGGACAAGACAGTTGGAGGTGTAAAATTTTTTACAGTAAGCAAATTTGCGAGGACGTCTTAGACGACGACATTTGTAAGCACTATCAAAATTAGATTTTTTATCCCTGTGCATCACACTTGAAATTTATTTTAAAATGTGTCGTCATCTAAAACGTTCTCGCAAATTAGCATACTGTTAAAAATTGTACATCTCTATCTGCCGTGTCCGTCCGGTCTAATTTGTTCAGGAGCTACGTTGCCACGTCGGACAGTCACACACCCCTCTTTTTGCAGTCGGGCACCAAATAAGATGATGTTAGCTAGTCAGGCGGCCTAAGAATAAATCCTACATCAACCGAATAACTCACCACCTCCAGTGGCGGGCTGCGTAGCGGCGGCGGCACCGAAGCCGAAGTTGAAGCCGCAAGCACTCGCGCCCCGAGTCGGCTTGAACACGTGAGTGGAGGACGCGCTGGTGCCGGCATTAAAGAACCCTGTACAACAATAATTATATTTAACGAAAATAACAAACCTAGACGAGTTTCTCATCGGTTCTTCTCGTTACATCTCCTGCTACAGCGGGAGACCTTGTAACGAGAAGTAAGACATGGCGTAGCTTCTTTGACATTCACACATGTTTGTAACAGCCCAGACTGAATAGTTTTTCGAAGTATAAATTGACAATCCGTATTTCACCTGGGCACGTGATTTACTGAGTTTCAACTTTATTCCGTATAGTTTCAAAAGCGTTGACAGGAGCTTTTATTTATGAGTTCAGAGAGAAGAACCGTTACTAAGGTAAATATGCTCCTATTACGGAGTTAAATGGCAACATTTGAAAGTAAATATCAAAAATAAGCATTTGTAAGCATTAAGTTAGGCATAAAAATATTCTTCTGTAAAAATGGAGATTAAATTTTATATTTCTACATACACTTTGTTTGTTATTAAGGAATTTAATATAAAAAAATAAAATTTTAGTGCCTAAGTCGATTTTCCCTGTTACGGAGCTATGATTTAGGTTAGAGCCAATTACGGCGGTAGTAGGCTCCTAATACGGAGCGTAGACTAGTTAATGTATTGTGGTTCCGTACAATAAATAATATTCCTTCTAATAGCATCTACACACGTTCCGATTTGGTGTGGGAGCAGACCGAATTGGAGGTCGGATAGGAACGTGTGTAGACACTATAACAAATTATAAATGCGAAAGTGCCAACGATTAAGTATGTTTACGGTCATTCCCTCTCGTCACCTCCAGGTTTGTCCCCGCCGCGCCGGAGACGAGTGCGAATTTTTCTTTAAAAAAATCCCGCTCGTCACCCATACCTAGTTGTCCCCAAAAATTACCATAAAACTATTTTTGCATTTGGAATGGGAGTTTATTTGTTAACCGACTTAAAAAAAGGAGGAGGTTCTCCTTTGTTAACTCCTTATTAACCGACTTCAAAAAAGGAGGAGGGTTGATGGCGGCAAACTTTTTTGTTTGTAGGCCCATTTTGATGAGACTCGGTTTTTGGTACTATTTTGACAAGACAACAGCATCGCAATGCTAAACATATTAAAATTCCAAGATGGCGACTAAGTTTTTTGTTTGTAGGCCCATTTGGATGAAACTCGGTTTTTGGTACTATTTTGACAAGACAACAGCATCGCAATGCTAAAAATATTTAAATTCCAAGATGGCAACCAAGTTTATTTTTGCGGGCCGATTTAGATTAAACTCGGTTTTTGGTACTATTATGACAAGACAACAGCAACGCAATGTTAAAAATATAAAAATCCAAGATGGCGACCAAGTTTTTTGTTTGTTGGCCCATTTGAATGAAACTCGGTTTTTGGTACTATTTTGACAAGAAAACAGCAACGCAATGCTAAAAATATTAAAATTCCAAGATGGCGGCCAACTTTTTTGTTTGTGAGCCGATTTTTATGAAACTCGGATTTTGTTACTATCTTGACAAGAAAACAGCAACGCAAAATATAAAAAAAAAGATGGCGACCAAGTTTTTTGTTTCAAAGCCGCGGTCACAGACACCTAGGTCTCCCTGCAACAGGCATGGTATGGAGGCCCTAAAAGAATCAAAAATATTTTGTTAAAACTAGCCGCCATTTTGTAATGGGCCAGTCACGAACATGGGAAACGTTCTTGTCACGGACTTACCTAAACGGGCATATAATTACATGAAAAAAATGCTCTTCCGCAGTCCAACCACTTGGTTCCCAACCGGTCTATCACCAAAATACACTCCCGTCAATCGCGCCACAAGGTCGTCGCCATGGTAGTCCAGCCCGTATTACGACCTCGTATAAAGACACATTCACCTGAAAATCGAACAAAAAGTCACTATTTGCGTCCGACTCATAGAAAAACCTTTCCAACTAACACGATATCCCATCCTAACTTCACACGCCGCTCACCTGAGGGACTTCCACTTCCACGGGACCTCACGCATAAACGTGTAAAAAGGTTTGCCCGAAAACGTAACTACATTAGCTCAAGAACAAGAACCGGATCAAGCACCTCAGCAAATTGCAATTTCCGCCAGCACGATCCGTTTCACACAACATAAGTCCGTTTCCACTCAAATGACGAACATCTTTCTTGCAGAACGCAACAAAGATAAAATATTAAAACGAAATCTGCTTTTTACTTTATAAATAGTCAATTTCGTTCCCAAACAATGGCACGGGAGAGAATAAAAATAAAATCATTAGAAAATCACCGGCTCTGGCTCGACAGTCGTCAGTCACAACGGAACGTTTATTCACAGAGCAAACAGCAGATTGCCAGCAATTGGATATGACCAACCTAATAAAAAGGTAAAAAAAAAAATCTAGACCATTAATTTATAGGCTTCGAAATTATTGAAATGTTCTAAAATAATAAAAGTGTGCGGGACAGATTATTATGATTTATTATGTTTAGAAATAAGATGTATATAAAATTCCTTGAGTTGACCGTTGTATAATAAAATGATATTTTTGTGTGTATTTTACTCCCTCTGCTAGGTTGAGATAAATTAGATAAGTTTTATTTGTGTTGTATATAGATCGTTTATAATGTTAAAATAATTTGTAAAATGCAAAGGGCTCTCGATACGGTATTGCCTCGACGTACCTAAGGTCCGATTCGCTATCTCGCTCACTCGCGGGATATGCTCTTCTAGCACAACCGCGCCTCTAGCGGCACATCTCGGAACTCCCTTACACGCAGACTGCCACAGTTCCGAGAACTGATTTAGTGTCGCGCGTGTAAGCCAATTCCTTGAATTCTTTTGTGAGAAAATACGCGGAAACAATTAGAGTCGCTATAAATATCGCGTGCCCTCGCATTAAGATTCATTCGCATCCAGATATTGTAAGAAGAACAATAAAGTCACTCTGCCCGAACGAGCATCAACAACCAGTGGTTTTCTTCACCGTCCGGAACCTCTCCGTCTCCGCACAGTTTATGTACACCGGGGCTGCTACCGCTCATAAACGGCCGGTCCCGTACATATTGGTCCTTCGTAACCGGATAAGAAGATACCTACTGAAGACAGCTTGGACCACCATATTGGTCCTTCGCTACCGGATCGAAAACTACAGTCAAGATGGTGCTCACTAGAAGTGAAAAAGAAAGAAGAATCGCCGAGCGAATCACCCACGAAGAACCTCCTGTTTCCCCGTCACGAGCCGCGTCAAGAAGCCTCGCCGCCACGTCGCCACGCTTCATCGCCGAACCAACGCGGCTCACCTCAGCGCCCCGACGTCTCGCAGCCACACCGACGCGTCTCATCACCGAACCATCAAGCACGCCCAGACGAACCTCCGCAACGACGAAGCCAGCACAGCCCAACGTCACGCCCGCCACCGAGGCGCCACGTTTCAAGAAGTTCATCGCTTCACCGAGAGCTGCGCCAACCGGTCCTCCGTCAACCTTCGCCGTCTCCGCGTCGCCATGAGTCGCCACCACGCCGCTACGAGTCGCCATCACGCCACTATGAGTCACCGCCACGCCACGCGTCCAGCACACAAAAAAAGGAACAGGAGCAACGAAAACCACCGTCACACCGTCGCACCGCACCGCCCAGCCGAGCAACGAGTACGAGGGAGTCGCGCGCCATCACCACGAAGTCCGAACGAGCGCGCCTCCTCGCAGAAGCCAGAGAAGAGATAGCCGAAAAAGAGCTAAACCTCGCCAAGGCCTGGTTAGCAAGAATCGAAGCCGACAGCGACGCAGAATCCGAAACCACGGAACTAAGCCAAGACGACGAAGCGGAAGCCAATTCCAGAAACAGAACAGAAGAATGGATACAAGCCACGAAGCCGCTCACAACCACCGAAGACGTCACGAAGGCGACAGCACCGTCTCTACATACCACGCCTGCCGGGGCGACACCGAAGAAAGAGACGGCAATAGAAGTGAGCGAGCTAACTGCGGCGATTATGGAAGCAGCCAGAGCCTTTCAACCGAAGACTGAAGTGATCAGACACAGTTCGAGCGTCGAGTTACCGATCTTCAACGGCGCACACACCGACTGGCTGAACTTCAAGATGGCTTACGAAGATTTAACAGTCTACGGCTCCGCGAGAGAAAATACCGCCCGCCTACGCCGAGCGCTACGGGGAAGAGCCAAAGAAGAGGTCGAAGACCTACTCGCCGTCGTATCGAAACCGGAAGTCATAATGAAGGCACTTGAAAACCGTTTCGGCCGACCGCAAGTCATCGCAGAACTAGAGCTCGAGAAAATCGAAAATATTCAACGAGTGACCGACGCACCGAGAGACGTCTGCGCCTTCGCCAATAAGATCCAAAATGCCGTGACCGTGCTCTACACGTTGGGGGAAGAAGGGTACTGCCAGAACCCGAAAGTACTCAAGACGCTAGTCGAGAAACTTACGCCGAGCCTGCGATACAGATGGTACGACTTCAAAACAAAAACAGCGAAGAAAGCAAGTCTCGACATGTTCCGCAAGTTTATCGTCGCCGAAGCCGAGAACTGCAGAGAGTTTGCGCCGCCCGAAAACATCACGTCCGACGAACGCCCGTCTACGCGTCAACCGCCGCAACCAACGCACCGAACTCGCCCGCAACGCACGCATCAGTCAACACAGCGAACACACCCGGCGCACCAAACAAACACAGCAACCGAAACAAGCGCGCCGGAGAGACAACGAACCTGCGCTGTGTGCGCGCAACCTAACCACTCAGCCTACGCGTGCGAAACTTTCAAGAGGGCGAACAACGACGAAAAGTGGAGACTGGCAAAGGACAAGCAACTCTGTTTCCGTTGCCTAGGGGCGAGAACTTATTCACACCGATGTCAACTACGACGCTGCGGGGAAAACGGCTGCACTAAGACGCACCACCGACTTCTGCACTACGAGAGGCGCACCGAGGCCGCGCCGGCACCGCCGCCGCCGCCGCCGCCGCCAGCTGCGAACATCGAACCCGAGATAGTTGCAACCACGAAGTCACGCCGAGCCACAAGTACCTACCTGAAGATCATACCAGTACGAGTCACCGGGCAGAGCGGGTTCATTGACACGCATGCACTCCTGGACGACGGGTCTACCGTCACACTGATAGACGCCGCCATTGCCGCAAAAATAGGAGCCGACGGACCCGCCGACTTACTCGCTATCGAAACAGTTTCAGGGAGAGAAGAGGACAGAAACTCTCGCCGTGTCACTCTACAGCTGAATGGAAACAACAACGAGTTCAACATTCAAGCCCGTACGATCGAAAAATTGAAGCTGGCGCCGCAAACAATCACGAAAAACGACGTAGTCAACGCGCCGCACCTACGTGACATCGAAGCCCACGTATATTATGAACGAGCCACGCCGACGCTACTTATCGGCCAGGACAACTGGCACCTGTTAGTCGCCGAACAAATGAGGAAAGGAGGCGAAAACCAACCGGCGGCTTCTCTCACGCCGCTGGGGTGGGTACTGCACGGCGCCACCACTCGAAGCTTGTGACAGCGAGTACACTACGTCGCTCACGTGAACGTCCGCATCGAAAACGAAAACCGAAACGAAAATGCAGATCGCAACACCGACGAAGCAATGAAACAATTCTTCTCCCTCGAATCGCTCTGCATACAACCGAAAAAATCGAACTTCAAGAAAACACAGTGAAGAGACACACCGACAGCGGCTACGAAACATCGCTGTTATGTAAAGATAGCGTCGCGTTACCGAATAACTACGACGGCGCGCTGAAAAGGATGATTTCGACCGAGCGGAAAATAGATAAAGATGAGACACTGCGCAGCAAGTATCAAGAAAACATAGAAGCGCTCCTGAGGAAAGGTTACGCCGAACCAGCCCCGCCGGTCATTGACCCCGGCCGCACCTGGTACCTACCTCACTTCGCCGTGTTCCACCCAGCGAAACCGGGAAAAGTACGCGTCGTGTTCGACGCCGCCGCCCGTTACTCCGGTACTGCGCTCAACGACCACCTGCTCAGCGGCCCCGACCTCCTCCAGTCACTGCCGGGGGTAGGTACTTATGCGCTTCAGACAACACGAAGTCGCCGTCGCTGCCGACATAGAAGAAATGTTTCTCCGCATCGGCATACGCAGCGAAGATCGAGACGCCCTACGGTTCCTGTGGCGCCATGACCGGCGGGAGGGCCCACCCGAAGAGTTCAGAATGAAGTCCGTGATCTTCGGCGCCGCCTGCTCCCCGTGCACCGCGCTGTACGTGAAAAATCACAACGCCGAACTACACCGCGAAAAGTGTCCCGACGCCGCCGACGCTATCGAAAAGCATCACTACATGGACGACTACCTACAAAGTTTTCCTACCGTCGAAGAAGCGATTCGAATAGCCACCGAAGTTCGAAACGTACACCGAGAAGCGAATTTTAATTTATGCAAATGGACGTCAAACAAGAAAGAAGTTACCGAAACAATGGCGAACGAAAAAGTACATACGAATAACAGCGACATCACACTCGCGAGCGACAGAGAAGAAAAAGTACTAGGGCTCAGCTGGCGACCCGCAACCGACACGCTAAGTTTCAACTTGAACTTCGCGCGCGTCGCGCCCGAGCTACTCGACGGTCAACGAACTCCAACGAAGAGAGAAGCGCTGACTACCGTTATGTCACTGTTTGATCCGCTGGGCTTCGCTTCGCCAGTTACGATTCAAGCCAAACAGCTGTTACAAGAGACTTGGCGCCACGGAACAGGATGGGACGAACCGCTCCACGAAACCCTTCAAGAACGCTGGCACGGATGGGTGACCGACCTGAAGAAACTAGAAAACGTCAGCGTGCCGCGCTGTCACCCGCACCTGACCGACGCCGCCCGACGCCAACTACATGTCTTCGTGGACGCCAGCAACGTCGCCTATGCCGCCGCCGCCTACTGGCGCGTGGAAACAGAAGATGGCCAAGTACACGTCTCATTGGCCGCAGCCAAAGCCAAGGTCGCGCCGCTGAAGTTGACCTCGATACCGCGTATGGAGCTACAAGCCGCCGTGCTGGGCAGCCGCCTGGGAAAATCCGTCTCCGAAGAGTACCAGACCAGTTTCGACAGCAAACACTTTTGGAGTGACTCGAAGACAGTGCTCGCCTGGCTACGCGCGGGACCGCGCGCGTTCAAACCATTCGTCGCCCACCGAGTCGCCGAGATCGAAGAAGAAACCGCCGTGAACGAGTGGCGGTGGGTACCGACCCGTCACAACGTAGCCGATGACGCAACCCGCGGCGTACCAGCTGATTTCACCGCCCCACACCGGTGGTTCACCGGGCCACCATTCCTGTACCTACCCGAAGAGGAGTGGCCGCAAGAAACAATAACGAAAACCGAAATAACGGGCGAAGAAAGAACAAACGCCGTCGCCATAGCAACGCCAGACGCCGCAAAAGCGTTACCCGAGATAACACGCTTTTCTTCATGGCAGCGACTTATCCGCACTACCGCACGAGTACCTACTTCAATTTATCGAAGCACTGAAAACAAGAAAACAACGTATCCAGTACAAACGGACAAAACCGCGCGCGGAAGCCGATCCACAATGGCGAGCTAACAAGAGTCACAACAGGATAAGCTCCGCCCAGCAGAAGCCACGCCCACTGACGAACGAGTGCGCGTTCAAAACATTGAGCGCTGATTTTATCCGTCGCGCCGAACAGCTGTGGGTGAAGCAATCGCAACACGTTTCGTTTGGAAGAGAGATCGCCGCGCTACGAACAAAACAAGTTTCACCGACCGATAGATTGAAAAAACTCACCGTTTACGTAGACGAAAACGAAACTCTACGACTGAAGTCGAGAATAACCGCCGCTGCCGATATTAGCAGCGAAATTAAAGCGCCCGCCGTGTTGGACGGCGACCACCCGTATACGAAACTCTACATAGCGTCGGTTCACCGACAGATGGCGCACGGGAGCACCGAGATAACAATAAATGAAGTGAGACAGCGATATTGGGTGTTGCGCCTTCGACCTACGACGCGACAGATAGTGAAAAGTTGTTTGGCGTGCCGAATAAAGAAAACGAAGCCCGCTGCGCCGCCGACCGGTGATCATCCTTACTCTCGCTTGGGTCATCATCAGCGCCCCTTCACCTATGTGGGGCTGGACTATTTTGGCCCGATCACCGTGACCATTGGCCGCCGCCATGAGAAACGCTACGTGGCCCTCTTCACCTGCCTCACCACCCGAGCGCTGCACCTGGAGGTCGCCGCCAGTCTGAGTGGGGACTCCGCAGTGATGGCCCTGCGCCGCTTCATAGCGCGGCGCGGCTGCCCCGCCGAGATCTACTCAGACAACGGAACGAACATGCACGCCGCCGATCGTGAGCTACGAGACGCCGCTGAAGAGGAAGCATCGCGACGTGCCATCCGATGGAAGTACATCTGCCCCTCCAGTCCATTCATGGGGGGATGCTGGGAGCGGCTAGTCAAGTACAGCCGCCCTACAGAAAACCCTGACCGAGCAGCACCCGACTGAAGAATGCCTGCACACGCTACTGGCCGAAGCTGAGTGCGTGGTCAACAGCCGCCCGCTCACCCACGTGTCCGTCGAAGCCACCGACGAAGAGGCGTTGACCCCTAACCATTTCCTGTTGGGGGGATCAGCGCGCACACCACCGACGGGCACCTGCACCGACGCTGACCTGAGCGGCCGCGCCACCTGGCGCCGCGCACAGCGCCTCGCCGACCATTTCTGGGCGCGCTGGGTGCGCGAGTACCTGCCCGAGCTTCAACACCGGCGGGAGCCCCACGGCCGTGGGCCGGCCATCAGGGTGGACGACGTGGTCCTCATTGCCGACGGCAACCTGCCCCGCAACGTATGGCCCAGAGGCCTAGTCACCGAGCTGCACCCGGGACCCGACGGCGTGACGCGCGTGGTCGACGTGCGTACCCGAGGCGGCGTGCTACGACGGCCTGTGAAGAAGCTCATCGTGCTACCGACGGCGCCCGCACCGGATTGAACTACATAAGCCGCCGGGCTTATGTACGGCGGGAGATATGTGCGGGACAGATTATTATGATTTATTATGTTTAGAAATAAGATGTATATAAAATTCCTTGAGTTGACCGTTGTATAATAAAATGATATTTTTGTGTGTATTTTACTCCCTCTGCTAGATTGAGATAAATTAGATAAGTTTTATTTGTGTTGTATATAGATCGTTTATAATGTTAAAATAATTTGTAAAATGCAAAGGGCTCTCGATACGGTATTGCCTCGACGTACCTAAGGTCCGATTCGCTATCTCGCTCACTCGCGGGATATGCTCTTCTAGCACAACCGCGCCTCTAGCGGCACATCTCGGAACTCCCTTACACGCAGACTGCCACAGTTCCGAGAACTGATTTAGCGTCGCGCGTGTAAGCCAATTCCTTGAATTCTTTTGTGAGAAAATACGCGGAAACAATTAGAGTCGCTATAAATATCGCGTGCCCTCGCATTAAGATTCATTCGCATCCAGATATTGTAAGAAGAACAATAAAGTCACTCTGCCCGAACGAGCATCAACAACCAGTGGTTTTCTTCACCGTCCGGAACCTCTCCGTCTCCGCACAGTTTATGTACACCGGGGCTGCTACCGCTCATAAACGGCCGGTCCCGTACAAAAAGAAAATTAAATGTTCATTTAGATAACTCCGTCCTCGCCAGACAAAGACAAACGCGTGCAAGCGAACCAGTACATCTGTCAACCGCCCGCCAAACGTCAACTGTCATTGACACACGTCAGACAGTTGTCAAGTGTTATCGTAAGAAACAAACAAACCTCCACCACATGATTTTATCTTGGAGTTGACTAAATTGGATTTCGAAAATCGACCAATATAGAAGGATTTCGTGATTAACCCCTGTTAGTCCAGGTAAAATAAAGTTTGGGGTCACATTAATAGCACCTTTAACAAATTTATTTTTAAATAATAATATTGCCTTTATTTTGAGCACTCATCGTGATTTTGTAGGTATACTGGTGTCCGTTCGAGAGAAATACCTAAAGTTGTGTTTTGGCCGTTTATAATTAGACAAAAAGGCACTTTAGGTGAATATTATAATATAATCTATGGATACCCTTTAAATTATGTTAGGCAAGTAATCCCTGACGTGAGCACAATATTCTGCACATTACAACGTTTTTTCAGTCACGACGTAAAAAAATGAGACTTGCAAAATCGCACTTTCGGAGATTTTACTACTTATACACTATAAATAAAAACCTCGAACCTATTTTAAGTTTTCACCTAAGTGACTTTCTTGGAACCTGGTTAATTTTTTTTTTTTGCGTTTAGTCGGTTATACATTAAAGTCACTTCAGTTTTTATGTAACATTTTCATTAACATATTTATTGTTTGCTAATAAACATTTATTATGAGTGTTGGTCCCTAATGCAGCTTACTGAAATAGCTGATGACCTTTAAACGTCTAAACAAATCTTCACAAATTGTAGTTAAGAACCATCTTGACCACGTGAGCTTTGAAACGAAACAAACCGTATCAAAATCGGTTCATTTAGACCGGACGGACAAGACAGTTGGAGGTGTAAAATGTTTTACAGTAAGCAAATTTGCGAGGACGTCTTAGACAACGACATTAATTGTAAGCACTATCAAAATTAGATTTTTTATCCCTGTGCATCACACTTGAAATTTAATTTTAAAATGTGTCGTCATCTAAAACGTTCTCGCAAATTAGCATACTGTTAAAAATTGTACATCTCTATCTGCCGTGTCCGTCCGGTCTAATTTGTTCAGGAGCTACGTTGCCACGTCGGACAGTCACACACCCCTCTTTTTGCAGTCGGGCACCAAATAAGATGATGTTAGCTAGTCAGGCGGCCTAAGAATAAATCCTACATCAACCGAATAACTCACCACCTCCAGTGGCGGGCTGCGTAGCGGCGGCGGCACCGAAGCCGAAGTTGAAGCCGCAAGCACTCGCGCCCCGAGTCGGCTTGAACACGTGAGTGGAGGACGCGCTGGTGCCGGCATTAAAGAACCCTGTACAACAATAATTATATTTAACGAAAATAACAAACCTAGACGAGTTTCTCATCGGTTCTTCTCGTTACATCTCCTGCTACAGCGGGAGACCTTGTAACGAGAAGTAAGACATGGCGTAGCTTCTTTGACATTCACACATGTTTGTAACAGCCCAGACTGAATAGTTTTTCGAAGTATAAATTGACAATCCGTATTTCACCTGGGCACGTGATTTACTGAGTTTCAACTTTATTCCGTATAGTTTCAAAAGCGTTGACAGGAGCTTTTATTTATGAGTTCAGAGAGAAGAACCGTTACTAAGGTAAATATGCTCCTATTACGGATTTAAATGGCAACATTTGAAAGTAAATATCAAAAATAAGCATTTGTAAGCATTAAGTTAGGCATAAAAATATTCTTCTGTAAAAATGGAGATTAAATTTTATATTTCTACATACACTTTGTTTGTTATTAAGGAATTTAAAATAAAAAAATAAAATTTTAATGCAGGATTCTTGAAAATATATATAATTTACAGAGAGACGATGCTTTCAGTACAAGTAAGAAAATGAAGTGAGTTTACCCACACAAAACACAATAAAAAATCAAACTCCTACTACAATACGAATTGGCACATTGCTGAGAATATTCGTTCAGGCGTGATGACGCCTTAACATCTTCCCGGCCGTTGAAAGAGTGCTTTCAACCACGAAGTTCATCCGCCATAGATAGCGGACAGAGACGCGTAAGAGAACGACGTATGGTTCCTCTATTCGTGTTGATGTCAGCCACTCTTGATATGCCGTCTGGTTCCGAGATAAGGCGCAAAATTCTTCCCAGTCGCCAAGCCAGTGGAGGAGTGTTGTCTTCGGAGATGAGTACCATATCTCCCACATTGAGCTCGGACTTATTAATGCGCCACTTTGTTCGTTGTTGGAGCTCTGACAAATGTTCTTTCTGCCAACGTAGCCAGAAGTGCTGGCGCATCTTCTCAAGTCGCTCATATCTTCTTAGCCGATTCTCCTTTCAGTTTTGTAGATCTGGCGTTGGTAGTGTTGTCAACGGTCTCCCGATGGGAAAGTGTCCCGGGGTGAGTGGAAGGAAATCGTTTGGGGACGACGACAGAGGGCACAAAGGACGTCTGTTGAGAATCGCCTCGACTTGTGCAAACAGAGTTGTTAACTCTTCGAACGTTAAATGACTATTACCCAAAATCCAACGTAAATGGTGTTTAGCCGACTTGACACTGGCCTCCCAGATGCCGCCGAAATGAGGAGCGTATGCGGGAAAGAATATGAATTTAATACCTTGTTTGCTAGCAAAACCAGTTACTGTTTCTTTATTCTGTTTAATAAAACTACCGATTTCTTTGGAAGCAGCCAAAAAATTACGACCGTTATCACTAAATATTTCCACTGGTTTGCCACGACGAGCTATGAATCGTCGCAAAGTCATAATGAATGCATCGCCCGTTAAATCGCTAACGACTTCAAGATGTAAACACTTATAACGTAAACACACAAATACGCAGAGATAACTTTTTATTAAAAGAGCTCCACGGCCCTTTCGATTAATAATAAAAAATGGACCAGCGTAGTCCACACCAACGGACAAGAAAGGGAAATCCGGATTAATACGTTGAGCTGGTAGGTTTCCCATTTTGGGATTTAACGTCTTTCCTCTAAAGCGGCGACATATCACACATTTTGAGACAGTGCGTCGTGCAAGTAGACGCCCATTTACCGGCCAAACGGACTCTCTTATCTGTGCCAGCAATAGTTGTGGACCGCCGTGTAAATTGATTAAGTGCTCCCTTAGAAAATACAATTTGGTTAAATGATGTGAAGCATGAAGTATAATTGGATGTTTTTTATTATAGCTACAATTTGCGGCGTCTATACGTCCGCCAACACGAATTAAATTATCATCGTCTAAAAAAGGTGAAAGTGACAATATTTTACTTTTGTTACCTAACGACTTTCCTTTGCTAAGTAAATCATATTCTGCAGGAAATGATTGCCTTTGTGCCATAGCACAAAGTGCATGGAATTATTCCCGTAATTCATCTACAGATAGTTTTCCTAGGCGTTTAGAATTAGGATTTCGACAATTATAACGGGTGTCCCAAAAGTAGGTATAGGATGATTTGTCTCAATGTATCTGCGGGGTGCAGACACATGCGGCTGTGAGATGGGGAGTGGATGAGAAGTAATGAGGATTGGTGACTTACGTGATATGATGGAACGGAGAACTGGTCAATGTGCTGGTACGTCAATGTGCTGAGAATGCTGAGAGAGATGAGTATGAGCGGATGGAAGATCGGTTCTTCAGACCAACCTTGGGTGACCTATTCTTGAGCCGACAATTCACGCACTGGGAATAGTTAATCACGCACTTATTACTGAAAAATGGAAAATGAAGTATTTAGAAAAAATCGACCCGTCTCACAACTAGCTCCGATGGGACTCGAACCCACGACCTTTCGCTTTCCGGGCGACTGCTCTAACCACTGAGCTACGGAGTCGTTACGAGAAGCGTCGAATTTATCCAATACTTCTTACTGCGCTGTATAGTCAGCGTTAATTTAGAGCAGTCGCCCGGAAAGCGAAAGGTCGTGGGTTCGAGTCCCATCGGAGCTAGTTGTGAGACGGGTCGATTTTTTCTAAATACTTCATTTTCCATTTTTCAGTAATAAAAATTGCATTGTGAATGCAAAAAACTAAAAATTTAAATAAGCACGCACTTATTGTCTTAATTAAATGCACTTTCACCGGCCGGGATGAACAATGAGCCGATAATATTTCTAGAATGAGTAAGTCGTTCGTGGCTACGTACTACTGCGCGCGCGCAGTTCAAGGTTATTCTTAAGACTCTAAACTTGCACTGAGCCGGCGAGCGGCGCTCGCGGCGGCGAATCTTCGAGAGTGAGTGAGTGAGTCAATGAGCGAATGAGTCAGTCCGTCGCGTCATGAATGGCGCGTACATCCTGGGGGGCCCGGGGAAGACCCTCTTGTTGAGCTGAATCCAACGGCAACCTGGCTATCTTGAGGACAGGTCTGCGCAGATGTCCTTGGGCTGTGTCCAGATCCACAACTCGGATCATTCCATCTTTGCCCGGTATTGTGCGGGTAATTCGACCCAGTCTCCACTGTAGCGGTGGCAGGTCATCCTCCTTGATGAGTACGAGTTCGCCGACTTGGGGAGGTGAGGAAGGGGAGAGCCATTTAGAGCGGGTTTGAAGGGTATGGAGGTAGGACTGGGTCCACAGTGACCAAAAGCGTTAGGAAAGAGCTTGTATGAGCTGAAATCGTCTATAAGAGGATAAGGGCCTATCATCAAAGGACGGCTCGGGAAAAGCTGTGAGCGGACGGCCAATAATGAAATGACCGGCAGTTAAAGGTTCGAAGTCCGAGGGGTCGGACGAAAGTGGGCAGAGGGGCCTAGAGTTGAGTACGGCTTCGATTCGTGCCAGAAGTGTGCTGAATTCTTCAAAAGTGAAGTGCTGTTCACCAACCACGCGATAAAGTAATTGTTTCGTAGACTTGACATTAATTTCGTGTAAAGCACCGAACCAGGGCCCCTTAGGGGGGTTCAGTAACCAAGTTATGTGCTGAGTGGCAAGTCTGTGTGTGATTGCATCATTATTTGCAGTTAGGAAGTTCTGAACTTCAATGAGATGGTTCCTAGCACCTACATAATTTGTGCCGCAGTCTGATCTAATCAGGACTGGAGCACCGCGTCGCGAGACAAATCGTTGTAACGCCGCTAAAAAGGCTTCCGTTGTAAGAGCTGAAACGGCCTCCCAATGTACGGCCTTTGTCGAGAGACAGACAAATATGCAAAAGTACGCCTTTAGAAGTTTAGCATTCCGTAACGTGCTAGACTTTACGTGAAACGGGCCGGCAAAGTCAGTCGTGACTTGACTAAATACCGGTTGAGGGTTAACCCTGTCCGCCGGCAGGTCACCCATGAACGGGGCTGTAGGTTGAGCGCAGGATCGGAAACATCTCATACATTTATACACACGGTGTCGGACCACACGGCGTGCGGATAGTATCCAGAATTGCTGGCGTAGAATGGCATGCAAAGTATCAGCGCCAGGATGGCAGTGTTTTTTGTGATAGTGGTCAATGATAAGGTCTACGAGTGGGCTTGAGCTGGGTAGAATGAGTGGGTGTTGAGCCTCATATCTAATTGACGCATGAGAGAGACGACCACCAACCCTCAAGAGACCGTCTTTCAAAAATGGTGAGAGACGATGTAGTCGGTTGGTACAAAGTCTGTTGGTTTGCAGACGTCGAATATCATCCGCAAACTCGTTCTGCTGAACGGAGCGCACCCAAAATAACAGAGCGGCCTTACGCTCACCAGCTGTCAATGGACCAGAGCGCCGTTCGCTTGGTTTGTGTTAAGAGTTAAGTATAAAGCGCTGGATGCAAGCCGTCACTCCGACTAGGTTGTCAAGAGAGCTGAAGCGCGCAAGCAGCTCGTGATCTATATCTGGAACTGCTATATGAGCAGGCACCTTTTGTGGCTTGAGACCGGGCAAAGCATGATGTCCCAAAGCCACTGGCATCTTGGGCCAAGTGTGAGGAGGCTCTTTGAGCCAGCTGGGGGACCACCAGAGGTCATGAGCAGAAAGAGCGTGAGCAAACATTCCCCTGCTTGCACAATCTGCAGGGTTCAAGCCCGTGGGAACGTGTCTCCACGTGGAGCTGGTCGGGCAGGACTTTATCTTAGCCACTCGATTGGCTTCGAAAGTCTGGAGCCGATGAGGGAGCGTGTTGAGCCACGCCAGCACTATCGTGCTGTCTGACCAACAGGTATGTTGGCTTATAGTGAGGTGAGCCGACAATTCAGCTGACACTCGTGTCATGAGCTGTGACAAAAGAGCTGCAGCTGATAGCTCCAGCTTGGGAATCGTGAGCTTATTCTTAATTGGAGCCACTTTTGACTTGGCAATGACCAGGTGTACATTAACCAGTCCATTGGCATCGAGCTCATGGAGATAAACGACAGCGCCAAAGCCGGCTTCTGACGCGTCCGCGAACCCGTGAAGCGAGTAAGTGGACGTGGACTTGTATTTACAAATGTGCCGAGGTAATCGTAGAGCTGAGAGCTGAGGAAGATCCTCTGAGATGTGTTGCCACTCTGTGTGGACTTCATCTGGGGTGGGCTCGTCCCATCCCAGTTTCATGAGCCATAACTTCTGTAAGAGAAGCTTTGCGCGTAAGATGACTGGGGTAACCCAGCCATTAGGGTCATAAAGGGATGCGACTGTGCTGAGAATGGAGCGTTTGGTAACCTGAGTGAGTGAGGGGAGAGAGATGCGATACGTGAACTCATCCGATTGAGGAATCCATTGTATGCCTAGGACCTTGATAGTATTCGACTCTGGGCTGAGGTCGAAATCTTTAGGCAACTTGTTTACTGTGAATATTTTGATAGTTTTGGTGATTTAAAACCCCCATTAGAAATAATAAATTATTTAAGGAACATGTCAATAACTTACAATTATGTACGGTACCAAAAGTTTGGTACTATAAATTGCGGTCATCTGTGTTTAAATTTTTTAAAGAAGTATTGGAAACAACATTTATATTAACAGTTATGTAATAAAATTTATCAGTGTAAACATGTCTTTCACTGTGTCGATAACCGGCAGCGGAGCCTTTTTAATAACAAATTACTCTCCTACAATACAATTAGAAGGAGAGTATGAATGCGGTTTATTATATTTTTCAACGTTCAATTCTATCCCTAATATAGATGAAAGAAACAATAAATTTTATTACGGTAAAGATAGTGTGATAAAAATACCAGAAGGATCTTATAAACTTCAAGATATTTGTGATTATCTTAAGAGCAATATCAAAAATGTTACGCTGAGATTGACCGCAAATAACAACACATTAAAAACAAGTATTTTTTGTTCAGAAGATGTTCACTTCAATAAAAATGACTCGCTGGGTAAAGTTTTGGGTTTTCATATGGAGACAATAAAAGCTAATATAAATACAGAGTCTAGTTATCCTGTCAGCATTTTATCAACAGCTATCGTGCGCATCGAATGTGATGTAATCAGTGGATCATTCGTGAACGGAAAAGCTAGCCACATAATTTATGCACCAAACGTACCACCCGGTTATAGAATCATTGAAATACCTAAGAATTTCTTTTATTTTCCCGTCAATCAAAGTTCAATAAGTGCTATTACTGTAAGACTATTGGACGCTGAAAATAATCAGATTAACTTGCGCGGTGAGGAAGTGCAGCTATATTTACACTTTAAAAAGACATGTTGACTTTCAATAAAAGCCTATATATACCACGAACTCAAGTCAGTTCTAAGAGATCATCTCATAAGGGAGCACCAGTTCGATCAATAAAGAAATTAACAAAAAGCAATAAGGAATTTTTGAAATCACTAGGATTGATAAAATGAATTTTTTAAATGTTACTCAACCTGCATCGTACGATAACAGCATCGAAAGTTTTGAATATCATTCGTATAAACCATACGTAACAAGTTTCAACAAGAATGATGAAATACGGATACCGATAAATCAGCAAGTCCTCTACGTATTGCCTGCACTCAGCAGTTTGTTTATTGAAGGAAGAGTGGATGTGTATAAGAATGCACAAGTAAAAGAACGAGTATCTAGTATACATTTTGTTAATAACCCTGCACTATTTTTATTTCAAGATATTCGTTATGAAATTAATGGAGTAGAAATAGATAGAATAAAAAATGCTGGCGTTACAACCACAATGAAATCTTATTTATCGTTGAACGATAATGAATCTAAATGCGCACGAGTTTGGGGTTGGTCTCCAACAGGCACAACTACTGACAGCAGTGGAGTATTCTCCACCTGTATACCACTAAATAAAGTGATGGGTTTTACTGAAGATTATAATAAAATTATAATGAACTGTAAACATGAATTGGTTCTTTTGAGAAGTAACACGAATCTCAATGCCTTAAAATTAAATGCAGGTGAAGTTGTGGATGATATAATAATAAATAAAATTATTTGGCGAGTGCCTCATGTTAAAGTTTCAGATAGAGAAAGATTAAGTTTGCTTAAGCATTTAGAAAAAGATCGTCCGATAACAGTTGCATTTCGTAATTGGGACTTATATGAGTATCCATTACTTCCCAAAACACGTAAACATACCTGGTCTATTAAAACATCCTCGCAGATAGAGAAACCACGATTCGTCGTAATTGCTTTTCAAACGAACCGTAAACATAATGCAACATCGTCAATGTCAGAGTTTGACCATTGTCATATACGTGATGTTAAAGTTTTTCTAAATTCTTCATATTACCCATATGAAAGTCTGAACATTAGTTTTGCTGACAACAAATATACTTTAATATACGAACAATACGTTAGGTTCCAGCAGTCTTATCACGGACGTCGAGCTGAACCGTTGTTGAGTATAAAAGAATTTAACTCCCTTATTCGTGATTGACTGTTCTCGCCAACATGAAGCTTTAAAGGGATCGATTGACGTGCGAGTAGAAATCGAAGCTGATCAAGAAATACCTGATCAGCAGGCTTATTCGCTAAATTTGTCTGGTCAGAGTGGACAACCAGTCTCGGTTGTCCACCGACCTCAGTGACCAACCGAGCATGTCATTAATTTGGTATTACGTATGACGTTTTGATCACGTGACAGTTCGGTGGCCAACCGTGGTTAACGAACAGTCCGGAGTGTACATCGACTGTTGTGATTCCCCGCACTAGTTTAATACGACTGATTTTAGTGTGCTTGGTTACGTGGGTTCGTTATAACGGAAATATGACGTACTTAAAACTGCCAGATTCTATGGATAGCCACTTGAGTTGTCAATAACAAGAGGCGCATTTTTTGAGTTCATATGTTTACGAAAAAGTGCTTATCAAGTTCTTAGCAACCACTTGAAACTTAAAATGACCTTTTTCTACGGTGAATAATGTGTGAAACTATAATTTTTACTGCTAAGTGCTTACAAACCGCTAGAAGACGTTGTGAACGCCAGTCACACTTTGTGTTCTTACAAATAATATCAAGTTCGATTTCGAGGTAAGATTTCATTATTTTACTGAGATATTATTGATTACTAGATTATTTTAAAGTGATAGTTCTCTCATTATGCTACCTTTTTTAGAATGCCTGCAAGCCGTAAAGTGTCCCCAAGGCAAATGGATGTTCTAATAACATTTTGCGAACAGAACAAAGATATTGCCTTGGGGCGCTGTTCTCGAGGTCCACTGGGTCACCAAATGGCCACAGCAGCGTGGAACAAGCTCGCTGCAAAATTAAATGCGGTAGCTGATGGAGTCACAAAGTCAGGGGATCAGTGGCGCAGGGTAAGTTGTTGATTTTCTAAGACCATGATAATTAGGTACCTAAGTACCTATCATTCGTATTTAGTTCCAGTGTCTGTTGTACATCTTATACTTGCTATATTTCAATTTCACTCTCCAAGTAAAAGCTTTCATCAATAAAACTCTATTTGTAGAATAAATATGATCATTTTGTTCTAATACATATTAAACTAAAAAGTTATTTTTCTTATAGTGATTGTTTGAAACAATAAGATAGCTTGGAAATCTTGTTTATAATACCTTTATTCATATGAATGAAATTAATTTTTGAAACAATAAGATAGCTTGGAAATCTTGTTTATAATACCTTTATTCATATGAATGAAATTAATTATATCATCAATTTTAAAATAACTTGCAAGATTCTATCAGTCCTCTGAACTAGTGTAAAATTGTCATTCAGTTTTTTATCATTATACTCATTTATTTTTCTTCTTTTGTAGTACTGGATCGAGCTGAAGGCAAAAACCAAATCGAAGGGTGCAGACAGCCGCCGTAGTGCTACAAGGACTGGTGGTGGACCTAGTAAACTCAACCCCCTCACCCCATTTGAACTACGGATTCTTCAAAATGTAGTGGGGCAGGTTGCAGTTGAAGGGTTGCCAGGAGTGCAGATTCCTTTTGATGTAAGACTTAATTTTCTTTAATCTATACTAACATTATAAAGAGGAAAGATTTGATTGTTTGATTATTTGCATTGAAAATGCTCCAAAACTATGGACTGATTTAGAAAATTCTTTCACTAGTAGAAAGCTACATTCTTCCCAAGTAACATAGACTATATTTTATCCCGATATTCCCACGGGAACGGGAACCACCCAGGAGAAATTTTGAATAAAAGATTACTTTTGCCTTAATGTACCTTACTTTAATGCACACTCAAATAGCAGAGTAAGTTTATTATATAAATACCTCAAATGGGTCTGATATTAACTTAGACCATTCACCTTATCATCCAAAAAATATGAAGATTCATAAACACATAACTTAATAGTATGTACTAAAACAGTTTTTTATTATGACGATTTTGATAGATGTTGTCATTGAATAGTGTACTAAGTATTAAAAATAATACATTTGCAGGATCCTGGTGCATCATCTTCAGCAGATCCCACTCCCGAACCTCCACAACCGCTGTCCACTCCTCTCATGACCCAACCACAACCCAGCACCTCAACCCAACAGCATCACAGTCCCAATCCCAACATAATGGCCACTGTGGCAGAAGCGCCTTGTATGGATGAGGAATGGCTTGAAGATGAATACAGCATTCCTCAACCATCCAACGAGCTTCTGTCTAACCCACCTGACCCTAGCCCTGCTGCACAGACTCCACCACCAGCAGCTGCACCATCTTTAGACTTGCCTCCGGCTCAGCACCAATCCAGTTTACCTGAACCATCAGCGCCACACAGGGAACGAAGGCGACGTCGTGATACAAGTATGTACAAATAAAATATTATTTTCATGATTTATTTTATTTTAGACCATAGGCCATAATCTATCTCTGTGCCAAATTTCAACCGATCCGTTCAGCCGTGATCAAACATCAAAACTATCGCATTTATAATCTATACTAATAGAAAAGATTTGTATGTTTGTAATGAATGAACTCAAAAACTACTGGACTTACACTCTTATGCCCGCGTCTAATGCCATTAATTAGCGCGCTATTTGATATAATACACAGGTGTAGCCGGGTTTTAGCGCACTAATTTGATACAAAGAGCGCGCTAAGACGCGCATGCCGTTATTAACGCCGTTAGGCGTCACGCAGGTGAAGCCCCAGCATCAGAATGCTACATTATCCCTTATTAACATAGGCTATATTTTATCCCGATATTCCCAAGGGAACGGGTACCACGCGGGTAAAACCGCGAGGATCTGCTAGTATTAGATAAAATAATAATCTATTGTCCTTTTTTCCTTTAGATATGAGAGACCTTCCGGATTGGGCAAGGCGTGCGGAAGAACGGCGGCAAGAACACGAGGAAAGAATGGAAAATTTGAAAGCACAGGAAGTGGCCATCTTTAATCGTATCGACCAAAAGCTAGCTGTGCTAGAAAGAATCGACGAAAAGATGGCCATTCTAGAAAGATTAAACGAAAATATTACAACACTCAATTTAAATCTTTCTAGAAGGTAAGTGTTTTAAGCCATCAATGTATTGAATATTGTGATCCACTTTTTAACAAAAAGTATAAAAATAGTAAAAAAATGTTGGATGATTCATAAGCATTAATTTTATTTAATCTACTTATATGAATAAAAATTTATGACTATGACTAACATTAAAAAGAATCGTTCTACTTACTTTAAAATATCCTTCTAGTAATATAAATGCGAAAGTTTGTTACACTTTCACGCAAAAACTACTAAACGAATCTGGATGAAATTTGCATCTATTTGCAGATAGATTATAGGCTGGAGGAACGCATAGGATACTTTTTATCCCGATATTCCCAAGGGAACGGTAACCACGCGGGTGAAAGCGCAGGGCGGTAGTAATAAAATAAGTAAGTCTTGTATAAGTAATATAAAATGCTCTAACATTTGTTTATTTTTTTCAGGTAAATGGCAAATTCTCCATTCTTTCCTCATATAGTTTAAGTATAAATGTAATTTTTTTTTTATATTTATTGTTACAATACATTAGTTAAGTTTTTTTTATAAGTAATGCAGTATGTAGGTACCTAATTGATAGTGTAGCTAAGTAATTAAAATATTTTTAGTTTAACAAGGAGTTTTATTTGCTGTTTGTTCCACCGCGACTTTGACTTTGTGGAACTTTGATCGGGATAAAATGGCCTAAAATGCTATTACAGATTTAAATGAATCTTTGTATGTATTTCAGTTCATTATTTGTACAGCTGTTCGGGTGATCTAGTAAACACTAATATTCATACTTTGGCATAGAGATAATATTGGATATGCTGCTATTCAAAATAAATAAGAATTCCACATAATGATTATATACTTATTTTATTATGATTATCGCTCAGTTCACAAACTTGGAAGGCCCATCTGAGAAAGAACTGGCAAGAAAACTCAGAGGTTACATAGGTACTTCAATCAAAATTATATACACAAAATATTTCAGTTTCAGAAATTCGCCGTTGTATTTCCTGTCACTCACGCTGCGGGTTCTCTGAAACAAAGATTTCCCTACAGTAGCTAAGAAAGTAACGCCCGAATTCTCTAACGCAAATCATCTTTGGGAGCGTCTCAAACATCATGGCATCTCTTTCATACGTTTGACATTTAAGTGACAGGGTGATGTGTAAGATGCTCGCAAAGATAAGTAGCGTACGAGTATTCGGGCATAAGAGTCATAAAATGAGTTGTGTCTATGTGAATAAATAAATATTTGATTGATTGATATAAGCAAAAAAAATTCAATTAAAGGTGACCAACCTAAAAGCCAACATCGTTCCCCATTAGCAGCAAGCCTTTCCATGAGGTCTTTCACTGAAGACTGGTTCCAAACAAAAGAATCATGTGCCGCACCACCAAATGCTGCATTAACATGTAATATGTTTAGGTCTGCATCACAAATCTAAAAAAGATATAAGTTATGTTAGTTTACATGTAGGTATAATCTATACTTCTATACTAATATTATAAGGGGAAAGATTTGATTGTTTATTTGTTTGTTTGCATCAAATAGGCTCCGAAACTACTGGACCGATTTAGAAAATTCTTTCACCATTAGAAAGCTACATTCTTCCTGAGTGACATAGGCTATATTTTATCCCGATATTCCCACGGGTACCACGCGGGTGAAACCGCGAGGAACCGCTAGTTAATTATATTTTAAATTATTTTTATTTTTGTTTTTATTACTTATATAGGTACTTACAATTAAAACATTCAAGGAGTGGTAATTTTTTCTGTTAAAATATGTCTCTTCATGATCCCTTGGGCGTATCAATGCTACATGCGTCCCATCGATACAACCAATTATTCCAGGAAATGAAAATTTATCCATAAACCTGAAATAATTTAGATTGTAAGTAAATACAGACTCAATCATATTTTATTTTTCTTACACTTACTTATTGCTAATACACTGATATTAATACTTTAAACAGCGAGCCCTGTAGTTATTGCGGGTGTAGTTTTTACGGTTGTGTGGTGGTACAAATATTTTGATGGGGCGTGAGGAGCATGCACGCATTCGCAATGTGATACTATGAATTTACAATTCTTACATGAAACTTTCTATCAATGTTATTATTTATTGTATGTTTTACTACTTACTTTTCCATTATTCTTTGCCTTTCATCAGTTGAAGTAGGGAATTTTATGTGGGCTCGCAATATTTGTTGGTTATTTAGTGCATCAGTGACCTCATGCAAACACTTGCTAAATGTTGGCTGTGACATATTCAGCAAGTATGATGATGCAACATTTTTTTGATATGATCCTTGTGCATAAAAGTATAATGCAGCCAACACCTGTAACCCAAAAGATGTTAATATTAACACACTTGAAAAGCACTTTTCATTCAAATAAAAGAGACAACGAACCTGACAAATAAAAAGGATAATATTGCTATGTAAGTACTTATTTATGATAGAATGCTTTTATGTTATAAAAATTTACCTTAAGTTCATGAGGCACAGCTGTTTTTCGACGTTGAGAATGCATTAATGGTCTTAGTTCTTCAACCAATTGCTTGAAAGAGTCCTTTTTTAAGCGAAAATGTGCCACAAATTCCTGCTCAGGGAGATTCATAGGTGCACTTAGAGCTCTTCTTAGTATGCGCTCGCGCCGTAATGCGTTCATTTTTCTTTGTTCTTCAATATACGCCATGAGAATACCGCGAGACATCTTAAATACATTATTAAAAATAAGCTCTTTGAACGTAAGTTTAGTAATAACGCATAAAAATAAACGATAATACTTACGACAGCGAACGTTTAAAAACACAGTCAACGTTATTAAAACTCGCACAATGAAATTATTTCATCAAAATATTATTTACAGAAAGTGAAGATCACTCTACCTCGGTAAAACACTGCTCCTTAGTAGTTGCTATCAACAAGAAGAGTGACTATCATTTATCTCCACCAAAAACGTCAAATTGATGTCCACCGACGCTACGCAATACCAAATTTACCGCTATCGACGCTATCGACCACAAAAAACGGCTAGGGTGGCTATGGGCACGTCACAAAGTGATAATCACTCAGCTGACTCTTTCGTCGTTGATCACCGAAGTTAGGGAATACGAAAAAGCGATTTTGACAGCTGCCAGTTGCGACCGAGCAGCGTGATGATCATTTTGACCTGTCAAATGAGTTAGCGAATAAGCCTACAGACCGCTGCTTACTGTTTGATTCTGAACGATTGTATATTTGAGTCCTCCAACGCGTCCTCCAACGCAGCTGTGAACAGTTTCGGAGAGATGACGTCTCCCTGTCTCACACCTTGCTGTAGTTGGATCGGATTAGAGCTCTAGTTCTGTAACCGGATAAGTAAACCTTAGCATCTCGATGTACCTGTAGACTATTTGGCACCTCTGGAGAGACTGCAGCAGTGCCCAGGTCTCAATCGAATCAAAGTGGCTAGTTGTACTCTTCGGTCTTAGAGTTATACACTTGCTGCAGGCAGCGTATGAATGTGATCTATAGTAATATAACCTCTCCGGAACCCAGGTTGTTCGGGAGGTTGGAAGTCGTCGATCCTACGAGTGAGATGATTCGTAATGACCCTTGAAAACAACTAATAGATATGGCTCAGAAGCGAGATGGGTCTGTAGTTCCTCAAGAGTCTTATCACCCTTCTTGAAAAACAGCATCACATCGCTTCTGACCCATCCCTTGGGGGTTTGCCCTCGAGGATGACAGAGTTGGAAAGCTTCTGAAGGACTTGAGTATCGGCTTGCCACCCGCTCTCATAAGCTCTGTTGTGATTCCGTCATCACCCGCCGCCTTGTTGTTTTTAAGCTTCTTGAGAGCCATTCTCATCTCGTACAGGCTGACGTCCGGGATATTTTCAGTATAGTGACGGATAAGCTTGGCTCTAGTTTCTTTAGCCTTGCTTTCAACAGGTGTTTGCGTGGAATATCACTGTCCATAGAAACTCCCCATCTCCCTCAGGATATCAGGTGTTGATGAAATCATGCTACTTTCCTTAGTTTTCCACCATGTTAATTGACTTTGCCCGATAGACAAATATCTTGCGATCACATTGGAGCCTTTGTTCCGCTCAATGGCCTCTTTAATATGCTTTGGTATTGTCCCTTGTCAAGGACTTTGATATCTGTCTATTGAACTGCCAATAACGATGGGCATGCGCTGAGCTCTGTAGCTTCATTTCGTGTTTCTGATTCATGAGTGGGAGAGTCTGGCTGGAGAGTTTATTGCAATTTTTTGTTCCGAGTAAACTAAAATCAAGTAGGTACTCAAATTTTTGGCGGAAAAACGTGGAGAGATGGTTCACTTCTGACAATTTTGCGCGTAAGCGCACGACTAATCCTTGCCGCCCAAGAACTTATTTTAAGTATATATAAATACCTACCTATAAATGAAACGTAAGAACGACAAAACAAAATAAGCATAGAAATTGCTACTTTTGCTCGGACAAAGCTTGCTTGACATGTCTTTATCAAAACTATGCGTTAAAAACTAAAATTTTCTTATTTTCTTGTACGCTAATACTTAGCATAAATAAAAATCTTTTTCATGTATTTGTTAATGTTTTTTTTTTCTGAGAGGTGAATATGGTGTGTCAAAGTGATTGTGGACAAGCCACAAAGCCACAGAACTTAAAATTCATCACTTATTGATTTTTCTTATAAAATTGAATTGCTTTACAAATATAATTCAAGTGTCCTCATTGAGATACGTGTATCTTTAATGTCTAGAAATAATCATGGTATATCTGTAAAGCAGTACTGCGTTTTTAGCCTAGACGCGTAAAATGTTCGCCTGAGAAATCCACTCCTATCTATCCATCTATCTAGTGATAACGCGGCTGGTGGCATAAAACACGTGAAAACATTGTTTACCTTAAACAACTTCTATTGAAACGTATAAAACATGTGTGTCGTCCATAGTGGCAAGTGTGCCATTATGTATCATTTGGACGGACCTGGCATGCCGTTAGAGTCGTCGTCGTCGAGGTCGTCGCCGAGGTCGTAGCGCGCGCGCTCCTTGGGGTCGCTGAGCACCCTGAAAGCTTCGCCGACTTCTTTGAAGCGACGCTCCTGTTCGCAACGCTCGCCTTCCGAAGCGCCCGCGTGCCGGTCCGGGTGGTGTACTAAGGCGCGATTCCTGAAAAAATCATAAAAATTAAATGAAATTATTGTTATTTTAATATAATTAACTTGCAACTAAGCGGTTCTTCCTAACCTAACACATGATACTCTAAATATTTCTTTCACAAGACTGTGAAACTAAGCACGAAATAAAATGTGTGATAAGAGGTTTTCTTACTATAACTATTACTATGCAGTTTTCACGCATCGATGAGAATTTATGAATCATCGATCAATGGACAAGTGATTTTTACCCTCCCACTCAAAGCGTGTTTTAGCTGACCAGCATGGGCCCACTTGAAAATGTCAGACAGATTGCCATAAGATTTTAACTATTATCATATTGTCCACGTGAGGTGGACCTTCCAATCAAAAGGTGACGTCTGAAAGCCCATGTTTTGGTGTTCATTTTAAACGCAAATACAATTATTGTTTGCGAAATGACAATCGCAACTTAGCATCACACTAATGTGTTCTTCTTCTTAGCGTGTCGATCGTTCGGCTTTAGATCTTGTTAGATCAAAATTGCGCCACATATATAGCGTTTTCAGTGGCGTTATATGGAGGTCCTCGCCTGTGCAAGGTGAAGGGCACGCTGAGCAGGATAAAAGGTGTGACATAGTTTGGGAAGAGGTACCACATTCACATCCTTCATCTGAGGAATAACCCCACCGGCAAAGATTAAATTTGCATCGGCCTACCTGGGTTCTAAGTCTATTTAGGGACTTCCAGGTTGTTGACTAATGTGTTGTTGGACTTGTTGGTATGTGCGGCTAGCACTATAGGTATGCGTGCCGTTCACTGGTAAGTGAGGCATTACTAACAAAAACCGCCTTCAAAAAAATGACACCAAAAAGCTTCGATCAACAATAGTACTAGATGAAGGCTCACGAACTAAATTAAAACTTTTTAAGGACAGACTGCCTTTTTTTAATCGGAGAAAAAAGGTCACGAATGTTACGATCTTACATGGGATGCGGGCCAGATAACCTCCACGTGTGCTCACCTGGAGCAGTAAGTGGCCTTACCCGGGCAAGCGAGGCTCTGCTCGGGTGGACCGTTTAGATCCCTCGCTATTCGTGGGACCAATATGGAAACTGACTTAGAATTAAACTTAAATACAAATTTGAAACTTGGCAGACGCGCCGAAAGTGAGGAGACACTTCCAAGAGCTTTTGACGCGCCTCTTAGACTAAGAAGTGGAGAGGAGGTAAAAGAGGATGTGTTGCTAGAGTCTCCAACCCAATGACAATAGGTGGAACTTGGCAATGTCCAAGAGTAAGTGGAAGCGGGAGAAGCGCAAGCTTGCATTAAAACTTATGGGGGGCCAAAAAACTTCTGAATCGCAGGTCCCGCCAACAAACCCGGCGGTCTCTGGGACCGAGGGACAGGGGATGGATCCTGATGAAGGACGGTCGCAGCAGCGTCCACCCAAGCGGCAGAACCGAAGCAGCGACTAGGTGGAGGGACCGCGAGGCTCCGCCAAGGACCAGAGCGATCTCGCCGTCTATGTGTGCCGAGGGGATGGGGCCAGGGTGGACGAGGCTGCGGCGGCTCACATCAGGAAGAAGCTGGTGGGTCTCATTAGGGAGAGGCTGCTAGCCCGGATAGAGGGGGACAAGGGACGATCCACTGCCTTCGCTATGTCCGGTCTGGTGTCGGAAGGATTTTTCCTTGTGACACCATACACGAATGAGGCAAGGGATTGGATCCTAACTTGCGACCTGGGTGAGTATGAGGGCACTACGCTCGTAATTAAGCCTGTAAATAAAAGCCGAGTATCTGTGTGGCTGCCTGGTAGTGAAAAGGACTACGCCGACGCCTTAATGCTACTGAAACTCGCCAACGAGCACCAGGAAGAGTTGAGGATCCAAAAGTGGACCCTCCTCTACGGGGAGAAGTTGGCGACGGGATCTCGGCTGGTTCTGGGAGTCCCAAACGAGGTTTTTGGGGAGAGCAGAGACCATGCCTGGCTCAATTACGAGCTCACCAGAGTACAGGCAAGGGTCATACGAGCGGGGAAAGAGGGTAGCCATCCACAGACGGGGTGCTCTGCTTCAAACACAGCTACACGTACAGAGCATCCAACCACAAGCGCCAACACACGCACACATACACAAGCATGTGGGGCGCCTGGTGATCGGGGACAACTGTGAGGTGTCAAGACGCGTCGCACAGCCCCTGCGGTCCAGCTCCCTGGTTTTCGGCGGATCCAACTCACAACCAAGCACGAACCCGGACCTTGTGCCAAGCATCCTGGAGTCGGCACCTTCTGGCCCATCACCCGATGACCAGAGGTGCACGACCTCGGGGGCGAATCATTAGGGTTCAGGTGCAGACTCACACAACCACAAAACATAAACAGTAACACACAAAACACAAACACAAAAACAAAAAAAATATATATACTTCAGCTAAATTTGCACCACTCCCGCGAAGCCATGACCGAGCTTTGCAGATACGTGGTTACAAATTACATAGACATCGCCCTGCTACAAGAGCCTTATGTTAACACTGTAGGCTGTGTGGCTGGCATTGGATGTCTGGGAGGGATTACCATCTACTGTCGTGATGGTGAGTCGAATCCTAGGACACGCATAAACGTCAGCAAAAGGGCAAGGGCATTAGGCTTAATAGAAGTTGAATGTTACAGAGATCTTACGGCAGCTATAGTCACAATATGTGGTGCTCCACATATTGTGACTATAGCTGCCGATTTGCCTGCCTGCCTGCCCATCTGCTGATGGGCGCAGAAAAAGGATGGTCTTCATGTCGGTCTACATCCCGAGTGAGACGGACTACGAGCCACCAGGGACACGCCTAGAAGAAACAATAGCGAGATATAGAGGTATGGACATCCCCATTGTGGCAGGCTGTGACGCAAACTCTCACCACACGGTGTGGGGCAGCACAGACTGCAACAATAAGAGTAACTTATTACTTAAATATATATTTAGTACTAACTTAGAAGTAATGAATGTAGGTAACACACCGACGTTCGTTACAAGAACAAGGAAAGAAGTATTGGACATAACACTTATGTCTAGAGATGAAAGTCATCTGATGAAGGACTGGAGGGTTGACACCTCACACTCCTTCTTGGACCATCTCAGAATCACCTACAGTTTGACTTGTCAAGTCGAACTGTAAGCTATAGAAACAATAGGAAAACCAACTGGGAAAAAATCGATCAAGAAATGAATGAATGGAAACCCGGTAATGTTAGGCTAATTAATAACACAACAAAAATTTAAAAAGAAGCAGACAGACTGGAAAAGGCCCTTACGAGAACCTATCTATCGGGCTGTCCGCTGAAACAAGTTAAGTCACGGAAGGGACAACCCTGGTGGAACAAAGAATTTATGAAATTAAGGAAAAGAACCAAGAAGGCACTCAGAATTGCCCTAGAAAAGGACGACGACGAGAGCTGGAACAAGTACAGAGAAGAACGAAACAACTTCAAGTACACAAGCCGAAAAGAAAGCAGAAATGGATGGGAAGCCTTTTGTGAAGGCATCTCTGGACAACCTGAATCGGTCAGGTTGGTGAGGATGCTAGCAAAATACAACACCTGTAAACTAGGAAGCCTTAAAAAAGATGACACTATCATAGTGAACCCCAAAGAAAATTACGGAAATGATGGCCACTCACTTCCCGGACTGTGTAGGCTAGCGAGCGAGGGTGTCCACAAATCCCGAAAATACCGATATACCGAAAATGGTGAACCGGAAAACGGTATCTAAATTTGTGGTCACTCTTTCATGTCAAGCAGCCTGCTACCACCGAGTTAAGTAGGTACTCGGAAACCTGTTAAAATTAACACTTACGCTAAACTTATACTACTTCCAAACTACACATAACCTCTAAAACCACGCCGCCCGAATGACGACTTCCAAGTAAGTGAGTGACAGCCCACGTCAGCTGTCAAACCCGTGAGGTTGTCACATGGACATCGTCTGCCATAGACAAGATTACGATTTCAATAGTGATGTTCTATTATGAACATCCCCCCGTCCCGGTCTGAGAAGCAGACCGCTAGCTTACTCAACCGGAAGGCGAGAGAGAGTCGCCACGGCTCTCCGCAAGATCGAACCTTCGACCAACACCTCAGCCACACGTGGAGTTCCATCTCCAACAAGAATCAAACGTAGTATGCGACCTCGTCGCCAAAGCAATGATGGCAGATTTGCCTCTTTTAACAATACTAAATCTCCCTCCTTGGGAGGCTCAGTCCGATCTGTCCACTTCACTCTCTGTTGCAACAAATGCAAATATTCAAGAGACCAGCGACTCCAAAAGTTCTGGCTCATCTGCTGTAACATTTGAAAACGCGACAACCGATATACGCGTTCATCCCTCCACGGGTATTCGGGTAGGGCGTTCAAGGGCCCTCCCACTAAAAATGACCAGGAGTGAGGACTTCCAAGTCATTTGGATCCTGAGAAAGCGGACAGAGAGGACGAGAGTTGAGGACCGCCTCAACTTTACAAAATACGGTGGCTAACTCTTCGAAGGTTAGAACCGTTTCTCCAATAGTGCGGCGGAGGTGTGTCTTTGCTGACTTCACAGCAGCTTCAAAAATCCCTCCCCAATAAGGACAATTTGGGGGACTGAACCGCCAAGTTATCCCCATCTGGGCGGCAATTTGACTTAAACTATTACAATTCTTATCAATAAATTCACAAACATCCTTAAGATAATTTACAGTCCCCTTGTAATTTGAGCCGTTGTCGGAGCGAATAAGTGAGGGTAGACCTCTACGCGACACAAACCGATCTAACGCAGCGACGAAGGCTTCCGTAGTCAAGGCTGATACCACCTCCAAGTGAACAGCCTTGGTGGCCAAACAAACAAACACACACAAGTACCCTTTGACAATCTTAGCATTGCGAAGGCTAGTTGTCTTGATTGAAAAGGGTCCAGCGAAATCCGTCGCGGTTCCATCAAACGGCCTTGCCCCCGAAGGTCGGATCCTATCAGCCGGCAAATCCCCCATTTGCGGCTGCATAGTGGCTGCCTTTACCCGATAAAAGGGAATGCATCGAAACAAAACACTTCGGATTGCTCTCCGGGCAGAGAGTATCCAAAGCTCTCGTTGCAAAATCGCCAGTAACGCACTGCACCCTGCATGAGCGTTGCGGACGTGTCGATCTGACACCAAAAGCTGCACCAAGGGTCCGCCCTTGGGCAACAACAAAGGATGGTGGCTTCCAAACGGAAGGTCCGCCTTCCGGAGCCGGCCTCCAACCCGAAGAAGCCCATCCGAGTCGATGAACGGGTTCAAACGAGCGACCGCGCCCTTCAACTTAGCACGTTTCTCGCGCAAAATACGAAACTCGGAATCAAACCGTTCGGTCTGCACGACACGAACCCAGTGCAGCAATGCGCTCCGGCGCTCCTCAGCACTTGCAATAGGTTCCAAGCGTTTTGCTTGGGGGTTCCGACAATTATGGATGAAGCGCTTAATCCAGCTGGTAACACCCAGCAGCTTCTCCAAACTACTATACCGATCAAGTAGCCAACCCAGCTCTGAAATCGACTCAGCGACCACGGTATGTACACGCAACCCTGGCAAAATAGGCGCTGTTCCGTCCACCTGACAAACAGGCCAAGAGGTTTCTGGTCCTACCAGCCACTCTGGTCCCCACCAAAGTGGGTGTGCCACCAACTCTGGAGCCGTACACCCTCGGGAAGCACAGTCCGCTGGGTTAAGCTCTCCCGGTACGTGTCTCCATATTATATCAATCCCAATATTTTGGACTTGGGAAACCCGGTTTCCCACAAACACCTCCAAGGTATGTGGAGCCGCGCGCAACCATGCAAGCGCGACCTGACTATCCGACCAGGCGAAGATATCCCGTATCTCGACCGTGGCCGCCAACTCCCGCGCAACGTGACTCAACAGTCTAGCGAGGAGATGAGCTCCGCTCAGTTCCAGCTTGGGGATAGTCAGTCTTGTCCGAATAGGAGCAACCTTGCTCTTCGCCAATAAGAGCGAGACATTGACCCAACCATCAGCGTCAACTGTCCGCATGTATACCGACGCGGCGTAGCCCCGCTCCGATGCGTCACAGAAGCCATGAAGGCTGGCCTGACATTTTCCAGGCGGCAAGATTCGACGAGGCAAGGCAATCCGATTGACTTCCTCGATCGACGAGATCAACTCGAGCCAATGGTCCAATGGAGGCCCGATCAGCGGCTCGTCCCACGAGACGCCCAAGGTCCAAAGTCGCTGGAGAAGACACTTCGCAGCGAATATCACTGGGCTTATCCAGCCGTTTGGGTCAAACATGCGGGCTATCATGGATAGCACCGTTCTTTTAGTCCAAGCCTTTGGTACTTCCTGTTGTGTATTATTATTTACATGTGTGTGGGTATGCAAATAAATTCAGTCTTTATCGATACGTCGTGGTTTCACTACATGGTGACAGCGGTCTAGAATAGAATTGAACAGTTATATAGATAATTAGCGTGTTTAGTGCCCTAAAATTGTGTTAACATATATTTTCAAATACGTGTGAATAAAAGACAACACCGACGCAAGATGGAGCATGCGCGGCCACCTACGGAATTAGTGCTAGAAGGCGGGCCGGCTTCTCGCGCCGAGTCATGGCGGCGTTGGCTAAGACATTTTAAAGTCTTTCTTAAAGCGTCAGGAGTGTACAAGGAACCCAAAGATGTTCAAGCCTGTCTTCTAATAAACTTAATAGGGCCCTATGGATACGATGTTTACTCAACGTTCAAATTCATTAATGAACAGGAACGTGATGACATTGACAAATTAATAGAAAGATTTAATAACTATTTTGGAACAAAAGTCAATGTTACTACCATTCGTTTTAAATTTTTTACGCGTGTTCAGTTACCCGGTGAAAGTATAGACGAGTATGTTACTGCCTTAAAATTGCTAAGTCAGCAGTATGAATTTGAGCAGTTCGAGGAGGGGCTTTTGCGCGATCGTATCGTGTGCGGCGTAAATGATAACACTGTGCGCGACAGGTTACTACGGACCGACGACCTGACGTTGGATAAGGCGGTGAAGATATGTCAGCTGAATGAGATATCGAACGATGAGAGTCATCAAATTGAGACGACTAAGTCGGAGGTAAAAAGTGAAGTCGTGCATGCAGTGTATGGATATGGAGGCCGTGGTTCAGGACGATGGATGCGTGGCGGAGCAATGCGCCGCGGCGGCGGGCGCGGCGGAGGCTGCGGGCCGGCCGCGGGCGCCGCGGGCGCCTCGGGCAGCGTGCGCGCCCCGGTTCGCGTGCCCCAGCGCCTGTGCGCGGGCTGCGGAGATCCCTACTGTGAATCTGGCTTTAAGTGTGCGGCTAAAAATGTGAAGTGTTTTCAGTGTAATAGTAAGGGTAATTTTAAAAGGTTATGCCCGATGAGGGCCTCGAGTAAAGTGTATGAAGTGCAGGACAGTAGTACGTGTGATGTGCCCGACACGGATGAGGATGATTTATTTTTTATTTCCACAATTAAGCAGGTTGATAGCGTAACGGACTTCAAGGATTTTAAGTGGTATGAGACTATTTGTATTACTAGAAATAATTTAAAACATAGATTCAAGTTGGATACTGGGTCCGATTTAAATGTCATATCAAAAAATAATTTTTTGAAATTAGGTTACTCGCTTAACGAGCTGACTACCGATAGTACGAAAGCTCAGTCCTTTTGTGGGAATTATTTAAACTTTGTTGGGTCATGCTACATAAAATTATTATATAAAAATAAAGAATTTTGTTTAAAATTTGTTATTACTGAATTTGAGTGTCACAGTATTCTTGGTAAATACGCGTTAGAAGAATTGAATTTAATTTCAAGAATTTACTCAATTAATGTAGATTGTGAGGAATACCAAGATTTATTTACTGGTTTAGGTAAACTTCCGGGACAGTATAAAATACAGTTATACGAAAATATATTACCGTGTGTGTGTCCTGTTCGTAAAATTCCTATTGGAATTAAGGATAAATTATTACTCGAGTTAAATCGAATGGAAAAAATGGGTGTTATAAGGAAAGTAACACACCCGACGTCGTGGGTTAACGCTATAGTTGTGGCGGCAAAAAAGGACGGCTCCTTGAGGATATGCTTAGACCCGACACCTCTAAACAAGGCAATTCGGCGTCAGCACTACCCTCTTCCTACCTTGACCGACATTGCAACAAAGTTAAGGGGTGCTCAGTACTTTAGTAAATTAGATGCTAGGTCTAGTTTCTGGATGATTGAATTAGATGAAGACAGTGCAGAACTGTGCACTTTTGGAACTCCGTTCGGACGGTATCAGTTCTTACGAATGCCGTACGGTATCAATTCTGCTTCTGAGGTCTTTCATGCTAGGCTAAGGCAACTGCTGGAAGACCTGGAGGGTGTGGATTCATTTGTTGATGATATTATAATCTGGGGCTCCAGCAGGGAAGAGCATGATCTTCGGTTAAAAAAGTTACTAGACAGGGCGCGATCGGTTGGCATAAAATTTAACAAAAGCAAGTGTGGGTTTAGCTTAACGGAGGTTACTTACCTGGGACATTCCTTTAGTGTAAATGGAATGAAAGTAGATGACGCGAAAGTTAAGGCCGTCAAAAAAATGCCTAGTCCTAGGGATAGGTAGTCATTGGAACGGTTTTTGGGAATGATAAATTATTTATGTAAATTTATCCCCAATTACAGTGAAAAAGTAGCACCCATAAGATCGTTGTTAAGGAAGGACGTGGAGTGGCAGTGGGGTAAATCGGAGGAATGTGTGGTGGCGCAGCTAAAAGAGGAGATCTGTAGCGTGCCGGTGCTGGCGCTGTGGGAGCCGGAGCGACCCACCGTCGTGTCGGTGGACGCGAGCTCGCACGCGCTGGGCGCCGTGCTGCTGCAGGCCGGCCGCCCCGTCGAGTTCGCCTCCCGCACGCTCACCGAAACGCAGCAGCGCTACGCCCAGATCGAGAAGGAGCTGCTCGCTATTGTGTTCGCTCTAGAAAAGTTTCACCAATATGTATACGGCAAAGAAGATATATTGGTAGAAACGGACCACAAACCTCTGGAAGCTTTATTTTAAAAGTCACTTAATGATGTGCCTGCGCGTTTGCAAAGGATGATGCTACGGTTACAGAGGTCAGGGTCCAATATACTCCGGGTAAGTACATGTTCATAGCGGATACGTTATCGCGCGCTCCCCTACCCGAGCTTCTTAGTGAGAAATTAACAGAAGATGTTGAGGAACAGTCCTGCTTCGTTATATCGAACGTTAGATTCAGCGACTGTAAACTGGAACTCGTTAAGAAGCACATCTCAACAGATTCGGAGTGTCAGTTAATAGTAAAGTATATCTCGATGGGATGGCCACAACAGAAGTATGAGGTCGACGAAAGAATTCGTCGTCTATGGGATTATAGGGAAACGTTCGAATACATAGAAGGAGTCATCCTCAAGATCAATTTGGTATTTATTCCGCGCGGTCTGCGCAGTGAAATGCTGGCGCGCATTCACGAGGGCCACATGGGCATCGACCGGTGCAAGCGGCGAGCGCGCGACGTGATGTTCTGGCCGGGGATGGCACGCGGCGTCGAGCAGTACGTCCGCCGCTGCCGGGTCTGCCTCGACATGCAGGCGGCGCCGCGCCGGGAGCCTATGATACCTCATCCAGTGCCTAATTTGCCCTGGGCAAAAGTAGGCACTGACGCGTTTGAGGTCAACAAGAAATATTTTCTTATTCTTGTTGACTACTATTCGGGTTTTGTTGAAGTGTGTCCTCTGAGCTCTTTGACTTCTACGCAAGTAATATCAGCGCTTAAAAATCAATTTTCTCGATATGGAATACCGCAAGAATTAATAAGTGACAACGGACCCTGTTTTTCATCAAAAGATTTCAATAATTTCAAAAATCAGTGGGAATTTGTGCACACTACTTCGTCACCAAATTACCCACAATCGAACGGATAAAGTGAGCGTGCAGTGCGTACCGTAAAGTTATTGCTAACTAAATCTATAAAAACCAACTCTGACTTTTACTTATCACTTTTAAACTATCGAGCATCGCCTCGAGACGGACTTCCCAGTCCAGCAGAAATGCTTATGGGTCGCAGAATAAATACGCGGTTACCTGCCAGTGAAATTAAAATGCAACCTAGTAACGGTAAAAGTAACTATTTTGACATAATAAAACGAAAACAAGAAAAAGCTAAGATCTGGTATGATAAGCGCACGCACACTTTGCCGGAGTTAAAGGTCGGTGACAAAGTCGTGGCTGTAGATGGGAAAGTACGCTACGAGGCACAAGTAAGTGGACGCGCCCCTCAGCCGCGCTCCTACTTTATCACCGATGAGCGCGGCAGGCAGTACAGGAGAAACCGCCGACACCTTATTAAGTTGCCATCGGATGAACCGCCTCCCACATCGTCTCACGAAGAGACAATGTCGGATGGTAACACAGACTCCACTCTCACTCCTGACGATTCGTTTAGTGACTCGTTTGCAGAGCCTGATCAGTCCGCAGATCAATCTGACTGTGAATTGATGCAATATGATAATCGACATCAAAGACCCGCAGCCGTACAAGCTAGAAATATTATAAAAAATATATTTGGTAATCGTGACACTCAAAAACAATAAAAAAAAAATATATATAATTATAATCTCTTTGCTACAAGATACCTATAATAAAATAATTTAGAATGTAGGTAATTGAATCTGATTTAATTTCAAATCACATTAAATATGTAGTTATTGTCAATTCATTTAGTTATTACTGCTAGCATTTACTAACCTTTTCATGTTATTTTAAATATTTACAGTAAATGAAAATAACAATGTTATACATTAAGTATTATTTCGTAATATTTTTAAATAAACTTGCATAGTCAATTTATTCAGCAATTTCATCTAACATTTACTTAAATCAAATATAAGTTTACAGTTAATGAAAAATAATATGTTATAATAATTTAAAATATTGTTTCGCAAAAGACGAGATATGACCTATTCCTAAAATAGATCTTTGAACTTTATTACTTATCATATTTTGATTGAAAATTGTCAGTAGGAGAAAAATATTGAATTATATTGTGTTGCAAATTGTAAGTCTTATCGTTTATTAATTTTATCACAAAGCATACTGTAATGCATGAACAGCTGTATTATTGCGTAATTTATTATTTTGTTTAGGGGAGAGATGTTGTATATTATTATTTACATGTGTGTGGGTATGCAAATAAATTCAGTCTTTACCGATACGTCGTGGTTTCACTACACTTCCAAGTCCACTTGGAAGGTGAAAATATCCGTTCGCGGCTGGTACTGCATGCCCAGCACCGCGATTCTGTTGGGATCATCCACGTCCTCAAACAGGTGAGGGTTCTGTTGGTGATCCTCCGGGATCCCTTCTAGAACTCGTGGGTCATTTGACAACTATTTACGCAACTCATAGCCCCCTGCTTTGAGAATTGCGATCAATTCATCCCGCAGTACGAGGGCCTCCTCAATACTTTGGGCTCCCGTGCAGACGTCATCGACGTACAGGTCACGCGACAACACCGAAGCCCCACGGGGAAAGCGGGTCCGCTCCCGCTCAGCCAATTCAAGCAATGATCGGATTGCAATGTAGGGGCTGGACTTCAAACCATAAGTATTGGTGTTCAATTCATACACCGTCACAGGATCCTCAGGGCGCTCACGCCAGAGGATCAACTGGAATCTCCTGTCTTCAGGATGTATCACTGTCTGGCGGAACATCATCCGGATGTCCGCTCCAAAAACCACCTGATGTCTTCTAAAGTTCAGGATAATGTCAATTATATCCCTGTGCAACTTGGGACCGGAGTGCAAACACTCATTCAACGAAACCCCGTTCGAAGTGGGCGCCGACCCATCAAAGACGGTCCTCAATTTGCCTGTTGCGGCTTTCACCACCGCATGGTGGGGCAAGAAATAATGCTCAGTTGAGCTCCAATCAACTCGAGCCGGAGACCTGTGACCCAAGTCCTCGTACTCGCGCATAAATTCGATATATTTATCGCGTAATACGGGGTCACGCTGCATGCGCCGTTCCATGGCCAGCAGACGTTTCTCCGCAAGTGCCCTACTGCGCCCGAGGCTAGGGCGAGAAGCCACAAAGGGCAGCCGAGTTACCAACCGACCGGAGGACAACCTCGCTGTGTTGGCTTGGTAAAAGGCTTCGCACTCTGCGTGGTCCGGATCCATCCTGGAGACCATAGGTGGTTCCTCCACCTCCCAGAACCTTTGCATGGTCTTGGCCAAAGACGCATTCGCGACAACCGGTGGCCCCTCCCTGGAGTCGCTTTCAAACACAGGGCCCATCAGGGCGAAACCAAAAATGGTGGATACCGCCACCAGTGAGGACGAACCCAGAGCCTTCTGGGGGCCCAACCAAATCCAACCTAAAACGTCCGAGCCCAGGAGCAAGTCTACTGGGCCGGGATGAGCAACAAAGGGGTCGGCCAACTCCAAACCCGAGGACAAAGACAACACGCCCGGCGGTATGTCTGTAGAGGGCTGCCAACCCGCAATGATATCCATTACCAGGGCTGAAGTCGTGATCCTCATTGTAGAGGACTTCAGCGATGAAAAGGTGATGAGTGCCTGTCCCATCGGACACTTCACCTGTATACCACCAACCCCAAGAAGTGGCACCGGCGAGTCCTCCACGGCTAGGCCTAATTTAAGTGCCACTCGAGTGGTAATCAAACTTTTCTGAGCCCCTGAATCCAACATGGCTCTTACAGTGACACACTGTCCCATACTACCCCATACGCGGACCGCCGCGGTAGGGAGCAGAACCGTCCGCGGTTCTGTCCCACTGTGGGAGCAAACTAGTTATGGGCTCCCCCCTCTCTCCAAGCCGGGGGGGTACCATTGTCCCGGATAATATGGCGGGCGAGTGCACATACCCATATGAGGGGCGCATAACCCGCGGCCCTGCCGTACCTAGCGTAGGGCGGGTGGTACTCCAACCTTGGGTACTCGTGGAGCGGCGGGGAAAACCGCTGTGGCTCCATCCGGCGCGTAGTAGCAGCCGGTGCGGAGGGAGGCGTCCCACCTCTATCTTCTGCACTAGGGTCCCCGCCCATGGGGGCTGACCAGCCACATACTGGCCATGCATGGGAGGCGCAGGGTCCCGGCCCGCCGGGGCCCGCGCAGGCACCCGATCCCCCATCCCGGGGAGGGGTGTGACGAGCGAAGCCACGTCCTCCGTCCGACGGTGGAGGGCTTCGCGCAGGAGCGCCCCCGCCCATAGGGGGCCCCCACCTCAATATCGGGGAGCCATTCCCACTCCAGTTCATGCAGAGCATGTCATGGTGCAGCCCTTGGCATACACTGCATGGCTTGGCTCTGCGGCAGTCACGTGCATAGTGACGGCCCAGGCAATAAAAGCACAGTTCATGCCGCTTCACCATGCGGCGCTTTTCCACTACTGGCAGCCTCTGCCAGTCTCGGCACTGCAGCAAGCCATGACCCATCTGGCCACACTGCGGGCAACCCGCGTCCCTCTCAACTGCTGCCGTATTCACATACCGACCACCAGCTCCACGCGGAGACGGTGTCGGTTGCTGCCTGGGCTTCCCTCGCCATGAGGGTCCCGAAGGCCTGCGTTCCTGCGCCCCAGATGGCGCTGGTTCCGTCATGGAACTCTCCGCAGCCCTGGCCTCAAACTCCAGAAATCTGACTGTACGAGCCAACTCGTACAATCGCCGACGCATCATTTCTTTAATGACCTAATTACTTCATATTAGCAATTTATTTTACACATTTCAGTTCGCATTTAGTCATCAAGCGCACTACGCGTACTCATCATTAGCATAATCAGTTTATACAGTCAAATATACAGTTTTATCAAGTTTATATCAGTTTTCTTATTTTATCAGTAATTATCAGCATCTTTGTTACGGTATCGCCGTACATGGTCCTTCGAGCTTTCGGGAAAGCGGGATTTCGGGAATCACACGTGACGCGAGTGTCAGTGAACTTTAACCGCATACGTGTATCTGCTTCCGCTACCGAACTATTGAAACAGTGCAGTAATACAGAACATTGTTCAGTGATTTATCTATAGGATTTTAAGCAGACAGTGAATCAGAACAATAAAGTGACGTTCAAATATCAAGTTTACGGACGTTCAATATCATTAAATAAGGAGGCGACTCAGCTATACGTAGTCGTCATCACGCAGCATCAGTAAGCAGTATCTCAAGTAAGATCAGTCCATTTTTACATTAACAGCAATGTCTTCAGTCAACGATATTTTGGCAAACCTTCAGCAGCTAGCTTCGGCCATCGAAAATGTGTACACCAATTTCAAAAAAGATGGGGCTAGCAGGAAGACCGCTGACTACGTTAAAAAAAGGTTGGATATACTCGATAGCTATTGGGTTGAGTACGAGTCTAATTATTCTAAACTGTCTGCGGTCGACTTGGATCCTGCAAGGAGAGACTATTTAAACAGCGAATTAGAGAAAGTGCAGGAAAGGTACGGCAACATTAGAGCTCATATTCAAAGTTATCAGGAGATGACGGAGGAGAGAGCCAAGTCACCTCTCATCAAACCTCCTTCATTCGTGCTAAATCCGAATGAATCTATTCAGAGCACCTTGCAACCAAGCAGCACCAGGACCAGCTCTCATAATGCAACGGTAGGCGCATTAGACGGTATGCTAAAGAAACAGCAAAGTAACTTTAAGGCATTTCATCGAACTGTCACGGGGATCGATCTGGACTCCGTGAACGAGAAATGGGAGTTTGAAGATCTTCTCCACACCGTCCAATCCCGCTGGGCCGCAATCGACTCTCTGCATTGGGAATTAGACAGCCAGTTCAACGAGCCCAACGAGGAGTATGAGAAACAATTTTCATCTTACGAGAGTAAGTACCAGTCTATCAAGAAAACCATTAACAAGAAAATGTGGTCTATGGTCCATAGGGAAAAATCCACGCCTCAGATGGAAATTCCCACATTTAATGGCAATTATAATACCTGGGTGTCCTTCAAAGACTTATTTAATGAAACAGTTCACAGTAACAGCTCTTTATCTAACGCACAAAAAATGCAGTATTTAAAATCGAAAGTGAAAGGCGAAGCAGAAAGATTAATCCAACATTTAAATATAAGTTCTGATAACTACATAATTTGCTGGGATATATTAAATCAGAGATATAATAACAAGAAACTTATATTCAGTTCCCATATGAACGTTTTAATGAGTCTCCCTACGATGCAACATCAATCAGCTGGTCACTTAAAACGTATTCATGATACTATACAAGAGTGTCTTAATGCGATAAAAAACCTGGGAGTCGACATAACATCATGGGACCCCATTATAATTCATTTGTTAACACAGAAATTAGATACAGTTTCCTATACCGACTACATGGAATCGGTACAAAATCCTAGAGAAATACCAAATTTAAAAGAATTTTTACAGTTTTTGGAATCCAAGTTTACGTCATTGGAAGCGTCACGGAGAAAACAAGATAGTAGCACAAATAAAAATGATTTTAATAATAGCAGTAAGCAGCGACCGACTTACTATAAAAATTCATTTGCAAGCAGTAAAGTCGTTTCACAAACACCTATTAACAAAAAGGGCGTATCAGCAAAATGTTATTACTGTGCGTTGTGCAACAGTACCGAGCACGGAATTTATTTTTGCCCTCAATTTTTAGAAATGCCAGCTCACAACAAATTAAAAACAGTTACGAGATTAAATCTTTGTCAAAATTGTCTCTATGACCATCGGGGACAACCATGTTTATCAGATAAATTTTGTCGTGTCTGCAACAAGGCCCATAACCGCTTATTGCATGAGGCATTCGTGCACCCCGCCCGCCCAACTGCGCAGTACACTCGCAGTCAAAATTCGAACGCCCGGGAGGGAAACACAGCGCATGGCAGCGCCGGCGCCGCTACCGAAGCAACAGTTGCTGACACGGGAAGGCAAGTCAGAAGTAGCTCACACGTTTCGTTGCAGGGCGATCAGTTCGAAGTTTTGTTACCAACCGCCCTCGTGAATATCCAAGCCGCTGACGGTACTTATTACGTCATGCGCGCCCTATTAGATCAGGGTTCACAAACCTCACTTATAACAGAACACGCCGCCCAAATCCTGAAAATACCTAGAATGGCTTGTAAAGGTGTTATTTCGGGAATCGGTGATAAGGAGAGTAATTGTAAGTGCATTATTACTATCAGTTGTTCATCAGCCGTCAGCGATTTTACTTTTAAAACAGATGCTTTGATAATGAATCAGCTAATCAGAAATTTACCAAGCTATACATTTTCAAAACCAGATTGGTCTTATCTTAAAAACATAAAATTAGCAGACCCGGAATTTTATAAAAGCAGGCCCGTAGACATACTTTTGGGCGCCGACATTTATTCTATTATATTAATGGATGGAATGTGTCGTTCAGACTCTAATCTCCCGACTGCACAACAAACGCAGCTCGGGTGGATATTAAGCGGTAATGTACGCACTATTCAATGTAACGTCGTTTTACATAACATCGAACAAATTCAGAAATTTTGGGAGATAGAAGACATATCAGAAAAATCAGAAGTATCATCAGAAGACGAACAGTGTTTACAGTTTTATCAGTCAACTACTATCAGGCGGCCGGACGGAAGTTATGAAGTTAGGTTGCCGCTTAAGTCGGGTTATGAAAGTCAGTTAGGCCATTCCAAATCAAAAGCAGTCGCTCAATTTTACAGATTAGAACAGAAGTTAAAAAATAACCCATCTACCGCTGCAGAATATAAACAATTTATTAATGAATATTTATCACTAAACCATATGACATTATCAACAGATGATTGTAATAAGACCCTTACGTGTTATTTACCTCACCATTGTGTAACAAGAGAGGACTCGACTACAACTAAATTACGAGTTGTATTTAATGCATCGAATAAAACACAGTCTGGATATAGCCTAAATGACGTCATGTGCCGCGGCCCGAACTTGCAACAGGACTTACAATGTTTAATTATTAAGTGGCGTCAGTATGAGTTTGCATTTACCGCTGACATAGAAAAAATGTTTCGGCAAATATGGGCAAATAAAAAAGATCAGAATTTGCAAATGATTGTGTGGCGTGACGATCAGAATAAAAAACTACAAGAATATCGCTTAGCCACGATAACGTACGGGGCAAAAGCCGCGCCGTTCTTAGCTATGATGACGTTAAGGCGTCTAGCTAATGATGAAAAAATTAATTATCCAGACAGTGCGGCGCCCGCCGTGCTCGAGGAGTCATTTTACATGGACGACTTGATTCACGGTACTCATTCCATACAGTCAGCAAAACAATTACAAGGCGATATTATCAAGTTATTAAAAACAGGTGGCTTTAATTTACGTAAATGGAAATCGAACTGTTCTGAAATATTGAAAAACGTACATGAGGCCGTTAACAGTAACCAAGAAAATTTTGATTTTAAGCAAGCCGAGTCAACCAAGGCATTGGGCCTCGGATGGGAGCCACAGCAAGATAATTTCACATTCCAGTCAAAAATAACAAAACTTTCCAAACTAACGAAACGAGCTTTACTATCAGAAATCTCAAAATTATTTGATCCTCTCGGTTGGCTTTCTCCGCTGACCATATATGGAAAGCTAAATTACAGTGGGAAGACCTGGTACCTCAAAATATTTTAGAAGAATGGAATAAAATCAAAACTGATATTTCCATTATTAATCAGTTAAAAATACCGAGGTGGTTACATACTAAAGAAAACGATCGAGTGGAGTTACACGGTTTTTGTGACGCAAGCACTAAAGCTTACGGCTGCGTCATATATTGTAAAATAAATAGAGCAGACGGCAATTCAGTAAGTTTGGTAGCTGGGAAAACTAAATTAGTACCGCTTAGTCAAAATGTCTCTTTACCACGCTTGGAACTGTGTGGCGCCGTCCTGCTATCCAAGCTAATGATCAAAATCAAGGGGTGTTTATCAGATCATGACGTCACTGAGTATGGTTGGACTGACTCTATGGTTGTACTTGGCTGGCTTCTTGGAGAAACAGAAAGATGGAAGCCGTTCGTTGCTAACAGAGTAAAACAAGTAACTGCGTCCATGCCGAAAACTTGTTGGCGTTATATCAAGTCAAGCGAGAACCCAGCTGATTGCGCTAGTAGAGGGCTCACAGCTGCGCAGCTAAAGGAACACAGCCTTTGGTGGAACGGCCCCAGCTGGCTATCCACGTACCAAACAACGGAAGCGGAAAAAGAAATTAAGTTTTCCACCGATCAGGATGTACGTAAAATTAAATCAGTATATTCAGCACAAAAACAGAATCAACCAGAATTAGTAAACGAACTTTTGACTAAATACAGTTCTCTATCAAAAGCTATCAGAGTATTAAGTTGGATTCGAAGATTTCTTTATAGAAACAGTAAGTCATCATATTTATTGATAAACGAGATTAAGCAAGCAAAATAATCTCGTTTAGCCGATCTCACGATAGATGAAGCGCATATACTTACCTTTCATGGCGGGCCCCGCCTGACCACGGCGTTTATGCGGCAAAGGTATTGCATGATTGGCGGAATCAGGGCTGTCAAACAACGATTACGCCTTTGTGTCGTATGTAGAAAACAAAGTCCATCGTTACAGCATCAGTTCATGGGTGACTTACCGGCAGCACGAACAGAACCTTCTAGACCTTTCTATCACTGTGGTGTAGATTATACTGGACATGTTTACATCAAGGCCAATCATGGTCGTGGTATCAAAACCACAAAAGGTTACATTGCGGTGTTCGTGTGTATGGCCACCAAGGCGGTACACTTGGAACTCGTATCCAGCCTCACAACATCAGCCTTTCTGGCAGCGTTACGTCGGATGGCAGCTAGAAGGGGCCTACCGCGTCACATGTACAGTGATCAAGGGAAAAAATTTATAGGAGCAGATAGAATACTTAGAGAAGAATTATCAGAAATATCAGAAACTATCAATCCAGAATGCAGAGCAGAGGTAGAAAATATGGGGATTAAGTGGCACTTCAATGCACCTTCCTGGCCATCAGCAGGAGGTTTGTGGGAATCCTCCATAAGGAGTTTAAAACATCATCTAAAGCGAGTAATTAACGATCAGAAATTAACATTTGAAGAATTTACAACTCTTCTATCACAACTTGAAGGCTGTCTAAATTCGCGTCCCTTGTGCCCACTCACGGAAGACCCAGATGATTTAAATATTCTAACGCCGTCACATTTTCTCTCCAGTGGCCCTGTGTTGACTTTATACGATACAGAAACAGATCTAAGAACAAGGTGGAGTCATACACAAAAAATATTTAATGACCTGTGGAGCCGCTGGCGTAAAGAATATCTTACTCAGCTGACGGTGAGAAGTAAATGGAGAAAGCCAGAAACAAATATTAAACTAAACGAAGTCGTCATTATCAAGGATGACAATCTGCCTCCGGGACAATGGAGTTTAGGCCGAGTGGTCGAGCTACACCCCGGAAGCGACGGATACGTAAGGGTTGTAACATTGAAAACGAAAAATGGTTTAATGAAGCGACCCGTAGTAATATTGGCAACCCTACCCGTCCAGGAAGAACAAAAGCAAGAAAATAAGCATCACGAAAACAAATCAGAAAAACCAAAATCAAGAACAACTGAAAGAAAAGGTACAAAAAAGTATAGCTTGGCCACAATAGTTACATCTTTACTATTTTTCTTTATGACAATACAGCCCGCACATTGTTTTTATAATGTAACTCCTATTCAGGGAACTAACAGTATTTATTTTGATCGTATACAAGATATGCAATTGATAAGAGATGATTGGCGATTAGTTGTATATTACGATATTCAACCTTATCAAGATGGTTATACAGCACTTAATAAATACATACAATATTTAGACAATTTATGTGTAATATTAAATAAGCAGTCCCACTGTGACGGGGTCTTATTACAGTTACGTCACGAGGCCACTGAACTGCAATACTACAACGATCTTTTAATAAATCATCATGTAAACAAACGCCGCCGTCGCCGTGGATTATTTAATGGCGTGGGAAATTTAGCTGGTACGCTTTTTGGTGTTTTGGATGATCACTTCGCCAAAAAGTACGAGCAAGACATTAAACTAATCAGAGAAAATGAAAATCATTTAGCTGCGTTGTGGAAAAACCAGACATCAATCGTAGAAGCAGAATTCAACATACTTAAACGCATGGAAATCGTAGCAAACCAGCAACAGAAACGAATTCACAAAAAGATCACTATCTTGGAAACAGCTGTTAATCAAGCAAGATCAGAATTTCAGATCGACAGCGACTTTCTTTCAACAGCCATGATAACTAACAATATACTATACAGCTTAAGAAATATTCAGCAAACATTACTCGACGCGGTGACTAATGTTTATAATGGGCGATTTGACTTCCATTTAATACCACCTGACCAGTTAAAACGTGAGCTGTCGGTAATATCAGAACAAATACCTAAAGATTTAACGCTGCCTATCACTAAATCATACCGTTTAATAGCAATTTATAATTTACTGCAAGTTAGAGCTAGAGTGACACCCAGGTTTGTTATTTTCGAAATAAAGATTCCCCTTATTGGCGTAGAAGTTTACGAAGTTTTGAAACTTATCCCGATTCCTCGACTCGTTGATAACAATAAGGAGATTTCAGTTGTACCAGTATCGGAATACGTCGCTGTTAACCTAAATAACGACGCCTATATGAAATTGACCCAAACAGATTTAAGCTCGTGTGTTCAAAGTAGTTCGAGAATGACTCTTTGTCACTTAAAAACATCCATTTATACAATTAAAGATGATCAGGACTTTTGTGAGACTTTGCCTAATTCCCGGAAATGCAAAACGGTTTCCGAGACATGTAATAACAGATGGGTTGAGCTAAATAAAATAAATAAGTATTTCTTTTTCTGTTGCGATAAATGTCAACTTAAAATCATATGCGATGATCATATTTCACCTCTGCAAATAAGCAAGGCAGGCTTTTTCAATATAGACCAAGGTTGCACGATAAAAACAATTAATTCCTTGGTTTATTCACACCGACAAAGTGGAAATCAGATCAAATTGAGCCCAAACTTACAGACCCCAGAGATTTCACAGATAAACCATATTATTAATATCTCATTGCCGGAACCGGAACTAAAACAGAAAGATAACTTTGAATTCTCTAACCGTACCATAGAGCTCCAAGAGATAGAAAAGAACCTCGAAATTATGAAAAAGGAGGAACCCTTAGTAAGCAGAATTTCTAGCCACGACGTGCATCATTACGTGGCAATTTATATTTTGTTCGCGCTCCTGGGTCTCGGCGCAGCGCTGTGGGCCGGGACGCGATGCAGCCGCAGGATACGGAAACCAGCACCGGCTCGGGCAGAGCCAGTCGTCGAATTCATCACGACGGCTGTACCTGCTCCTTCGACGAGTCATCAGTGTAGCGATCAGTGTAGTGCAGTGAGTGAATTACAAAATAAAAGTGACAAAAGTGTACGTATGTCGCTTAAGGGCAAAAGTGTTTTCGGAAAAAAACCCAGTGCGCGAGTGTTAGTGCAGGACACGGGGTCGTCCCCAATAGTCCCAAGACCGGAATTTCGCATTCCGAATGAGTTTGTGGACACGAATTAGATTTAAACTTAAATTAAAAACAGAAATGCCTATCACCTTGTTATCATTATCATGAAATAACTATTGGGGTCCTCATTATAATTTAAGGAAGAATTATATCACCTTGTAACTCATGGGCTTTTGCATCCCTCGCACTAACCTCATTCTTTCTCGCCCGGGAATATGTACGAGCCAACTCGTACAATCGCCGACGCATCATTTCTTTAATGACCTAATTACTTCATATTAGCAATTTATTTTACACATTTCAGTTCGCATTTAGTCATTAAGCGCACTACGCGTACTCATCATTAGCATAATCAGTTTATACAGTCAAATATACAGTTTTATCAAGTTTATATCAGTTTTCTTATTTTATCAGTAATTATCAGCATCTTTGTTACGGTATCGCCGTACACTGACCAAGTCAGTGAAGGTGGGTAGGGTGGAGCTATCCCGCTCAGCATTCTCGCGCTCAAACCGTGAGCGTATATCATTGGGCAATTTGCCCAGCAAAATGTGCACCAATAAAAAGGACCACTGGTCCACCGGCAGCCCCAAGGTGCGGAGCGCGTTACACGCCACTGTAACGGGCGTGAGCAAAAGCAGGCGCAGCTGTGCCCGATTGGCCACCCTAGGCAAGGCCAACAACTGCGCGGCGTGTGCGTCAGCCAACAAACGCACATTTTGATACCGGGAGTTTAACAGCTCCCACGCCGTATCATACTGATCCTTCTCTACCCGGAGATGCTGGATGAGCGACCGCGCTTCATCCTCCAGGGTGGAGAGGAGATAGGTTATCTTTTGGGCCTTTGACAGGTCCTGTCTAGAGTCAACCAACGACTCGAACATATTTTTATATGCCACCCACTCCTCCATCCTACCCCCAAAGTGGGACAATTGAAGAGTGGGGAGCCGACCAGTGACACCTGGTCCTTCCGGTCCACCGGGAATGCGAGGGGCAGGACCATCCGCCTGTCTCGCCCTGATCCTGGCCGCAGCCTCCACGAGGTCATCATTGATGACCATAATCTGGTCGTAATCCTTTACGAAACCAGCAAAAACGTCTGGCTCCAAAGCAGCCTCTGTGAGCGCCACCATAGCTACTTCGACACTCGCTACACGCGAGTGGAGCTGCTCCGCTCGAACAAGCAAAGCTTCGTTCTTATCTGCCCGTGTTATGAGAGCTGAAGCGCTCGCAAACCATCTAAGATCGGAGGCAATCGCTGCCTTCGCAGTCGCGACCGTCTTCGCCATTGCGTTTACCAAAATAGACCAAACAACAAAAAATTAAATATAAAGCCGAATATACTATCCTACAACGGCTCAAACCCGGAACGCTAAAATAAACTTATAAATTACACAAACAATTTTAAAATTCAGTAAACAATATAACACACCCTAATGTTAAATTATATAGCCAAGCTCAAAACAATAGTCAAACAAAGCACCAAACAATGAACAAACAAACTTAGGCCCGAATATTTAATATTTCCAAACAAATATTTTTATTCCCAAATTATATGGAAAGCGGAGTCACCCGGCAAATTATTTCACTACAATATGGGGCCTTACAACTAGCTGCAACTATATTTGCAAACCAAAAGTACACAACTGAGGGACCACAAACTAAACCTTAACCAAAAATATATTAATTACAAACAAACAGATTTACATCAAACTTTCTTAGTTGATACAATTCAAACAAACAAATGAGGTCAGATAAACTACGCTCTTGCTACCAAAAAATTGTAGGCTAGCGAGCGAGGGTGTCCACAAACCCCGAAAATACCGATACACCGAAAATGGTAAACCGGAAAACGGTATCTGAATTTGTGGTCACCCTTTCATGTCAAGCAGCCTGCTACCACCGAGTTAAGTAGGTACTCGGAAACTTGTTAAAATTAACACTTACGCTAAACTTATACTACTTCCAAACTACATCTAACACTTACCTAGTCCATAAGCTTGATATCGCCTGGAAGGCGCCGGTTCAAGGGATTGGTATTGGGAGATTATAGGGAACAAAGGATATCACCGGAACCTTCGCGATTTGGGGCTGGCCCCTGGCCTCCAGGAGTCCACTCCTTAATAACACTGAGCAATCTCGCCGCGAGTCCAAATATTATTTGTATATGCACTTGACAAAACAATCTGTCCGCGGCACCACGCCGTACAAATAATTCCACCGTATCACTGTACCACACAACAAACACGATTCTAACTAACTTTCTCGCGCCCTGCGGTAACGTTATATCAATGGGGTTTTACTTATTTTAACAATCCCAACCACTTAAATTATAACCAAAACTTGCAGCGCCTGGCGCCTTACATAACCCCTTAAACCACGCCGCCCGAATGACGACTTCCAAGTAAGTGAGTGACAGCCCACGTCAGCTGTCAAACCCGTGAGGTTGTCACATGGACATCGTCTGCCATAGACAAGATTACGATTTCAATAGTGATGTTCTATTATGAACAGACTGTATAGAGCATACAGAGGAGGAGATGAACACTCTGTCGGCAGAAAATCTATCAGACGGCGAGGTGGAGGTCAGAAAAGTAATTACAGAGGACTGTGCTAGTGTGGAGCATTTCTTCCTTTCAACAATATAAAGCAGCAGGACCAGATGGCATCTTCCCAAAGATGCTACAAGCTGCTTTAAGGTTTATAAAGGAGGACCTCCTAGTTCTATATCGAAGCCTAGCAACTAACTATATACCTAGTCGCTGGAGAAAAGTTAGGGCCGTCTTCATACCGAAACCAGGGAAGGCCACGTATCAAGAGGCGAAGTCCTTCAGATGCATCAGCCTTTCCTCGTTCCTACTGAAGACACTGGAAAAGATACTAGACAGACACAAAAGAAACAATAGGCAAAAGTAAAAAACCACTACATGACAATCAACATGCCTATATGGAAGGGAAATCCATTGAGACAGCTCTCCACAAAATGGCAGTCAGAGTGGAAAGATCAATTACAAACAAGGAATACGCTCTAGCGTGCTTCTTTAATGTTGAAGGCGCCTTTGATAAAGCGTCTGCGCAATCAAATATCATACGCATATGATATGATATATAACAAAGCAAATATCAGGTTGGATTACCAACATGCTACAACACAGATCCATACAAGCAGAACTAGCCGATATCAAATACACCATCAAAGCCAGGAGAGGCTTTCCCCAGGGAGGTTGTCCGTCTCCACTGCTTTGGTGTATCTGAATAGATGAACTAATAACTAGGATCACTGGCCTATGAACATATAGCATCCAAGCGTAATCGGATGATGGCCTGTTACTTGTAAGAGGCAAAAATCTAAGCGTGGTCAGAGATATAATGAGAAGTGGAATTATGATAACATTGAGATGGTGCAGGGACAAGGGATTGAACCTCAACCCTAGTAAAACTAAACTGATATTGTTCACTAACAAAATAAAGATTGATAGCATGATCCCAATTAACATTGAGAATGTAGAACTCGAGACATTGAAGGAGTTTAAATACCTAGGGATAGTCTTAGACAGTACCCTTAGTTATAGGACACACTTAAAAGAAACCAGTAAAAAAGCAATGAAAGCAGGTTCTCATGCAGTACAGAAGAGCCGGTTGGCAGGAACTGGGGCATGAAACCCGAAGTGGTCCAATGGATCTAAAGGGCAATCATCCTTCCGAGAATCCTTCACGGAGCACTAGTATGGTGGCATAAGGCAAAACTAGAATACAATAGAAAAGAACTCACTAAGGTACAAAGACTAGCTAGCGTCATGGTATTGGAAGCCATGAGAACAACTCCCACGGCCGCCTTAGAAATGATACTAGGCCTTAGTCCAACAGCTCTTGGAATCAAAAAGAAAGCTACAGAACAATGGTTTGAGCTGAAAAGCACTAACCTATGGATAGGAAGGCACAATGATCAAGGTCATGCTGAAATAGGGAAAAAGTACGAAGAAAACCTTTCTATGATACTGGTTAACAATGACCTAATAAAAAAGGGAAAGGATCTTCGACAAAAAGTACAGAATAAGCATCAGATCCAGAGAGGACTGGAAACTAGAACATGACAATCTGCATAGCACCGCAGTATGCTACACAGATGGGTCAAGAAAGAAATCAACTGGACTATCGGGAGCTGGGGTATACATAGCTAAACCTAACACTATAAGAGCTACTTTTAATCTGGGCAAGTACGTCAGCGTGTTCCAGGCGGAAGTGTTTGCGATACTGGAGTGTGCGAACATGATTAAAAGTGAGATTGGCATTTATAACGTTGGAAAAATAATAATATATAGCGACAGTCAAGCTGCCATCAAGGCCCTTGACAAAACGGAGACTACCTCAGCCTTGGTGAAAGAATGCAAACAAAGCATTCAGGAACTTGCTAACTTGGTTGATGTAGAAGTTGCCTGGGTACCCAGACACGAAGGTAACGAAAGCAATGAGGAAGCCGATGAATTAGCCAGGGGAGGAGCTGATGAATCCTTCATTAGTCCTGAAACAAGACTACCAATCGTATATAGAATTACTAAGAACATTACCTAGATCAGATTAATCAAAGAAACCAACCAAAGATGGATGAGAAGAAAGGACTGCAGACAGTCTAAGATTTTCATCAAATCGGTTGACTAGAAGAAAACTAGAGAACTTCTGAAACAAAGTAGGAAAAATATAAGAACGATTGTAGGTGTACTTACTGGGCACTGCCCACTAAACAGACACGTAGCAGTGATTAAACGGACAGAAGACCCTATCTGTCCGCAATGCAAAGAAAGAGAAGAAACAAGCTACCACTTCATGGCAATATATTAACATTAAACAACATTAACAGCAACTCAATGTTATAAACATTAAAAATCCAAGATGGCTGCCGACTTTTTAGTTTTTGGGCCAATTTTGATGAAACACGTTTTTTGGTACTATTTTGACCAGAAAACAGCTACGCGATGTTAAAAATATAAAAATCCAAGATAGCGGCCAACTTTTTTGTTAGTGGTCCGATTTTAATGAAACTTGGTTTTTGGTACTATTTTGACAAGAAAATAGCAACGCAATGTTAAAAATACTAAAAAATCTAAGATGGCGGCCAACTTTTTTGTTTGTGGGCCGATTTTGATAAAACTTGGTTTTTGGTACTGTTTTGACAAGAAAACAGCAACGCAATGTTAAAATCATTTAAAATCCAAGATGGCGGCCAACTTTTTAGTTTTTGGGCCAAGTTTGATGAAACTCGGTTTTTGGTACTATTTTGACCAGAAAACAGCTACGCGATGTTAAAAGTATAAAAAATCCAACATGGCGGCCAACTTTTTAGTTTTTGGGCCAATTTTGATGAATCTATGTTTTTGGTACTATTTTGTCAAGAAAACACCAACGCAATGTTAAAATTGACAAATTGAAACTAAATAAAAGCTTGTAAAATAAAACATATTTAGATAATGCCCTTGCCCCTAATGTGCCACCCCTAAAAAAATATTTTATTTTATTTCACAATACCTTCGGGGTCGTAAAAGATCCACCTTCTCATTTTAAATTTGTGACAATCTTTCCGTACTTACGTAAATACATATACAGGCGTCGGTTTCGCTCAACTTCAAGGGCGTCGGCCTACTGTATGGAAAAGTTGCTGTTTTCTTGTCAAAATAGTACCAAAAACCGTGTTTCATCAAAATCGTTCTTAGTACACCCAAAAACCTTTTACATGACACCAATATCACAAAATTAAAAAAAATGGACAGTCGCCGTTTTGAGTTCATAAAATAATATCAAAATCGTGCTTAGCACACCCAAAAACCCCTTACATGACACCAATATCACAAATCAAAAAAAGTGGTTGGCTGCCATTTTGAATCCCAAAAATCACTTCAAAATCGTGCTTAGCGCACCCAAAAACCCGTTACGTGACACCAATATCACAAAATAAAAAAAAGTGGTCGGCTGCCATTTTGAAGTCCATCAATTTTTTTTTTTAAATTAAACAGCCTTCAAACAAAAACTGCCGACAAAAACTCACTTCCCAAAAAAACGTAAAAATAAAAAATAAATTGAAATTTCAAAGGACTAAATGGTGGGAGTGGGACTTTATCTAATTAATCTTGGAACTTACTGATCTGATTGAAGTCGGTGCCAAGCCATTACCTACCTATTGTTTTGTATTTCACACCACTACGCGCATGAGATATTTTGTTTTATTGTTTCACTAAATATTTTGTTCTTGTTACTTTCGGCTTGACACCGACTTCAAACAGTTCATTAAGTTCCAAGCAAGATTAATTAGATAAAGTCCCACCATTTAGTCCTATGAATGGAATGATTCAATATATTTTTTATTTTTACGTTTTTTGGGAACTGAGTTTTTGTCGGCAGTTTTTGTTTGATAGCGGTTTTTTTTTTTATTTGTTTATTTTTCCATTTTTAGTGTAAGAAATCTAATAAGCAAGCGTCGCACTATGTGCAACGTTTAAAACTGTAGCCCATATCTAAATTAGAACATTATGACAAGCACCAACCTCCAACTTTTAACTGTTATGCAGTATTTTACCCTTCCACCATCAGCTAACCTAAATAACTTAAAAGAATATAACTAAAGGTCTTTTCGTGAATATGGTACTTAAAAAACATGCTTTAACTCCGAAGCGATAAGGAGTTTTACCTTCCATCATCAGCTCACCTAAATTACCTGAAAGAATACAACTAAAAATCTTAACGTATCAACGATATTTAAAGAATTATCCTCTAAATCCTAACCATTGAGGAGTTGTACCTTCCATCACCAGCTCATAAGCATGAGATGATGACTACCAGATGCAAATACTTAAAAAACTTTAGAAAATCCATAAAACACGTAACCTACGTATAAAATTTGCGGGTTTCCTCGATTTCCCCTGGATTCCACCATCAGATCCTAACTTTGTAACATTGTGACCACCTCAGGAGTTTACTCTTTCGAATAAAGAAAGAATCATTGAAATTGGTCAATAGTTCGCGGAGATATTGACTAGTAAAGCAGGAACTACCAGTCGAAAACGGTGTTTATTCAGGATTGTGAAAAAACTACTGAACTGACTACTTTCATTTTTTCATGGGACCACACATACATTATTTTCTTTCAGATAAAAAAAGAGTTTTGTTAAGTCTGTCATTCATTTGTGTAAATTTTATTACATAATAAAATAAAACGCTCCGATCACCGGAGATCAATCGGTTAATTACCGATTGATTCAATCGAGTACTTTCACCGGTGAATCACCGGTTATTCTCCGGTAGTCGCTGCTCCGGTGCAAACCTCTAATGACAGTTTTGTATCGAAGGTACGACAGTTAAACGATTTTTCAATTTCCGGAATAATAAGTAGCCTATGTTACTCTCCAGCTCCCAAACTATCTCCATAACAAATATCACGTCGATCCGTTGCTCCGTTTTGACGTGAAAGAAGGACAAACAAACAAACAAACACACTTACACATTTATAATATTAGTATGGATATTGCAATGTTCCTTGCCGCGCAACCGTTTCTTCTATTTGCGTTAGTAAGACAGAGATGCAGACACGACGAAATACGATTCGCTGTTCTAGTGTCGACCGACCATCTGAGCTTTCCATGTAATAAGATCGTAAGTACTACCGTGCCGACCGAATTTAAATCCAATTACTGTTGCTTAGGGTCGAAAATCAAATGTGGTGACGGCAGCATTCGACATTTAAATATCTAGAACTATAACTACTAGTGTCTTTGGTCCTACGCTCTTTCTTACTTACATAAACGAGCTATGTAAGCTTTCGTTGCCATGCTGCAAGATCATAACTTATGCAGATGACACTGCTCTGGTCATTCACGGCAAGGATTGGCAGGACGCACGAAATAATGCTGAGCTCGCCTTAAGCACTGTAATGAATTGGTTAGCGGTAAATCTCCTGACCCTGAACTTAGAGAAAACAAATTTCATTACATTTGCTCCAAAAACCTCTTCACTTCCAGCGTCTGATCTCATGATTCAAGCCCA